>JAGDYQ010000361.1:0-482500 GCA_021962125.1 Bulinus truncatus
ACCTCCAGAAATAGAAGAATATCTATCAGGACTTGTCAAAAAGATTGAGGAGGTGGAAGAAGAAGAGAGGAGAGATAGAAGACACTGACAGTTTTATCATATCGTAACCGTTAATCTAGGGCGCGATGCCCATGGAGGCGCCACGGAGGCTGAAGCCAGCTGCAATCACCGATGGTTCAATTCCTGCTGACCGTAACCACTCAGCTATCACTTAACGTCATGTAAAAGATTAAGTTAACCTAAAACGGTTAAATACGAATAATAAATATTTCATTTTCTACTGATGTTGAGTTTTATGTGAAAATTATTTGTTGAATATCTAGCTGCAAACAGGGTCATCAGATTAACTACATGAGACCTAGTAGCTTGGGTATATTTTCAACAAAAAAAAAACAACTAATAAGAGTAAATATATGTTCATACAAAAAACTATGAGACTCAAATCAAAACTATAAGAGACGCTGTGTGAGGCGTTGAAAGACAAAGTAGGAACAAATACAACCAATGAAACTTGATGATGAAAGACTATTTAGATATTATGGAGGGGATATCATTATTTGCAGTGGCTTTATACCAATGTGCAAATTAAGTGCAGCAGCATCTCATGAAGATCGGAGCTGAGTGATATCATAGGAGTAAACCTAGACAATGTGTTATTCTAACTATCTATCTATCTTCCCATCTAAACATCCATCAAGACTTCCATACACACTAACACACACACACACACACATGGTGGTCGTGCCGTACGACTCGTGCGGTGTAGAGCGCTCGACTGTCAACCGCATAGTCCTGGGTTCAAAATCAGGGAAAACCTTAGATTTTTGTTCAGGTCCTGGTGTAAGTCACCAGGTCCAACCAGGTTTAAATTGGTCACGTGACTTTAAGTTGAAGAAATGAAGGCGGCTGGGCGTTGTGCTAAGTACACAACCCCTTTATATGCCGAGGTTACTGAAACAGATGAATTCTACACTTTATATACCGAGGTTACTGAAACAGATGAATTCTACACTTTATATACCGAGGTTACTGAAACAGATGAATTATACACTTTATATGACGAGGTTACTGAAACAGATGAATTCTATACGTCATATGCCACGATGAGCCCTAAGAGACTTACTCGTATTGTATGCTTTTGTGAACAATGTATACATTACTTCCTATTTTGATACTTTCTTAAGGATTTGAAAAAAAATGTATGTTATTTCACGTAGAAGTATAACATCTTATTACTTGTGCACATAAATTTACCTGGCAGGTTAAACAGTTAGCATCCCTATATTAATAAATGTTAGCTTCGGTCATTACATATTTATCATAAAGCTAATTGAGGGATTAGACCAAAAAGAGATTAAAAGGCGAGAATGACGTTTGTCTCTATGTCCCTGGCCGCACACATAACTGTTAAATCTTCAATGATTATAAATGACCTATATACAAATATCTTGACATGAATACTAACTTCTGTCTTCTACCAACTACAGTTTAAACAACAAGAAGAAGATGTCGGAAGTAAAGATTGAAAAATAACATAAAGAATCAATTAAAATGGTTCGAACTAATCCTATTGCCATGAAAGAATATGTCAATGACTGGACCATGTGACAATCTTATATAAAAAATGTAGATTCGAATTTTATAAGATAAACGTTGATACAGTCTTGCAATTACATGTTTTCAGTGAAATCGGCCAAAAACCGGAACAATACCTAACTCTTTCCTCCTTGTGTTCTCCTAAGTGTTTTTAAGAAATTTGAAACTCTATGAAAGCCCACATTTTCTTAATTTGCAAACACAGAAATCGTCATTCTAGAGTAGACGGAAAATATACTATAGAATGTTATCTACCAGAGACTAAATATAGTCCCTCTCCACGTGATTGGTATGTTGACATTGTTAATAAAATACGCATACATGTATTCATATACGACTATATTTCTAATTAAGATATTTTCTAAAACCTGAAGAGAACTCTTGCGTGGTACAAGAGTTTCACTAATTTATTCGTTCATTGCTAATTATACTACTTGTACATTGTACAATACCCCCTTAAATTGTTCTTGCTAAATCTCATTGGTAAGAATTTAATAAAGGGAAAATCCATTTGACTGTATCATGCACACTTAAACGGGAAAGCTCACAAGCTTATACCAAGGGGTTTAATTCATATTTCTCACAACAATTCAATTTATAACAAATGTAAACAACTTTGAATACAACTGAGGATTATTGAAGTAAAATGTGAACTTTATTTCGTACATTTTATTTTATTTTTGTGTCATTTATGATATTTGACCAATTAAATTATTTTGCCAACTGATTAAATAATTAATTATGGGTCAAATTTAATACCATATTTTTATTTCGGTCTGTTCACATTGTATGCCCCATGGTTATACTTTCTCGTCTCACACATTAAAATTATCTATTTACAGTTAGTAAATTAATAAGAACATAAATAAAATTAAGTCATATAATGAAATGCATATTAATTCGTTCAAAAATACTATAAATATAATAAAAAATATGAATGGAAACGTAGCATAAATGCTCTTTTATTATCTTATCCAGTATCGAATACAATATAAAGTTAGATTTGTCAATATTACATTTTGAGAAACTTTATGTAACTAAATACGAGATGATGTTCTTACATGGTGCCACACTTAGCATATCATCCGCTCAGGTGCTAATAGGTTTTTGCCGCTCCCGATTTTTTAAATGATATCATTAATCATGTCTGTAAAGTATGCATATTTTCTAAAAGACATTAATAATATTGTCTTTAAAGAGAATACCAATATTAGTCAACGTTTGAGCCTAACTATGGTAAAAAAAAAACAACTTCAGCGTTGTTTAGAAAACATAACGCATTTCAAAGCTATAAAGACAGAATGATATTTAAAACTTGACATGAAGTTTTCGAGATATCATCTAATTTAATAATGGCGGTCTCTCTTCTGCGTTATATCGAAAGTAAAAAAAATCAAGAATTCAAAATGGCGTCTTGCCCGCGTCGCGATTCGATGAATGTTTTTTTTTTAAATCTAAAGTTTTGAAAAGTTTCTACAGTTGACAAACATGAAAAACAAAGGACTAAATGTGAAATAATTCCATTTCAATTTTGTTTTGTTTCTTTTTTCTTTTGTATTTCTACAACATATTGCATCTTTAAAATGTAATCAAATCATTAAAGAAAATCGGATCTGTCCGAAACAAAAAAAGTAACCTAGCCTGATGATCAAACCTAATGGAATATATTTCTATGGCTTTGTAGGATACAGCTAGTAATTAAATAATATTGTCCCACTTAATCTGATGACAAACCACCACTATGTCATTTTGACAATACAGCGTTTCCTAATTTATTTACGCTTCATGACAGACATAACAACTTTTTTTTAAAGTGAACTAAACGAAAAATCTATTAGTGAACCACATGTAGAGAGATTCCTAAAACTTAGTCGAGAAACAAATGCTGGGGAATCACGCTAACAGTTTGAGAGTCAGTACTATAATGAATGAAATGATTCAGATTTCAATCATTTAAAGTAAATGGCGGAAGCGCTGCCTACTGAAAGTCTATGAATTTGTAGAACCTCCGTCAAACTATAACGGGTTACCTTGTATAACTTCTAATTATTTTATAGCAAAACATAAAGCCTAAGGGTCAGTTACTCCTGACAAGTGTCCAGCTGCCCACCACCTCTTGGCTGGGCAGTTCGAAGTGTTATAGAATACGTTTGCTAATAAAACTACATTACTGTTAAAGGTAAACAAGCTGGACATTTTCATATTTACATTTACCCTGCAAAACCTTTGCATAGAGTTATATCCCCTTACGCTTGATAGGTAGGCTAGGTTATTTTTTTTTTATTTCGGGCAGATCCGATTGTATTTTAAACTGGAATACTGTTGTATTAATTCTTTACTTTCGATTTAAAGCAGAACCCAAAATCGGTATTATATTATTAGACTAGCTGTATCCTGCAAAGCCTTTGAATCGCGATAGACTAATGCAAAGCCAGTGTCGAACCTAGGTATTTGGGGGCCCGGGGGCTTGGCCTCTTTTGGGGCCCCTGCATTTTGACATTTGATACCATGACATGAGATTATGTAATTAATATTTAATGTAAAAAATAATTTTGGGGTCTCCCCTGAAGCTGGGGCCCAAGGGACTTTCGATTACTTTCACCCTAGGTACGCCTCTGTGTTCAGCTTTGATACATATTTTTTTTAAGTTATGAAATAGTTAAAAATCTTATTAGTTGTTGTTTCTTTTTCTGACATCTCAAAGGATACATTATTTCAATTAAAAAATGCCAAAGACATCTAATTAGTTACTTTTCATTAAAACTACCAAAAGGATACATTTAAAAAAAAAAAAAGAAAAACAATAAATAAAAAAAATTGTCCCTGAGAAGAATCGAACCTGGATAGTCAGCATAAAAAGAAAACCCCCAATTGCTTATCCATTCAGCCACCACGTCAAATTAAAAAATAATTTTAATGTATTATTTAAAAAAAAAAAACAACAATTGCTCGATTATTTTTCACTTCCACTTGACTTAGTTTTAGGCCTATATAATCTTCTACCAGGGGTCCGAAGGTGTCAACCTATGGTATGAAACATGTATTTTGTAAGAATAAACCAATAAACATAATTGCTTTGCTTTCGAAGTAATTTTTTTCTAAAAAATTTCATTTTTAAAAAACTTTTCTCCATTCTATTTTTTAAAAAAAAAAACGTTTGTGTATATTTGTTCAATGAAAAATTGAATTTATGAATGTTTAGGGTTATATAAATAAATGGCTTCAGAAGTTTAAGAAGGCTTGCAGAATCGCATGAACATTTACAATTTATTCTGTTTTGTTGTTTTTTTTTTTACATTTTAGAGGGAAGATTTCGGGATGCGTCCTACGCTGACAGAGGTTTTGTTTTTTGTATGGCAGTTCTATTTTGCAAATAAAAAACAACATCGCTCATAACAGATTAAGAGATAAATAAAGTTTAATAAAAGTACACACAATATTTGTGTATAAATATGTATGTATCCATCCCATTAAAAAAACCTATCCCCCCCCAACACACACAATCCCCTGTAAATTAAACAAGCAATTTAAGTCTTTTCCGTTTCGGACAAAGGACATTTTAGAGCATTTTCGTGTACGCAGTGGCTACGGCTACGCCGGACGAAATCCGTATTTTTTTCCGGGTTACAGCCACAGATTTTGCTCCACGCGTATAGGTTTTGATAAATAGAGAGGGAAGTAATCATGTTGAATAACTGTTACAAAAATAAATAATGATTACGCCCCTTTGATTAGCTTTTATTATTTACATTTAAAATATAAACAAAAACGGTACATAAATGCCCCCTTTTTCGGCACTCAGAGGTCAGTTCGCGAAATGAACTTTTGATGTACACTTGGCAGGTCAAGACCTACAAAATGATATATACATCATGGGTCTAGGACTTATGGTTGCTGAGATATAGGGCGCCCATTTGTTAATATAGCTTATATAGTAAAAACGGTTCTTAATACGCCCCCTTTTTCGGCCCTCAGAGGTCAGATCGCGAAATGGACCAAAGTGAACCTATAAAATGATATATACATCATGGGTCTAGGACTTATGGTTGTTGAGATCTAGGGTGATGACGGACAGACAGACAGATAGACAGACAGACAGACAGACAAAACGGGGACAATAGAGCTTTTTTTTTCGAAAATGCTCTAAAAAAAACTATAGTTAAAATAATAACAGTTGAACTAAGGGGCGTAACTATGAATCACACTATTTATTTCAGAGTTACGTCCTGCTTGATGTTTGTGTATTTGTGATGTTGCCAATCAAGTCACTCATATGTCTTACCTGGACTATACGTTTCTTCAATGTAGGCTGGGGTGAGTCAATTTACAATTGCGCACACTTAACTGTACGTCCTAACTGGCGGTCAATTTATTTGTAAACTTGTCTAAGTATCTCCGGGGTGCTCAATCTTTCTGACCACTGACGCCCGCATTGAACGTTCTGTTCTATTCAGACTGTTCTATATCAATAAACAAAAATAGAACATATTTTATTTCAACTTCTGACAACAGATACATTAATAGCATTGACACTTAAACAAATTTCTCAACATTGATTCAGGTAGGATAACCAGAAAAAAGTTGGGACGTTCATCGCTTGCGTGAAGTTCAAGACAAAGTTTAGGTTGTTTCCTCCCTGTTTTACACCAGTACTGATATACGGCTGATTGCAACTACAGGATATAGAAAGCGCACTGCTATTTAAAATGTCCTATACCATTGACTGTCTACAGTTATTGGCTTCCTAATGGTGTTGCATCTATATATTGATATATAAGAAATATAAAAATGGTTTAGTTTTATGGGGGATTTGGAAACAACTTCGTCAATTTCAGTGAATACAATGTTACAAACTTATTTTTAGGCTGTTGATAAAAATGTCAGGGCTTGGGAAAACTAAATTACATTCTTTTCAGTGACGTTTACAATGGAGTAAAGGAACTGTTCTGAACAAAATGATCTAGTTATAAACATCATTAGAATTATAAATATCACTGAGTAACTAATAAACCATAGGTACAGATGGAAAAAAATGGACCAAATAGAGGATGAAGCAATCTGTTTAAATGTATAATTTATGGTCCGACCGCTCTAGACTATATAATCAAGTTAGGGAATCATAGGTCATATTCATTATATGTAAAACATTCCATACTTTGACCAATATCATTGCGGATCAGTCTACTGCATGAATAAACGGACATCAAATACTGACATAGCACGGGCTGCAAGGTAATTTATGGTGCTCTAATGGGTTCGGTCAGTTGAAATTTTCTGCAACGTGCAATAGTTCGCCAAATTCATGCCATCTGGAACTATTTCACTAATTTATGGAACGAAAGAAATAAATGTCAATTCACGTTGTATTTTGTTTACAGTAAAAAAAATATATGCTTTCTAAAGTTTCTTTAACGTCTGATTTTTTGGTCTGGTTTTTAATTGTAAGGTGATTGCAAAAGTGGATTGTTTGGATTACATTGTCAGTATCAGTGCCACTGTACTACTGGATGTACAGATGATGGGATGTGTTTGACAGACTCATGTTCACTTGGCTGGTTTGGAGAACTATGCCAATATCGTAAGTAAGCCCAATAAAACAGAAATAATATAAACATACGAAAGAACTAATGCGTCGTTTGGACAGACTCGTTGTCATGAT
Organism: Bulinus truncatus; assembly: GCA_021962125.1. Lineage (NCBI taxonomy): Eukaryota > Metazoa > Mollusca > Gastropoda > Planorbidae > Bulinus > Bulinus truncatus. Next base: position 7,256 of record JAGDYQ010000361.1, read on the forward strand.
ATATTTGTGGTACTACGCACACAGGTGTGTGTGTATGTTTAGAGCTTGGCCAACCAGGTCAACATGAGGTCACGGGGTCAAGATTCTAGATATTTAGAGAATATAAATAAGATGTTTATTGTAAATAGCATTGTCTGAGAGTGAGTGAGAGAGAGAGAGAGAGAGAGAGAGAGAGAGAGAGACGTAGATTGTTCGCGGATGACGTAAGTTAATGATATAAAGACGATGTTTAGTTGAGAAGGGAGTTCAGTGAGTCAATCGAGTTGGTCAGTCAATCGAATTAGTCAGTCAATCGAGTCAGTTCAGAAGTTCAGTTCAGTTGAGTACAGAGAGAGAGAGATGGTATTCGAGTACAGTTTAGAAGTTTTAGTTAATCAGTTGAGTTTATTGTCAATAAGTATTTATTCATTGAGTGGAGGAGAAAATCAGTCATTGTGAATTATATTGGATTTATTCTGTTTATATTTTATTGTGTCGTCAATAAATTATATGAACCATGGACATGAATTGAGTTTCTCATTATAAACCAGTTCATACAAATTATATCTTTTACACTCGTCTTGCCGTGTCGTAGACAGCATGGGATAGAACACTGTTTGCTGTGGTAGAAGGGATGTAAGCAGTCAAAGACATTTGAGCCCTCACATGAGCCCTCATAAGCAAACACACAATATACATATAATAAAGGGATGATTCTCACATTGAAGGTAATGATAAACAGAACGAATTTAGACAGATCGCGGCAAATTTTAAATTTATAGGATCAATAGTCAATATTTTTTAAAATAACAATTCTATTTCTCTTTATGTTACAAGCCTGAAACATAAATCTTCAAAGGGAAATGGGCTAATCTGGTGATGCCAATTCAAATGACAATTTTATTATCTTTACTCTAAAATTAGATTTTTTTTCTACAGGCGTCACTAAAACAAAACAGTTATTTTTTTCTGATTGGTCTCGAAAATAAAACAGTACACGCATAAGTTTTGAGCACCACTGTAATAGAGTTACCCATGTAAATATATTATATGCAACCATCCTGCATAATATATGCATTTTCAATAATGCGTTTCAAAGTCAGTAATTTATGAAGTCGTAAAGGATTTTACTACTAAAGATGAGATAGTGAATCGTTAGGTCGTACCGATTTAACACACATTATTGATGGCCAGAAGTTCACACGCTTTGTTTCACTAACACGTTATTGTCGAATTGTATAATTCTACCCTGTAGTTAAATAGTTAAATTGAAATATACTGTAAGAGTATGTACAACATTAAAAATTTTTACAATGGAAGATATCACAAAAAAAATCTAATCTTTTCTTTTGTATTATAATCCCTCAATTATCTATATACATAATCGGCTAACATAGACGGTGGTTCGACCGACAGACCTTCACACCGTGCGGTGTATAGGATGTTCATGGCAATAAAAGCCACATGTCTGCACGTTACAAATACACGGCACCGCACGTGTTGGTTGAAAGCGTACATCGCTAAAATAAAGTCTGAGTTCTACGTCACACCTTCGCGGAGTTAAAAAAAAAAAACAGCGCGCGTCATCGACCGTCTCTATAAAATAGTCTGGGGAATTCCAAAATTATAGAAACTATGCTAAATGAGAGTATGTTTGGTGCGCATTTTGTTCATTAAATGAATCTTTCTTGAATAAAAATGAAATGCTGGGGAATTCTAAACACAACAAGGATTTCTTATTAATGAATTAAGATTTTTAATGGTTTCGGAAAGGGGGGGGGGAGTCAAGCAGACGATTCGAGATGCAACACCGCTATTTTTTTAACCTCAAGTCTCTCTTTTTTTTTTTAAATACGTCATGTTAAACATGATAAATTATAAAATTATAAAAGAAAGAACTGTTGGAATGGGGGTGTAGGGTTGGGAAAGTAGCGTTTAACGGGGGGGGGGAGGTAGGGAGAATTGTAACGTGGTATTGTTAACAGGGTTTGTTGTATGTACATTGAGACCCACTGCGATTCGAGCATGTCTTGAGTGGAAGGGGGTTGGCGGGCGGGGGAGGGAGGGAAGGATGGGTGTGGGGCTAAGTGGAAGAGAATTGGAAATAGAAGAAATAGTTGGATGTTAGATTCGAAGTTTAATGGTCGGGGTGTGTTTTTGTTAAGATTTTATGCCCATAATGAGGATTATTTTCTTTGGGATGAGCTATATAAAATATGAACTTATTTGATGTATTATTAAGTGATCCTTAAATGTGTTTAGGCTACAATAATCTGTTCATGTCCTTTGGGGCCACTTCGAGTAGATAGACATGCTATTTTTGTATATAGACTGATTGTTAAAGCGCTCGAATATATAGCACCATTTTCAACTCTAACTGCGTGCCTAATAGCCGGTCCGGGTACCGGGCCTGTTCAGCTAGTAAATTAATAATTATAGACCCTTGTTATATTATCATAAGTCTGTGTGCGTGTTTTTAAATTATTTTTAACTTTGTAGTTTAGAACGAATAAAATTTCTTGTTTCATGTATTGTAATGTAAATGTTTGGACTAAGAAAAATTCACAATTCTGCGTTTTTCATTACTATGCCTCTGATAATTTTTGTATATATATATATATATATATGATGTCTCTCAATGAATGGTCTTTCTTGATGCGAGCGCCAGTTGAAGAGGGTAGAGAACGACTTGCTTCACCCCATCTCCTTTTGCCTAGCTGTCAGGCACTGCACTTGCCCAGGTGATAAAATGGTGCAGAGTCGTGGTCCATTAGAAGGCGACGACCATGCTTTCTGGAGAGTTGCAACAACATGTCTCCGTGTACATCTTCGTGATATTAGATCTATTTGACTAAGTCATTAATCTCCGATCATTAGTGGAAAAGTTAGAAATATCCTAGCAGTACACAATACCTGGTCGAGTTGGCAAGGGTCATGAACTATGTATTGGTAGCGAACTTAATATCAGCACCACACAGATACCTACACGACAGCCCCGTAGCGTGAAAATTCTACAGCAGGGGCCAGGCAATAGCGGGGGTGGGGGGGCAGGTAATACATTTTACTAAGTAGAACTAATAAGCAGAGGGGGCCAGACAAAACGCGGGGGGCGGCCCCCTGGCCCCCCGCAGGTTACGGGCCGGCTACACGATAGGTACTTTGTACTTTTATATCTTTTCACTCTTAACATGAAATAAAAGAGAAGTAGAAACAACCTCGAGTAATCAATTGACACTGTCTTTCAGAAGACCTGATCACAACATACAAAGCAACAGTCACAGCTAAGTCAGACAAACTGATTGACTCTCTTATTGATGGCAGTGATGACACGTGTGTCACCTTCTCGCTTCCAGACAGCATCACAATATCTTTCATTCAACCAATTCCTTTCACGTTTCTAAGGATAGGCGCTACCGATGGTAAGGGATGTAAGTAGGAAGTGAAATCATTGTGTAATAGTTTAATAGTGTAATAGTATAAAAAAAACAAACTAGCCGACAGATCAAACCTAAGGGAATATGCAAAGGTGTTGCAGGTTACAAGTAGTATGTACATACAGTATTTGATGGTGGAGGTGATGTGGCTTTCGAAAAACCCTTGAGACGTATTTGGAAATAGTAATATAATTTGAATATATTATTTTTAAAAAGGTTTTAATTTAGCACACTGAATTCCTTAGGCGAAAACCAACAACATAATCCTGTAAATGTCCTATTTGGTAAAATTATTTCAGAAATTTTAGAAGTCTAAAGTTTCTCTGGCCTAGATAGTAGATGTAAGGTCATTGATTTATTTAGTTTCCTATACAATTATTGCCCTTGATTTATTTAGTTTCCTATACAATTATTGCCCTTGATTTTATAAGTTTCCAATACAATTATTGCCCTTGATTTATTTAGTTTCTTATACAATTAATGCCCTTGATTTATTTAGTTTCCTACACAATTATTGCCCTTGATTTATTTAGTTTCCTACACAATTATTGCCCTTGATTTATTTAGTTTCCTACACAATTATTTCCCTTGATTTATTTAGTTTCCTATAAAATTATTGCCCTTGATTTATTTAGTTTCCTACACAATTATCGCCCTTGATTAATTGAGTTTCCCTTACATTTGTTTGATTTGTAGTGCTGACAATCAACGTGTCACTGACGTTTACCACGTCAGACAAGAAAAAAGAAGAATGTAAGACTTTGAGCAGTAAGCGGGTTTTAAACTCAAACCTAATAGACTACCACTGTGAGCCATCTAACAGTGTGACCCATATAACGGTTCATTTGCAGCTGCTACAGAAGATGTGTTCACTCTATGTCAGTGGAGGTAAGAAATTTAACAAACACATGAATATACTTATTTGAGTTTGACAGTTTGGTTATGAGTGGGGCAGTCTCTGGGGGGGGGGGGGAGGGGGGGAATGTTGTGGATGAATTATTACATTTCATGGAGAACGGTACATTTTCGCTAGAAAATAAAAATAGTAACAACTTAGGCTCAGAATTTTAACGTCCAATTTTTAATTTTTAAAACTGCGATATATTCCAATCTCAAACAATTTAAAATCATATGGTTCTTAATATGAATGTCAAGTGTATTTTTTTTTTGTACTTACGTTTTTCATATGATGCGGATTTTGGTTTTAAAATATATATATATATTTATCGACATGTTTAGGTCATATTTCGCTTTTCAGATGAGGAGCTCCAAAAAAATACAAATCAAAGGGGCGGTAATTCAAATAAAAATGAAAAGTATGAAACAGGATAAATTTGACAATTATGTTCAGGTGAAACACTAGGTGAAACTAACACAGTCGTTAAGGCTCAATAAACTATGCCAAAACGAAAAGGTGTTAGGTGGAGGAGTTAGGGAATTCCTAGCTATTGTACAGTTATTAGACACATTATAATAATACTCTTTATAACCATTAGTAGTTAAGTTCTCTGAACCATATATGGCCATCGGAGCATATAAGGAGTAGGATCAATGGATACACATAACCCCCGCATGTAATGGGATTGTGCAACCTGCCGTACTTACCTCACCAACTTAAGTCAGGTACCCATTTAAAGCTGTGTGGACTTGTTGGACTTACACCAACTTTCACCAGGACCTGGACAAATTGCCTTGGTTCTCACCGAGGATCTACACCACTCGGTCATCCATCCCATTAGCATTAAAATAATTCATAATTTTGTGTTTTTGTTCAGTGTTCTCACTGATCTAACAGAAATAAAACGTAACGTACTATGTCATAATATTCATTGAGACTGATATCCAATGGGCCCAGTTTAGAGAATAATCAATTTTCGCGAACCACCCATAAAGAAAAAAAAGGATAAAAGTTGTCATTATGGACAAATGTGTTCTTCATAATGTTTCGATTTGTTTTTCCCTGACCAAACTCACATTCTGTTACCCACTAAATGGGAGCTACCAACTCTTTGAGAATCAGTGAAGTAGATTGCATTAGTTTTTAAGTAAAGAATGGATGTCCAAAATGTAGCATGCACCATGATATGTTGATAGACTCATTGTCCAACATAAATGTATACACTTGTCAACATTGCTGAGATCTATTGCATGCAATGGCTTAACCGACAAATTCCAAATCTGGTCAAACAATTTCTTCCTAGACGTCACTTTCTGCCTCTCCTCTCCCCTCCCTTCAACTTCGTAAGGCTACCCACAACTGCTTTACTCTGTATAAACAAATATTGGTGCTATTAGTCAAACACACACACACACACAATTATGTAAATTGAAACATATTCCGATATTTTTTTCTGGTTTGGATGTGTGTGAAGAAGTCCCTGTAAGGATGACATGAAATCTCTTAGATCCTACAAACCGCTAATGGGACGGTTTTTATGGTGCCCTTCTTTCATCCCCGCCATGCCCGATAATGTAATGTCCATGGAGGCACCACGGGAGATATATCGAGAACTTAAACCAAGACCTAAAAAATGTCACCGGAGATCGAACCAGGTACCTTTAGGTCGACATACGAGCGTTTTACTGCACGACCATCCGTTCCCTTTATTGGGATATACATCGTAATCCGAAGAAGAGTCAATCTAGATTCCAGGCAAGTTAAATCCATTTATACCGGTTTCTCTTGTGCTATTCTAATGCTTGTTTGTGTTTGATATCGCATCACAATTTTTCGAGATGGAAAGAATCTATATTATTTTTCAGAACTCGAATTAGCCGCTTCACAGTATCTGACGTCCGGGTATTGCGCTGCCCGGTCGGAATAGCTCCACTGAAGTAGTTTTTAACTTAGAATCTCATTTCTTCCTTTTCTTAAACTAAACATTGTTCGATTGTCTTTGTATTATTTTGTATGAAATTTTTACTATTATAATTCATTCCAGAATGTACCTGCCATTGATCTCATGCCTTGGTACACCATACATTTAACATATACGCTAACGAACTGGACTATATTTTATCATTTTAGTAAATATTGTTATTCATAGTACTATCATAAAACTGCTGAATGACTGAGGTCTGTGTATATAAAGTCATTCTGTTTAAAACTTTAATAAATTATTTCGATCAATAAAATAAAATAAACATTCCCACAGTTTTATATAATTGTGAATTTAATTATTTTTTTCTAGGACGTAATTTGGCCTTCGGTCAGAATGCCCAGCAGACGTCCACACACACTATTTTCTTTGCCTGGAGAGCTATTGATGGTGTTAAGTCACCTATTCACATTATGCATAACTGTTCTCATACTTCTGCGTTTGACAAAACACCGTATTTCAACTTGACCTATAACGTTCCAGTGGTACTAAACAGAATTATTCTTTACAACAGGGGTGAGACACGTTCAACATCATGTCTTAAAGTTGTGTTACCGAAAATGTCTGTACCTGTTTGATGAAACGTTAAGAATTTGTTCAAGAAATGTGTTTGTTAGTGTTTCTTGTAAACCGATAATTTCTTTTAAAAACAGTGTTTGCTGCTGTTGAATTAAAAGCTGAAGTCTTGATTTCATAATATATATTTAGAGGTATTTCGTGTAAAGTTTTAAGTCTTTGTTATTGAAAGTGTTTGTAGATGTTTTTAGAAGCTTTTGAAAAGTCGTTTGGTACAGGGAGATAACTTTATTACAACAACTATTATAGAGAACTAACGTTATTACAAAAGCTATTATAGCGAACTTACGTTATCACAACTACTATAGAGAAATAACGTTATTACAACAACTATAGAGAACTAACGTTATTACAACAGTTGATATTGAGAACAAAGGCTATTAAACTACTATAGAGAACTAACATTACACCAGCTAACATAGATAACTAACGTTATTACAACAGCTACCATAGATAACTAACGTTATTACAACAGCTACTATGGCTTATTCTATTGTGATGCTCTTGGTGAATGGCGTTGGTGATGTAAATATGTGCTAAAAAGTTCAAGGTTACGCCCTTTTCAAGCTGAATGTCCCTATACTTATGTAAACTGGACTATAATAAGTCGTATAACCCTAAAAAATTCTCATGGCTCTTGAGCTGAGTGCTGCAGAGCACAACCATGTGAGCTCTCAATTCATCGTATTATCCAAAGTTATCAAATGTATGACAACTAAATTATTTATTGATACCTACTGTCTGTAAATGAAACAATGAAGATATCGAAATTTTATATACAACTCGCATTAATGTAATATTTATGGTGTTCAGACTCATTCATTGAGTGAGTAGTTTTCCTATGGCTATTAATTCTAAAAAAAATGTGTTTTTTTAATGTATACGTAGCTTTAATGCATTATACAGAATATATACAGAATATAATAATAAAAGACACTTCCATAAGAAAGTTTTACCTTTTGATGGTTGTGAACCATCAAAAATATGTCAGTAATGTTTCGCTCTATTATGTATTGTGTACTATGTATTGTACTGAAACATAAATTCAATAAATTTAAGAAAAAATGAAAACTTTCATTCATCAGTCACAAACCACCGAGCCACTTTTAAAATATATATGGAAAGCCATACTTTTTTTGTAATGTGCTATAATACTTGTTATTACAGTTAGAGCAGAAAGAATTAAAATTCTAAAGATCAAGAGATCTAGTGAACTCGGTTTAGAGCCCTCAGCAGGCGCCGCGCGCCGAATACATCGCCGAATTTTCGTCCGCCATAAATCCGGTGAAAAATACGCGGAGCGCCGCGTTAGCCGCCGTATTTCGTTCGCCGTTATATTAACCGTCACATTACTTAATCTTGTTGCACATGACCTTGCTGACCATATCAGCTCTGTCTTGAAAAGCTTTTCTGTTGATCACAAAATACTAGCTGCCATGATTGTGCTGCAAATATGATAAAGACTTCAAAGCTTTTGAAAGTTGACTCTTATCAGCACTGTACAGTACACGCATTGAACGTTTTACTATCATTCTGCAGATGCTGCAAAAGTGCCACAACATCGTAAATGCACTTTATTTCAAGACCGCATAAAAATGATAATGACCCTGAAAGAAGGCATATATTTAGTGCGTGAATTGCTTCTTGTAGACGATCAGTTCAGTGCGTAAATAATTGATGCCTCTGAGAGCAGCACTAACGCCCTCGTTGACAGTCATAGTCACAACTATAAGTCAGTGAAGGCATCATGTCCAACGCGTTGGAATTCAACACTAATGATGATTCAGTCTATACTTGACTTGAAAAGAGAGTTTCAAAATACTCTCAGGCGTATTGGTCGAGTTGATATTTGTCTCCATGCAGATGAAATTGACTTTTTAAGTTTAAAGAATAATCAATTTTCGCGAACCACCCATAAAAAAAAGGATGAAAGTTGTAATTATGGACAAATGTGTCCTTCATAATGTTTCGATTTGTTTTTCCCAGGCCAACCTCACATTCTGTTACCCACTAAATGGGAGCTACCATCACTTTGAGAATCAGTGAAGTAGACTGCATTAGTTTTTAAGTAAAGAATGGGTGTCCGAAATGTAGCATGCACCATGATATGTTGATAGACTCATTGTCCAACATAAATGTATACACTTGTCAACATTGACGAGATTTATTGCATGCAATGGCTTCATTGGCTTAATTGACACATTTTAAATTTGGTCATACAATTTCTTCCTTGACGTCACTTTCAGCTAATTACATACAATTGTAACAATAGCTTTAGATAGATCCATACAATTTTAGATCCACTGTTCAAACTCATGCATCAAGGATACAGTCATATGTTTAGATAACTAGAATTCCAGCGGTATCTTTGTTTAGGGTAGAATAAGTTGTCATCACAGGTCTATGACCCCCAGAAGTAGGTGATGATAGATGTATTTAGGAAGACAAAGGAATACTAGCCCATAGTGAGTTTTTAGCCGCACCAATCCCTAGGCTGGAATAAGAGTCATTAATATGTAGATGAGTTAGAAAGGGTGTTAGGGAGCCAATCAAAAGTTCTGGGGCTTTGGGGCACGTGATAATTCACTATCACATAAATAAGAGATGTAACTGAGATTTGAGGAGACCGACAGATCGACAGACCGACGATAGAGACGTCAGGACACCAGTTGTAGAGATAGTTAGAGGAGAAGTTAGTGGAGAAATAATAGAGGCACAAGCTATCAAGTTATTGAGTTTGCAGTACACAGTCAAAGTCTATTTTATTGAAGTATCTCTGAATAATTTCTTCGGGAACTCAGGATACCAGGTGTCAAAGTATTGCCAGATAATTCCTTCGGGAACCTGGAATACTACGTGTTATATTGTGTACGAAGCATTTGTGAATACTGCTGCACACAAGTTCATACTACATATGTTTTCTTATTGTTGAATAACTATAATTGAATCGTGGAACTTTGCCTCATTGATTGGTGTGCTGTTTGAGAGTGCAACAAGACTGAACGCTACTTAAGTTTATAAACCAGTTATGATATCGGCAGCTACATAAAATCAGTATAGTTATCTGAAGCAGCAGTGAGGAACACACAGTGTTACCTTGGAGAAGCATTACATCAATAAGCACATAACATTCATAAAAATATATAACGTTACAACAAGTAACACTAAAAACGTAATACAGGTGACAGGTGAACATTTAGTAAATCTTACAATGGGGCTTGAACGTAAATAAAAAATGTTCATTTATTTCTTTATCTACGTTCCACATATATTATGGCTACTATTAAAATTGTTGGCTTCTCTTTGCCTGCAAGATTTAAGTCACGTCACATTTTCTATACGTCATATTAAAAAATTACGTAGATTTGTGCAGTCTATTTTCTCTGCTAATGAGTATCTATGGAAGCCGATTCTTCATAAATATATTTCGTAAAGTAAAACAAGTGTAGTTTGCTTTCAAATTGTATTCAGTTACTGCCAGTAACGGACGATATACACCTTTTGTCTTTAAATTTTGGATTTTATACATAAAGCCTTATGTCTTTTTTCATTGTCGCGAAATGTTTTACTATACAATATTATTAGTCATTATATTATATTCTTACATACATTCTTTACTATGAAATATACCGTATTTCCCCATGTATAAGCCACCCCTTTTTTCCAAAAAATTCAAGCCCAAAAAGTGTATGATGTTGAGTGTGAGTGATTATTATGAATCTGAATTTTGTTTCTTTGTAAATTTTCTTTCTTTGTAACTTGTTTCTCTAATAAAAATATTTTTTTAAAACTTCACAGTCCAAAAATTGAGGGGGGGGGTGGCTTATACATGGGGAAATACGGTATATTTTTTTATTCAGAAGATAAATCGTAATGTATAGAAATTAATTTATCATTTATCAGTTAATCTTTAGTTCTGTCTTTCTGAAATATGAAATAACTATTTCTTTCTAAATCTTTATTTAGTCTATCTAGTATCCAAATATATAGGCATATTTAAGGGATATGTTACCTCGAAGTGTACAAATCAGCAAGATGGCAAAGCGGTGTTGCCAGGAACCGTTGACTTTGTCTTCTCATAAAGAACGAGCGAGTAATGGTGTGGTAGAATGCATGAATCATGTAGCCACACAACAAGGGAATTGCATAGCATACTAAAATCTCAACACAGATGAGCGACGTAAGGAACAAAATCCAGAGCGTCAAACGCTACGAACGGCGCTAAATACCCGATAGGACTGGAGCAGAAATGTTCGTCAAAAGCCAGAAGATTTCCAGCGTCAAGCAGTTTTCAGTACTAGAAGCTAAAATGAAATCTGACAGACTGAAGCTTCTTTGACTAAATATCACCGTCAGGCGTGTAAAACAGAAGATGCCGTTCACCAAGTCTTACAAAGTGGACAGGAAGAGCCACAAACACATCGAATGTAACCCAAATAACATTTTCAGAGTTGCCAGATAATGTTTCTGAAGATGCTTTCAAAGGCCTGGCACTAGCAGTTGATATTTGCCACTCAAGGGATTGTTCAATAATGATTCTACGTGTAGCGATTTGGAAGTTACTTTTCCTGGTCGAAGCTGTTTATCAATGACATCAATCTGCTACTCATTAATGACACATTACTATATTTAGCTGGGTACAGATAGCCAATTTATAAACAATTTTTATTACTGGATTGTTGAAAATAAATATTTATCATAATAGAAAAAAAATGTTGATATTTAGTCTATCTTTAAAATGTAAAATAATAATATTCAATTTGAATGTGATAATTTGACAAGATAATCTCTACTAAGTTGTGAATTCAATTTATCAATATTATTGCCGAAACTGAGACTATATTGAACACAGTATACTGAAGTTGATATGTTTCAGCCTCAAGAACATCTATATTAACTAAAATCATATCAAATGACAATAGTGATTTTATCTTTTATTTTTTTTACTCATACATAGCTGAAGGCTTCAGTGAACGACTTAACGGATTCATTCTTCACTTGTACAATGAATATAAGAATATAATATTTGAATACAAGGACACAACAGTAGAAAAAGATAAACTTGTGTACACTGTACTGCTACCAGTTATGGAGCCCGTCTGGCTAATAGTGATTTATGCCACACACATTTTAAGAGCTGATGTTCCAATAGTAACAATCTGTGAAATTGAAACTTTTGGAGGTAAGATTGTCTATTGGTGAGACATAAGTTTTAGAAAGCTCGTCTAATAGTGTAATAAAAGTAAGGATAAAGAAGTGGGAGATTAAGATATAACTGTCTAGTAGTTTAGTGAAATTAAAGATGGGCTTGTCTGGTAGTGTGGTGGAAGTTACGACACGCTTCTCTAGTTGTGTGGTGGAAGTTAAGACACGCTTGTCTGGTAGTGTGGTGGAAGTTACGACATGCTTGTCTAGTTGTGAGGTGGAAGTTAAGACATGCTTGTCTAGTTGTGTGGTGGAAGTTAGGACATGCTTGTCTAGTTGTGTGGTGGAAGTTACGACATGCTTGTCTAGTTGTGTGGTGGAAGTTACGACACGCTTGTCTAGTTGTATGGTGGAAGTTACGACATGCTTGTCTAGTTGTGTGGTGGAAGTTACGACACGCTTGTCTAGTTGTGTGGTGGAAGTTAAGACATGCTTGTCTAGTTGTGTGGTGGAAGTTACGACACGCTTGTCTAGTTGTGTGGTGGAAGTTAGGGCACGCTTGTTTAGTTGTGTGGTGGAAGTTAAGACATGCTTGTCTAGTTGTGTGGTGGAAGTTACGACACGCTTGTCTAGTTGTTGGCTAGAAAATAAATATAATCATGTCTACTATTTGTTTGGTGATGAGGTAGAAGTAAAGATAATGTTGTATTACATTTATGGTGATGAGGTAGAAGTAAAGATAATGTTGTATTACATTTATTTGTTTGGTGATGAGGTAGAAGTAAAGATAATGTTGTATTACATTTATTTGTTTGGTGATGAGATAGAAGTAAAGATAATGTTGCATTACATTTATTTGTTTGGTGATGAGGTAGAAGTAAAGATAATGTTGTATTACATTTATTTGTTTGGTGATGAGGTAGAAGTAAAGATAATGTTGTATTACATTTATTTGTTTGGTGATGAGGTAGAAGTAAAGATAATGTTCAATTACATTTATTTGTTTGGTGATGAGGTAGGAGTGTTTGGTGGTGAGGTAGAAGTAAAGATAATGTTCAATTACATTTATTTGTTTGGTGATGAGGTAGAAGTAAAGATAATGTTGTATTACATTTATTTGCTTAATACACCTCATCCATCATTGTACAACAAAAATTGTCCTTTATCTTTTGATGTTTATTTTAATTATGAATTTTTTTGAAAGATTGTCCCAACTATTTGTGGGGATTACAATGTGACGTAGGCTGTGACGAAAGTTGCTTTCAAGGATGTTCGTTGTTAAATGGATCATGCAATTACATCTTTTCAGACTCTGATTGTAGGTATCTAACACAGACTCTGATTTTATGTATTTAACACATACTCTGTTTGTATGTATCTAACACAGACTCTGATTGTATGTATCTAACACATACTCTGATTGTATGTATCTAACATATTCTCTGATTGTATGTATCTAACACATACTCTGATTGTATGTATATAACACTTACTCTGATTGTATGTATCTAACACATACTCTGATTGTATGTATCTAACACTTACTCTGTATGTATCTAACACAGAATTTGATTTATGTATCTAACACATACTCTGATTGTAGGTATCTAAAGTAGAACCTGATAGAAGTATCTAAAACAGCCTAAATTTAGTTTGCTAGAATATAGACAATGTGTAGGTATATATAACAGATATTGTGTAGGTATATATAACAGACAATGTGTAGCTATATATAACAGACAATGTGTAGGTATATATAACAGACAATGTGTAGGTATATATAACATACATTGTTTAGCTATATATAACAGACAACGTGTAGCTATATATAACAGACAACGTGTAGCTATATATAACAGACAATGTGTAGCTATATATAACAAACAATGTGTTTCTATATATAACAGACAATGTGTAGGAATAAATAACAGACAATGTATAGGTATATAAACCAGACATTGTGTAGCTATATCTAACAGACAATATATAGATATATATAACAGACATTGTGTAGCTATATATAACAGACATGAGTAGGTATATATTACAGACAATGTGTAGGTATATCTAACAGACAATGTAATTGTCAAAGAAAACATAAATAAAAAACCTTATGTTGTCTATTTTTATCACTTTCCTGGATTTGCATGAACTGTAACATTAAGAAAAGATAAGACATGTTCGTAAATGACAGGTCTATACACAAATTAATTTTCAGTTATAAATTTATTTAAAAAAAAAAATATTTAGTTTTATGTCCTCAGCAAGATGTGCAGTTGGTTGGTTTGGACCAAACTGTCGTTACAAATGTCACTGTACAGATGGATGTGATCGTCATGGAAACTGTCTCGGTTCTACATGTGAGACTGGATGGTTTGGGTACTTGTGTCAATACAGTAAGTGATGAAGCCATTATCTTCCGCCCCACTTTGTTTTCTCGGCGCCCATCCCCCCGCCCCCTGAGCTATTTCTCTATTAGAACATTCATTTCGAAAATAATGATAGGATCTCAAATAATAGATTTGTATCATATAATTAGATGATATCTTACTGCCAATAACAATAGTATATACATTTTTTTTTAAAACTGGTTTATCATTTAAACTGCTATGTTTGAAACAATAAAGGTAACGTTTTAAATGTGAAGATAATTGTCAGTACTCAGTACAACATTAGTTAACTATCAATTATTTAAAACCACTAAACATTTTTCTGTTGTTCAGGGTGTGTTGTTGATATTTATTTAAAACATTGTATAACGTTTTACAGCTAGAGTGAACATGTCACATGAGATAAGTATATAGTGATAGAATAAAGTTTGTGGCCATTTGTTGAAGCAGTTAAATGTCAATAGCTATAATAATGTAAGTCCAGCACAGATGATATAGTCCAGTTGTTGTTAAGTCTTGTCCAGTCGCCATAATGTTTTGATATTTTATGTAATGTGATTTTATAAATAAGAAATAATAAGTGAATCGGGGTATTTTATTCATTGAGTGAAAGATGATTGACCAGTACTCACCCACATCTTCATCCTCGACATCACACAAAATACCGACAGAACACACAAACAGCTTTAAACTCGACATCACACAAAATACCGACAGAACACACAAACAGCTTTAAACTCGACATCACACAAAATACCGACAGAACACACAAACAGCTTTAAACTCGACATCACACAAAATACCGACAGAACACACAAACAGCTTTAGACTCGACATCACACAAAATACCGACAGAACACACAAACAACTTTAAACTCGACATCACACAAAATACCGACAGAACACACAAACAGATTTAAACTCAACATCACACAAAATACCGACAGAACACACAAACAGCTTTAAACTCGACATCACACAAAATACCGACAGAACACACAAACAGCTTTAAACTCGACATCACACAAAATACCGACAGAACACACAAACAGCTTTAAACTCGACATCACACAAAATACCGACAGAACACACAAACAGCTTTAAACTCGACATCACACAAAATACCGACAGAACACACAAACACCTTTAAACTCGACATCACACAAAATACCGACAGAACACACACAGCTTTAAACTCGACATCACACAAAATACCGACAGAACACACAAACAGCTTTAAACTCGACATCACACAAAATACCGACAGAACACACAAACAGCTTTAAACTCGACATCACACAAAATACCGACAGAACACACAAACAGATTTAAACTCGACATCACACAAAATACCGACAGAACACACAAACAGCTTTAAACTCGACATCACACAAAATACCGACAGAACACACAAACAGCTTTAAACTCGACATCACACAAAATACCGACAGAACACACACAGCTT
Organism: Bulinus truncatus; assembly: GCA_021962125.1. Lineage (NCBI taxonomy): Eukaryota > Metazoa > Mollusca > Gastropoda > Planorbidae > Bulinus > Bulinus truncatus. The sequence goes on from JAGDYQ010000361.1 coordinate 23,124, forward strand.
TAAACTCGACATCACACAAAATACCGACAGAACACACAAACAGCTTTAAACTCGACATCACACAAAATACCGACAGAACACACAAACAGCTTTAAACTCGACATCACACAAAATACCGACAGAACACACAAACAGATTTAAACTCGACATCACACAAAATACCGACAGAACACACAAACAGCTTTAAACTCGACATCACACAAAATACCGACAGAACACACAAACAGCTTTAAACTCGACATCACACAAAATACCGACAGAACACACAAACAGCTGTAAACTCGACATCACACAAAATACCGACAGAACACACAAACAGCTTTAAACTCGACATCACACAAAATACCGACAGAACACACAAACAGCTTTAAACTCGACATCACACAAAATACCGACAGAACACACAAACAGCTTTAAACTCGACATCACACAAAATACCGACAGAACACACAAACAGATTTAAACTCGACATCACACAAAATACCGACAGAACACACAAACAGCTTTAAACTCGACATCACACAAAATACCACGACAGAACACACAAACAGCTTTAAACTCGACATCACACAAAATACCGACAGAACACACAAACAGCTTTAAACTCGACATCACACAAAATACCGACAGAACACACAAACAGCTTTAAACTCGACATCACACAAAATACCGACAGAACACACAAACAGCTTTAAACTCGACATCACACAAAATACCGACAGAACACACAAACAGCTTTAAACTCGACATCACACAAACAAAATACCGACAGAACACACAAACAGCTTTAAACTCGACATCACACAAAATACCGACAGAACACACAAACAGCTTTAAACTCGACATCACACAAAATACAACAGAACACACAAACAGCTTTAAACTCGACATCACACAAAATACCGACAGAACACACAAACAGCTTTAAACTCGACATCACACAAAATACCGACAGAACACTACAAACAACAGCTTTAAACTCGACATCACACAAAATACCGACAGAACACACAAACAGCTTTAAACTCGACATCACACAAAATACCGACAGAACACACAAACAGCTTTAAACTCGACATCACACAAAATACCGACAGAACACACAAACAGCTTTAAACTCGACATCACACAAAATACCGACAGAACACACAAACAGCTTTAAACTCGACATCACACAAAATACCGACAGAGCACACAAACAGCTTTAAACTCGACATCACACAAAATACCGACAGAACACACAAACAGCTTTAAACTCGACATCACACAAAATACCGACAGAACACACAAACAGCTTTAAACTCGACATCACACAAAATACCGACAGAACACACAAACAGCTTTAAACTCGACATCACACAAAATACCGACAGAACACACAAACAGCTTTAAACTCGACATCACACAAAATACCGACAGAACACACAAACAGCTTTAAACTCGACATCACACAAAATACCGACAGAAACTAGAAACACACAAACAGCTTTAAACTCGACATCACACAAAATACCGACAGAACACACAAACAGCTTTAAACTCGACATCACACAAAATACCGACAGAACACACAAACAGCTTTAAACTCGACATCACACAAAATACCGACAGAACACACAAACAGCTTTAAACTCGACATCACACAAAATACCGACAGAACACACAAACAGCTTTAAACTCGACATCACACAAAATACCGACAGAACACACAAACAGCTTTAAACTCGACATCACACAAAATACCGACAGAACACACAAACAGCTTTAAACTCGACATCACACAAAATACCGACAGAACACACAAACAGCTTTAAACTCGACATCACACAAAATACCGACAGAACACACAAACAGCTTTAAACTCGACATCACACAAAATACCGACAGAACACACAAACAGCTTTAAACTCGACATCACACAAAATACCGACAGAACACACAAACAGCTTTAAACTCGACATCACACAAAATACCGACAGAAGAACACACAAACAGCTTTAAACTCGACATCACACAAAATACCGACAGAACACACAAACAGCTTTAAACTCGACATCACACAAAATACCGACAGAACACACAAACAGCTTTAAACTCGACATCACACAAAATACCGACAGAACACACAAACAGCTTTAAACTCGACATCACACAAAATACCGACAGAACACACAAACAGCTTTAAACTCGACATCACACAAAATACCGACAGAACACACAAACAGCTTTAAACTCGACATCACACAAAATACCGACAGAACACACAAACAGCTTTAAACTCGACATCACACAAAATACCGACAGAACACACAAACAGCTTTAAACTCGACATCACACAAAATACCGACAGAACACACAAACAGCTTTAAACTCGACATCACACAAAATACCGACAGAACACACAAACAGCTTTAAACTCGACATCACACAAAATACCGACAGAACACACAAACAGCTTTAAACTCGACATCACACAAAATACCGACAGAACACACAAACAGCTTTAAACTCGACATCACACAAAATACCGACAGAACACACAAACAGCTTTAAACTCGACATCACACAAAATACCGACAGAACACACAAACAGCTTTAAACTCGACATCACACAAAATACCGACAGAACACACAAACAGCTTTAAACTCGACATCACACAAAATACCGACAGAACACACAAACAGCTTTAAACTCGACATCACACAAAATACCGACAGAACACACAAACAGCTTTAAACTCGACATCACACAAAATACCGACAGAACACACAAACAGATTTAAACTCGACATCACACAAAATACCGACAGAACACACAAACAGCTTTAAAATTGACATCACACAAAATACCGACAGAACACACAAACAGCTTTAAATACGACATCACACAAAATACCGACAGAACACACAAACAGCTTTAAACTCGACATCACACAAAATACCGACAGAACACACAAACAGCTTTAAACTCGACATCACACAAAATACCGACAGAACACACAAACAGCTTTAAACTCGACATCACACAAAATTCCGACAGAACACACAAACAGCTTTAAACTCGACATCACACAAAATACCGACAGAACACACAAACAGCTTTAAACTCGACATCACACAAAATACCGACAGAACACACAAACAGATTTAAACTCGACATCACACAAAATACCGACAGAACACACAAACAGCTTTAAACTCGACATCACACAAAATACCGACAGAACACACAAACAGCTTTAAACTCGACATCACACAAAATACCGACAGAACACACAAACAGCTTTAAACTCGACATCACACAAAATACCGACAGAACACACAAACAGCTTTAAACTCGACATCACACAAAATACCGACAGAACACACAAACAGCTTTAAACTCGACATCACACAAAATACCGACAGAACACACAAACAGCTTTAAACTCGACATCACACAAAATACCGACAGAACACACAAACAGCTTTAAACTCGACATCACACAAAATACCGACAGAACACACAAACAGCTTTAAACTCGACATCACACAAAATACCGACAGAACACACAAACAGCTTTAAACTCGACATCACACAAAATACCGACAGAACACACAAACAGCTTTAAACTCGACATCACACAAAATACCGACAGAACACACAAACAGCTTTAAACTCGACATCACACAAAATACCGACAGAACACACAAACAGCTTTAAACTCGACATCACACAAAATACCGACAGAACACACAAACAGCTTTAAACTCGACATCACACACACAAACAGCTTTAAACTCGACATCACACAAAATACCGACAGAACACACAAACAGCTTTAAACTCGACATCACACAAAATACCGACAGAACACACAAACAGCTTTAAACTCGACATCACACAAAATACCGACAGAACACACAAACAGCTTTAAACTCGACATCACACAAAATACCGACAGAACACACAAACAGCTTTAAACTCGACATCACACAAAATACCGACAGAACACACAAACAGCTTTAAACTCGACATCACACAAAATACCGACAGAACACACAAACAGCTTTAAACTCGACATCACACAAAATACCGACAGAACACACAAACAGCTTTAAACTCGACATCACACAAAATACCGACAGAACACACAAACAGCTTTAAACTCGACATCACACAAAATACCGACAGAACACACAAACAGCTTTAAACTCGACATCACACAAAATACCGACAGAACACACAAACAGCTTTAAACTCGACATCACACAAAATACCGACAGAACACACAAACAGCTTTAAACTCGACATCACACAAAATACCGACAGAACACACAAACAGCTTTAAACTCGACATCACACAAAATACCGACAGAACACACAAACAGCTTTAAACTCGACATCACACAAAATACCGACAGAACACACAAACAGCTTTAAACTCGACATCACACAAAATACCGACAGAACACACAAACAGCTTTAAACTCGACATCACACAAAATACCGACAGAACACACAAACAGCTTTAAACTCGACATCACACAAAATACCGACAGAACACACAAACAGCTTTAAACTCGACATCACACAAAATACCGACAGAACACACAAACAGCTTTAAACTCGACATCACACAAAATACCGACAGAACACACAAACAGCTAAACTCGACATCACACAAAATACCTCGACATCACACAAAATACCGACAGAACACACAAACAGCTTTAAACTCGACATCACACAAAATACCGACAGAACACACAAACAGCTTTAAACTCGACATCACACAAAATACCGACAGAACACACAAACAGCTTTAAACTCGACATCACACAAAATACCGACAGAACACACAAACAGCTTTAAACTCGACATCACACAAAATACCGACAGAACACACAAACAGCTTTAAACTCGACATCACACAAAATACCGACAGAACACACAAACAGCTTAAATCGACATCACACAAAATACCGACAGAACACACAAACAGCTTTAAACTCGACATCACACAAAATACCGACAGAACACACAAACAGCTTTAAACTCGACATCACACGAAATACCGACAGAACACACAAACAGCTTTAAACTCGACATCACACAAAATACCGACAGAACACACAAACAGCTTTAAACTCGACATCACACAAAATACCGACAGAACACACAAACAGCTTTAAACTCGACATCACACAAAATACCGACAGAACACACAAACAGCTTTAAACTCGACATCACACAAAATACCGACAGAACACACAAACAGCTTTAAACTCGACATCACACAAAATACCGACAGAACACACAAACAGCTTTAAACTCGACATCACACAAAATACCGACAGAACACACAAACAGCTTTAAACTCGACATCACACAAAATACCGACAGAACACACAAACAGCTTTAAACTCGACATCACACAAAATACCGACAGAACACACAAACAGCTTTAAACTCGACATCACACAAAATACCGACAGAACACACAAACAGCTTTAAACTCGACATCACACAAAAAACCGACAGAACACACAAACAGCTTTAAACTCGACATCACACAAAATACCGACAGAACACACAAACAGATTTAAACTCGACATCACACAAAATACCGACAGAACACACAAACAGCTTTAAACTCGACAAACATTGTTTGAATCCTCGTTGACATTTATATATTTCTTTCAATTTTTTTCTCTGGCATATTTTTTTTTGTTTTCAGAGAATTGGGTCAATCGAGACTTCTCTGAGGTCACATCAGATGAAGTATCTGTTGATCAGATTATTGACGGAGTTGACGAGACGTGTGTGATGTTGACAGAGATGAAAACTCACATCTCTTTACAGTTTAATCATCCAATCGTATTTACCTTTCTCAGACTTCATACCGATAAAGGTAAACATTAGTTTAATGTTGTTTCAACTAGGTCAGGGGTGGGCGATAGTTTAGGGCCGCGCCCTACATAGTGATTTCCGTGTTATATCGGACAGCGTCGTTATAACAATAAAATAGTATTTATTGCTTTACATTACACATTTTTTAAGAGTTCTATTTTAATTAGAACTTGTGTTGTTTGGCTAAAGTATCATTATTGTCTGCAAGTTTACGTCCGCCATATTGGATCTGTTTTTGGTCCTTGTAATCTTAACGCAAGAAAAAAATTTGATGTTGGTCCGAAAATTAAAAAAAAACAAACATTTTTGAAGCGAAATTCTTCACACATGGGGCATTTATTTTTATTGGTAAAGACTTAAACTAGTTTATTAGTGTGACACAATTCAACATTACTTTCGGCAGCAGTGCCGAGCCTAGGGATTTAGGGGCCCGGGTGGCTTGGTCTTTTTGCGGGCTCCTGCATTTTGACATTCGACACATTGCATGAGATAACGAACTTAATATTTAATGTAAAAAAATTAGGGGCCCCCCTCAAGCTGGCTGGACTTTCGAATTTGGAGCCCCCTGCCTCCACCCAAGATACGCCTCTGTTCGGCAGGTCTCCTGGCTGAATTTTAGCTAGTCACAGCTGCGGTTTATTACATACTCTTTCAATATCAAAAGTGAATAGATAATTTCAGAACAGAACTCGGGTTTATTTCATTTGAAATTCTGAGATCTTATTTTAAGCTCTTCCCACAAACCAGCTAATACTGCTGTAGTATACTCTATATTTAGTCCAGGCTGTGCCAGCTAATACTGTTGTAGTATACTCTATATCTAGCCCAGGCTGTGCCAGGTAATACTGTTGTAGTATACTCTATATCTAGTACAGGCTGTGCCAGCTAATACTGTTGTAGTATACTCTATATCTAGTCCAGGCTGTGCCAGCTAATACTGTTGTATTATATTCTATATTTAGTCCAGGCTGTTCCAGCTAATATTGTTGTAGTATACTCTATATCTAGTCCAGGCTGTGCCATCTAATACTGTTGTAGTATACTCTATATCTAGTACAGGCTGTGCCAGCTAATACTGTTGTAGTATACTCTATATTGAGTGTTCACCTTGTACCAGTGATGGGCATTAAGTCATTGTTGTAGTTTAATTTTGACAATCTTTAAACAATAAATATATAGATCAAGTTTATTTACAGCTCAAAATGTTACAACCTAACTAAAAAAATAAAGAATTGTTTTTTTCTAAAATTATGGAATATTTAATAGATCAAACATCACTCGACAAAATAGTTCAAAGTTGAACATGTTTAACAATGGAAAAATTAAAACCTGTATTTAAAAAACAGAAAACGTATCATAAAACAGAATTAAGTTAGTAACATTAGTGTTCTATTCGAAAACAAAATGACTCAAAAACAGATAACCAATCAATTTGATTATACCAGAACAGAAACAGAAAATCTCGTGATGTCGAGATTAATTTCAACTTCACCCAATAAGTGACAAGGCTCTATAATGTGTGCCTTTCGATCCCAACTTAGAAATTAGTTTAAAAACGAAAATGTGAAATTATAAACATGTAAATATATATATATATATATATATATTGTGTAGTAAACTGGTCGACCCACCACTGCTATATTACGGTTATTTTAAACATTACCTTTAAGTGTCAAAATGCTTTTAGAAAAAATAAAACTTATAATAAAAAACAGGAATTGCACTTGAAGGCTAGGGGTCATCCATTTATTAAGTGAACAAAACTTGCGGCATAGTCTGATAAAAGTTAGACAACTGATTACTTATAAATAAATAGTAGTACTTAGAAATAAACATATGATATATTTATCTAATGTAGGGTTAGGGATAGATTAATCGCATAATCTTTTACTAAATCTAGCTCAAATAAATACTGCCGCTTATAAGTACTTCTTTCAATAGTGATTACTAGGATAATGCAAATATTTGTCCCTTCCACAGAGTGTTAAAAACTGATATTCTTATAATACAGATGACTTATTTGTCATAAAGCATATCCACCTCAGCCCAGCCTCCAGAATTTTAATTACTTGGTGACGTAGCCTACTTGACAAATTTGATTTTGCTGTGCCTAGCCAATATATATATATATATATATATATATATATATATATATATATATATATATATATTAGGTTTAAAGGGCATATGTCCTTTTTAATTTTTTGTAAAATAATTAATCTCCTGTGTCATAAATCGATGAACTTTTGCTCATAAGTAATGAAATTCTGATAATTTTTCAAGAAAGGTCACCCACAACACACAATTTAAAAAATGGAATGTAAACAGTGATGGGCAACTAGTCAACTTACATTCAGACACCTTCACAGTCTGTTACATTCAGACACCTTCAAAGTCTGTTACATTCAGACACCTTCACAGTCTTTTAATTAAGATCAACTATTTAAGAAGCTGTTAAACTTAAAGAAGAATTGAAGAAAAAACTATATTTAGACAGCTGGTCACTGCACTTTGTAAACGTATAAATCACCAAGAATATCAAGTGTTAGTGTTGAAGAATAAACAAAGAGAAGTTAAATTACAAGCACTAGAGCTACCAGACAGAAAAGCAGATACTGTTGTTTCTGGTATAACAGCTATTCTCCATGAAAACAATTTAAGGAAGAGTATAAAGATGATTTTAGCGGACACTACGAATTTAAGTACTGGAAGAAGAAATGGGGTTGTCAGTCAGTTACAAAAACGTTTAAGAGAAGGAAACTGGAAGAACCACAATTCATTGGTTGCCAACATGATGTTCTTGACCGAGTCCTTCGCGCAGTAATGAATAAGGAACTTGGAATAAACCACATGTCTCCCAATAATGAAAATCTGTATACCCCGGAATTTGTAAAGAACTACGAAACAGCATCATAAAAACACTTAATATGGGTTTAATATTGTGTTCACTGAAAGTTCGAAATTAAGCAGCCAATTGCATTTTCACTCAGTCTATCTTTACCCAAAGGACAAGTGTTACATTGTAAACGAACTGATTGTTATGTAAACTTCAGTTTTGTAATTCTCGATCGCTGATGATCGAAAATGTAATGTTTAGACATGATTAAAATGTAAAAGTCAATGCAAAAAGTATGTGCCAAATCAAATTATTGCCATTAATTTTAACAAATATTTTTCGTCGTATACACAGTATACAATATTGTTTAGTTGGCGTCAGTTGATTATTAAATTACCCGTTTTAAGTAGGTATGTTGAATGGTCAAAACTAGCTTAGATTTGAACAATGCATACATATTTGAAAGATAATGTACTTGACCATAACTGAGGCACGACATTGACCAACATTGCCACTAAACTTCCAACAAAGTAAACGTGTGATCTTCTAATGCACTGCTCGTCGAATCTGCTCTAACAGCTAATGTTTTGAAATGTTTTATCCTGAATATGTATGTCTTATTTTCAACTCTTTTTCCGCTTTACTCATGTCGTCTCAAATCTCAACAGAAGTTTGTTTTATGTCTACTTTGATGAGAAAAAATATAGTGTACATTAGGTATATGACTTCAGAACAACACTTGTATTGCATACCATCAACAGATGAGTTTTTATTGTAGAAACACAAAACCATATCAAATTTATTACAAAAATTGAAAAATGTCACCCACCAAACATTTTGAAGTTTTAGAAAAATTGACATTTGTTAATAATTTCAAGTATTGTTTCATAAACTTTTATTTGTAAAAATAAAACGTAAATTCAGTTACTCTGGTGAGTGGCAAAGGGGAATAATATCTTGCAAAACTTTTATTGCTCTTTCTGTACAAACATTGCTACGTGGAGTGAGTATTGGAGATGGACTTTGAGACCAATGAGTTCGAAGACAGCGCAACCCTTTTGGATAATCATTAACAGCATGGAAAAGAAGTTCATATTGTTCAGCTTTGTAATGATGATCACTAAATCAGGCATCACTCCAATGTCCACATATAAATTCACACAATTTCTGAAGGTTCTTTCGTTCAGCAGGCAATAGTATGAAAGCCAACAATGCAAAAATTGCTCGAGAGTTCCATCGGGCATTGCTGAGGCCAGGCAGTGCGCTAAAATTAACTTTTGGCATTTGTTGAGAACTCTTAAAATGCTTAAAAATGAAAATTAGATGGTGCAAAAATTTCATATCATCTCTCCAATCTATTTCCTGTTTTTCTAAAATTGGAGAACATTTCTTTGTTTTACTTTCAAAATCTTTTAACATTTTATAATCTTTAAGTATCTTATTTACAAATGGATAATTTATGTTAGGAGACTCAGTTGAATCACCGAGCAATGCATCACACACGTGTCTAAGAACACGATCAAGTATATGGTGCTGACAACCTATAAAGACTGGTGCAGACTCACCATGTTGAACAGTTTCTGAAGTTTCACCACAACATGAGACTTCGACCCTGTATTAACATTTGTAGTGTCTGACACTATCATCTTTATAGCTGACCATAAGTGATATTCATCTAAAACTTTTTGAATGGCAGATCCGATCGTAGCAGCTTTTCCATCAGGTAAAACTAAGACGGCTAGCCTCACTTCTTTTGCTTCATTTTTTAATACAACTACTTGGTGTTCTTTTTTCTTCATAATTTTACCATCAAAATGTAAACTCCATAAGCTATTACGCAAAGTATTTATTAATGTTTCTTTTAGTTTACTTGCTATTTTTACGCCGGACTTATGCAAAATTTTGCTTACTAATGCTGCTCTTTGAACTGGTAGTTTCCCAGATTGAACTAATGAAACTGCACTAGAAGTAGATTGCTGTGATTGTTTCTTATGTGTACTTTGATCCAAGCTTTCTGTGGATGACTGCATTGCATCAGCACCATCAGAGCTACTTTGAGAATTCTCGTTATCACTTGAATCACTGGAACTTTCAAAACTGCTTGTTGTTGTTGTGCCTCATTAATTTTGCAAACAATTTTCTGTTTTGACGGATGAATTGTACTTTGACTAGCAATTTTAGTTGTAGTATATCCCGTCTTACCTCCACTTTGAATTTGTATTTCGTAAAGTTTTTTGTCCTCAGCACATAACCATTGACCAGTTTTGTTTGTGACATCAAATAACTTATCAAACTGCTCCCGTATGTCACCCACAGGTTTTTTCAAATGAACATCATACCTTTTAATTAAAGTTTCAATTTTTCTGCTCACTGATCGCAAAGACAGTATCGGGAAATTTAAAAAGCTCCATAATAGCTCTGCTTCTTTCCTGAGTGCTGCAACTCTTTTCAATCTGGATTTTTCCATAGAGGCCAAGCCCATGTAGCGACCAATTATCCTCCACTCTTTTGGCATTCTAGAATGTGAATGCAATGGCTCGATCTCGATTACAATTTTGTTTCTTTTCTTAAGAGTGTTTTGAAATTTTTTCAAATTACTCGCCCATTTGTCCTTATTTTTAGCAACGCAAAGTGATGATTTTTTGTAAGACATTTTTAAGAATAAAATTAAGCAAAATTAAAATAATTATTCAAACTCAAGTATAATTGAAAAATCTAACATGGAGAACAGGAAATATAATCTTAATGGTAAACAATAGGAGTAAAAGTGAACTTCAGTAAAAAGACCCAAATGGATTATTTTTAAACTAAAAAATGTTTTGGTGGGTGAACTTTTTCAACAAAATTGATGATTTTTTATTGTATTTATTATTTTTATATAAAAGCTCATCAAAATCTGGCACGCCACTTGTAAAATTACAAAATTTGTTTTTCAAGTCATATACCTAGTGTACATGTATGTGTTGCATGGTAGTTTGTTCATTGTTGAGTGAGTATATTGAGAATAGTATGTACTAAATATTTATGTTTGTTTGTTAACAGCTAACATTTTGAACGCCTCAATAAAGTTAGAGTTGTCAGACAAGAGGTCAGTGTTATGTGACAACAACAACAAGGCGTTGATTGTAAATGTCAACAACCTGGACATTTACTGTCATCTTAATGACAGTGTCGTTGGGATTACAATAACTCTGGATCCAATAAATTTATGTTCAATGTACGTCAGTGGAGGTTAGTTTATGTTCACTGTACGTCAGTGGAGGTTAGTTTATGTTCACTGTACGTCAGTGGAGGTTAGTTTATGTTCACTGTACGTCAGTAGAGGTTAGTTTATGTTCACTGTACGTCAGTGGAGGTTAGTTTATGTTCACTGTACGTTAGTGGAGGTTAGTTTATGTTCACTGTACGTTAGTGGAGGTTAGTTTATGTTCACTGTACGTTAGTGGAGGTTAGTTTATGTTCACTATACGTCAGTGGAGGTTAGTTTATGTTCACTGTACGTCAGTGGAGGTTAGTTTATGTTCACTGTACGTCAATGGAGGTTAGTATATGCTATGATACGTTCTTCTCTAGTAATTATCTTTTCAACTGCTGTCATTGGTTGGTCTCTAGTTTTCTATACGTACACACTACACAGCTGAAAGCTATTTTTATTCTCACAAGTTTCATACTTACACAATCAATATATTTCTCTTTACATTTAATGTTTTATCGACTAGGTCGCAATCTGGCCTACGGGCAGCAAGTAGCGCAGTCATCCAACTCAAGCAGCACGACCATCAAAAGTTTTGGATTCGCACAGAAAGCTGTAGATGGGCATGTTGATCTCAAACTGTACAGACGTGGGTGCAGCCACACTGATTACTTTGACGTTAACGCTCATTTTAACTTAACGTTTGGCACACCGCCGGTTATACAAAGAATCCTACTGTTCAATAGAGGTAAACATTTCATGAATCTTGTTTATCTTCTCTCCCGCTGGTCAAGTTATATTTATATGTTTAGTATAAATATAAAGGTTAATCTAAATCTACGGTGAAGATTTTTGATCCATTAATCGTAAATAATCCATAATTTCTTGGTGAAGCTTAATTCATTAAACAATCAGTATAATATTACATGATACACATTCCTATCGATTAAAATGTAATATATATATATATCTATATATCATTATATATTGTATATGTATTTATGTCACATACACCCACTTATCTTGTAAAAAAATCTTTAGCCGCTTTCTATTTTAATAATAGTTATCTTTTAGAAATTATTTCATTATACATGTACATTTTTTTTTTTAAATTTTCAAAAGAAATATAATTTTTATTTCAAGTCTCATTTTTTATTTGTTTAACTATTCGGGTTTCTATGCTGCATAACCAAACATACATATTAAATTCATGTTTATATCAAATGGTACGTTACTACAGTTGCTATAAAACCAAGACTCATAATTATATTATCTAATTAACTTTTTGAGAAAACAAAAAACTGAGGTAATAACAGCAAACATGTTTAAAATTTTCAAGACAAACTAAAATTAAATTAAATTATAAGTAATAAGCAGAACTATTATCGTAAATCAAGGGCAGACCTCGAGACTGTAATCCTCGAAATGACGTATAGAGTTCAGGCTGTTGAGCGGATGCCCCTGAAATGTAAACAATTTTTTGTGTTTGCAGTCATCAGTTATTTGGTAATAATACCATATTGTAGAAAATACAATCTTGTAGGATTCATTTGGAAAAAAAAAATATTTTACTCCATGTTTGTTACTAAAAAAAAGTACAGGTTTCAACAGGGCATTTTTAAGGTCGTAGTAGGCATGGGCGTCGCTAGAATTTTTCCAGGGAGGGCACAAAAACACGTTTTTTAATTTAACTGACAATGCCATACAGGTTTATTTATTATTTAAATTAAAGTCTGTCGCTGGGTGAATTTTTTAATTTAAATTAATTCAGACATTAAAAATTAAATTAATATTAAAAAATGGATATCAGAAATATTTTTACGGGCTCAAGAAAACGAAAAGTAGAGCAATCGCGGGACTCTGAAAAGCCGTTATTAGAAGATTTTAGGGCGTCTGCAGCGGCTGACTTATCGTAAGCATTGAGGACAACAGTACAAGTTAAAAAGCCAGAAAAACTGTTTTACACCCTATCTTGACTCTATTATATCAACTGGAAACTCGTTTTTGTGTAGAAAATAAACCAGCATTTTCCCTTTTAGTTTTGCATTCCTTTTTGATGACAAAACTAGAAAGACTCGCATCTAAGTATCAAGCCGGGGCTATTGCTGAATATTACGTATTTGACAATTTAATGGAGGAGAGTGAAACCTTAATGATACATGGAAATGTAAAACCAGTAAAGGGGAAAAAAACAAGAAACAAAGACTCTATGAGTTTTTAGATGAAACACATTTTTTTCCCATGATTAAGATGGCTTTTTGACAGCATTGGCTCTTCCAGTAACAACATGCACAATCTAGAGATTTTTTAGCACTCTAAGACGAATAAAAACGTGGTTACGCTCAACAACTGGTGATGATCGTTTATCTGGTCTTTGTATGATAAGTAACCACAGAAAAATAATATCCCAAAACAAGGAAAAAATTAAAATAAAATTCTTTTAAAAATGACAATAATGTAATCAGTTATACTTGCCGATGTAATTCTTTTTTATATGTTATATATGTACATTGTCTTCAATGAAATTAACTTTCAAGAAGTTTGGTTCAGTTTTATTGTAACAACTTAATGACATTTTTTTAAAATGTGGGGGTGGGGGGCAACTGCCCCCTTGCCCCCCCTTGAATACGCCCATGATCGTAGCCGCTAGGCACTTTCAAAGTCGTAAGCCCTGCCCGACTTCATTTTTTATATTTTTTTTTAAATGCACCCGCACTTCTTTACGATTTGAAATCTAGATAAACTTTCTGCATTTTAAATTATTCTATGCAGACTATATGCAGAGATGACGTAATAATTCAGGTGTTACGTCATGCGCTTCACATTCGTTGTTTATCGTTAATCGTGTGCTTCTTTTTTCTTACAAAATTTTAAAAAGTAATGAAAGTACTTTGAAATAACCATGTCTGATGGATACAAGAGGAAACACGAGAGTGGATTTGAGAAGCGGAAGAAAAGGGAGGAGAAAGAAAAAGCATGGCAAAAAAATTCGGGGTACGTTGTTGCATTTTATGAGCAGAGACACTGGTTGCATTACTGGTAAAACTAGTAATACTAGTGATAATGACATTACTGGTTCATAAGGTTGGCATTGAAAATGGTTTCGGAAAGATAACGAGTTCACTTAAATATTCTATTTCATCTTTATGGAGACAAATATCAACTCGACCAATACGCTTGAGAGTATTTTGAACCTCTCTTTTCAAGTCAAGTATAGATTGATAAGATTCAACCTTCAAAAGCTTTACAGTCTTTGTCATATTTGCAGCAACATCATGGCAGCTAGTTATGAACAGCTTTTTGTGAGCTGATATGGCCAACAAAGGTCATGTGCAGCAAGATTAAGTAATGCGACGGTTAATCTAACGGCGGATAAAATACGGCGGCTAATGCAGTGCGCCGCATATTTTTTTCGGCTGATTTACGGCGGACGAAAATTCGGCGGCGAATCCGGAGAGCGGCGCCGGCTGATGGGTCTAACCAGCATCTGTACATGAAGCCAAATTACGCATAAAGAAGATGGACCATTCGAGACAGCATTAATGTGTGTGATTTAAAAAGACTTGCTCCAAAAAATTGATATTGTCAAGAAAGCTCTACAGGAGCCTGGAATTGAGTTCACGACCATCATCAACCTATATGGCAGTCTTGCTCCTAGTTTTCCTGATACTCGCAAAAATTTGAAATGTACGAAGGTATAGCAAAAGAGACCTCACAAAAGGAATATAAAGAATGTACACAGCCGATTTCATGATAACGTTTTGGTTGATAATGGTTCCTAGTGAAAAATTCCGTACACATTCTTTTTCTGTTATTATAGATAGACTTATTATTGAGATGGAAAAACGGCAGCTTACACAACACTACATGAAAGGTTCAACTTTCTTCTGAACAGATCTCTTTCAACTGATTAAACAGTTTCGAAAGCCAAGTCACTAATTGAGATGTAACCATCAGATCTGGAAGAGGCATTTAATAATGAATGTCTTTAGTCCTCGCAGATATTGGCTGACATGAAAACTGTGGCTGAAATGCTTACAGCACAAATACAGAATAGGTTGGTGACACGTTTTCCAAATATAGATATTGCTTTCCGGATCTAACTTTCAATTTTTGAACAAGTGTTAAAAAAAACGTACCGTTTCTAAAATCAAATTGACAAAAACATATTTTCGGTCAACGATGGGACAAACATGACTTTCTTCACTGGCATTACTTTCAATTGAAAAGATTTTGATGAGGAAAATGGCATTTGGACGTCATACGTTACTTTGCTAAGATTCAAAATAAGAATTGGCCCAATGTGGCTCATAGTATGTCTAGTTGTTACTGTTAGTGGCTACCATAAAACAACGTTTTCTCAGTGCCGGCCTTAGATATTTTTGTGATATAGGCAAGGACAAAAATGCCGCCCTTTTTAGTTTCATTTTCTAAAAAAAAACTCTATAAATGCTATTTATTTTGAAGTAAATCCAAATTATGAAAATAAAAATCTGATATATTTATAGTTTTATTACTGGTCTTCATTCTTCATAACAATTTGTTTAAATTTGGCAACTTTATAAAAGTTAAAGAGTTTTAAGTATACGTAGTGTGTTTTAGGATTATTTTTTTTGATAAGTTAAAAAAGTACAGAAAAATAAAAAAAAATGAAATGTTATGTTTATTAAGCATTAAAACGATTGAAAAGAATTCAAGAAAAATATGCTTTTCTAGCTTTTGCAGAGGCAAACTCTTCAATTACTTCAGTCAGATCAAAATCTTATGCAATCGTTTTCTCTATAGATATTGTAGCAAAACCAACCAAACGATGCTACGACATGGTAAAACGAAGATATGTTTTATGAGTTTGAGCTATGAAAAGTTTCTCTCTCTGCATATGCCACTATTATCGGGAGTGTAAGCGAAATTCGCAATGCCACGTACGCATTCGGAAAAAGAGCAACCAAGCCCATTCCACATAGATAGTATAATATATCTCTAGGGCTTGATTTGTTTGTAATTCTCCTTGATAAAGCAAATAATTCATCGCACAGTTCTATTAAATTAATGTCTGTTGAATCTTCGTTTTCAGATGTTAAAGCTAATTGAAGGTCCATGCAATCGTTGAAAACCTCTCTTTTATCATACAAAAAATCCAAATAAATCGCTATGAGATGTTAACTGCATAAATCGATCATTAACTGATTGAATTGCAGTATCCAATATCTGGTTAAAAAATTTACTCTGAAATTCATTTCTGGCTCAAGAATCGGATCGTGTGAAACTTCAAAGTCAAATTGTCTCTTTCTTAGTCGAGATCTTATTTGTATTTCCGTAGGATAAATTGCACTCAATATTAAATTCTTCAGCCAATGATTTAGCTGTTGTAATTGCTACAGCAAAACCTTCATCTGCTCTATAATTCTGGAGCACAGTTTTAGTTGCATTCAATTGTTGAATTGATTTCTTTAAATCAAGATCTTTTTCTTGAAATGTTTTGCTAGATATATTGATCTCAAATAAAACATCATACCAAATCACTAATGAACAAATAAACTTGAAATAGAGCATTTTTTGTGCAACTCCCTTAGCTTCTGCACGGGACTGGGTTCCACGTGGTCCATAAAGTGAAATGTCATCAGCATTTGAAACGAGTGCATCGTAAATTTCAAATGTTTGATATCGAATTTCCTTCACAGCATTAACTCGACTTTCCCAGCGTGATGCGCATAACTTTTTAACAGTTAAACCTGCTGCCTCTTTGTTTTTGACATATTCCAACAGTACATTCCAGCGATGTGTTGATGCAGAAAAAAGGTGTATATATTTTGAATTACCTCAAAAAACCGTACTGCTTCCAAACAACAGTTTACGGCATCATTCACCACCAAATGCACATTGCATGGGACATAAAAGGCTCTGCGATTTAGCTCTTTAACTCTTGCTTTGACACCATTATGTATTCCCCGCATGTTCGCTCCGTTATCGCAGCATGGTCCCCTCTTATCATCTAGACAAATGCCCGAATATGACAGTTCTTTAAGTAAAATTTCCACCATACTTGCACATGTAGATTTTTCAAGTTCTACGAATCCAATGAGTGTTCATTGATAGAAACTTCTGAAGGTTTGTCATTTGTCGATTCATTTGCTGTAACAAATCTAACAATCATTGTCATCTGTTCTTTGTGACTGGCGTCTGGTGTGTAATCGAGAACCATAGCGTAATATTTTGCATTTTAGATCATTTATCATTTTCTGTTTTACCTTCTTACTCAACTGTTGAATGATCTCATTCTGAATATTTTTTCCTAAATACTGGTCATGAATTTCATCTTATTTTAAACTTTTATATGTTCTTTCATTACCGGATCAAAGTCTGAAATAACTTTAAAAAATTTCAAAAAGTTTCCATTATGAGGTGTAGGCCTGGCTATATAATCGATCAGACTGCCCTCTCAGGTGTACATTTTGAACTCCATGTACTCTGACCAAAGATATTATTCTTTCTAATACATCTTTCCAGTGTTTCGCTTCACGATTTATAAGGCGCTGATTCACGTCATCAATAGTTTTATTATTTGTTATCCTCATTTTTAGTTCTTTCCAATCATGATATCTGGATAAATGATCTGGAGATTTTTCATGATGCTCAATATACTTGACATATTTTTCCAGTCACAACTGTCATCTGTTGCTAAGGCAGATTCACTCCTGTTATATATTCTGCAACAAAAACAATATACCTTATCTACTGACGTAGAATACATCAACCATTTCCTTTTTAAAGTTTCTCCGTTAGCAAGCTTAGGTGTATAGAGGTAATTAGAAAATTGTCTCCACTTTCATCTTTTGGATAACCAGACTCAATTTGATCTGCTTTGGATCATGCTGAATAAGAAAACAACGAATATTATTACTTATATCTGGCCATTTAGCAGGATCATCCATTATATCTGGCCATTTACAGGATCATCCATTATATCTGGATCTAATTTTGTTAAATGCAAAATAAGAAAATAATTTTGAAAATAGTGATGTCATAATAAGGATTTAGTAAATTGAGATAGAGCGTTAATCCACGTGACTTATTTGTTGTCGCCATTCTAAGCAATTCTGTGCTCTTAATTAATTCTACACTTTCTCAAATTCATTTTATTTCTAGTTTTTATTTTATTTTATTTTATTTTGCTGGAATTTGCCGCTCTTTGAACTAATGCCGCTCTAGGCAGCTGCCTATATCGCCTATACCTAAAGCCGGCACTGCGTTTTCTTATGTTAATAAGTCTTTCACTAAGTGTAACTTCAAAATAAATTATTAAAATTTAATAAAAACATAAAATTTAAAGTGGGTAAATGACTCAATGTTTGAGCTAATGACTTACCAAGCTGTGTGTTGAGGATCGAATCCGTCACAATATTCATAACCTTTAGCAGGGTGCAGATGATATACATATATATCTATATATCAATATCTCTCTCTCTCTCTCTCTCTATATATATATATATATACATATATATATATATATATATATATATATATATATATATATATGTGTGTGTTTGTATTTTCACAATTATAACGTTTATATGTAGATAATAAGAACAGCAATTTCTAAAGTATTCTTACCAGAATATAACTTCGACAGTAAAAGTAACGGAAAATTACACTGAAAAACCAAACTTTTTGCTACCAAGCTTTGATCTGCATAAATTATACTAATCTGAATTTAATTGGTCTAAAAACCTCTCTTTCTTGTGCGTCAGATGATATCAAGTGTAAGAGGCGGCTGGACCATTTCACCTTGACCTTATTGGACACTCAGAATAGAGTTATCCAACGTTATCAGGATAAGACACACTACAGTAATCTGATCTACACAGTTCTATTCCCTGAACAACACTTGCCTGTTTGGAGAGTGTCTGTTGGTGCTACATCGGTATCTTGTGGTGACAAATACCCTATACTTACTTTGTGTGAGCTGGAGACGTATGGAGGTAAACGCACATTGTATGTAGGCATGTCTGTATTTAAATTACGTAAGACCTAACACATGTAAGACCTAATGGTAGTTACTTTTGTCCTAATAAACCTATGTCCATATCATAATGACCAGTGACCTTTAAAATGTATGACTATATTATGCTAATTTATGGTACAACACATGTATAACTATTGGTGGCCTAACTTAAAGTTGACCACATCATAATTAATTTTGATTTTAAAATTGTTTGACCTTGACCTATCTCATTTGTTCTCAAAGCAGACGACAGAATTTCAATTTTCTGTATTAATCGAGAAACTAAATATGTATAAATACAACTGTATTCCTCTAAATGTAACTAAACTATACAAAGTATAAGTGGACATCTATATACACAACTATTCACACTTTGTTTTTCTTTCCTTTTCGCACGTAGATGTGAAAACAAACATTGTTTATTTACGGTGCGTCTAGAAACTAAGACTTCTGTACAACTGGCTAGTGTAAATGTTTTTGAACTCATGCTCAAAGGTCAATGCAAAAGGTCATTGCGTGGGTGATCCGCGCCAAACCCAAGATGTAGGTTATTGCGTGGGTGAATGATACTATTTCATCATTCGTATTAATACATGCTTGACCTTACTAAAACCAGGTCACAAGCACCTAATATACCAAAAAGGGAAACTACACAATAATTAAACAATGCTTAATCTTAAGGGATAGGACACATACCACAGTAACCTGTATACATGAGTTAGCATATATGTACTTAAATCTAATGAGTTGTGCTCGTCCTGTAAACACTACAGTTTGCCATTATGACCCTGTTGTTATTGTGTCCTGGAAACAGTACAGTTAGCCATTATGACCCTGTTGTTATTGTGTCCTGTAAACAGTACAGTTCGCCATTATGACCCTGTTGTTATTGTTTTGCTGTCTATGAAGACCTAGAAACAAAGTCCAAATGGCGACAATGTTAAGTAAAACAACAGCATTTGAGCTATTTCTCTAGTTTTATACACTGTTCAAGTCCTACATATTACCGCACTATCTTCATGTCAGATTAGCTTCCAATCTCACATTTTACGAGTGTTCACTCTAAAATCCGTATTTCAACCGTGAAAAATGTCAGGTCTTATAATTACAAACAGTTAAAAGCATGTGACATTCTGTGGCAGATGTCTCAATATTTCTTTAAAGGTTTGACCCTAACAGAATGAATCATATTATGCATGATTTGATTTTAAAAAACATGTTTAAGATGAATACAATAATAAGGAAAACTAATTATATCTACATATATTTTATTCTGTCACCAGACTGCGTCCCTGGTACCTGGGGTCTGGACTGTGACAAAGCATGCCCCACTTCTTGTAATACATCCTGCAGTACTATGGACGGGACATGTCTATGGACATGTATGTACGGTAGAGTCTTACCTGACTGTTGGCCAGGTAAATACTACAAACAATAAAGCAGCTATATGTATGATTTCTAATCATATTTTTGGGGATGCCGAATATATCCAAATGTTTCGCTTGTAAACAGATGACGCGATCGTCATACATCATCACCGGTAGCGTAAATTGGGGGGGGGGGGGGGGGAGGGAAGTCCGCCCCGCGCGGTACTTTATATTCTGTCAGAAATGTGGACGTTTAGGGTGTTCGGTTCAGTGATACTCTAGTACAGGAAATTATCCAATGAAATTGTTTGAATTACAAATCGTTCATTTTTCAAAACATTTATTACTATTTAAAAAAGATATAAATTTAATAAGTTCCCAAAAAAAAAACGGACGTTCAGAAAATAAAATACTGCCTCCAATCATGACCGGTTCCATCTTTAGTTTCTTTTATGTGCAGATTCTGCTATTCTAAGTTTTTACATTACAGTCTATACCTCATAAACAGAACTTACAACATTACGATCTACACCTCGTAAACACAGCTTACAACATTACAGTCTATACCTCGTAAACATAACTTACATGATTACAGTCTATACCTCATAAACACAACTTACAACATTACAGTCTATACATCATAAACACAACTTACAACATTACAGTCTATACCTCATAAACACAACTTACAACATTACAGTCTATACCTCATAAACACAACTTACAACGTTACAGTCTATACCTCGTAAACACAACTTACATCATTACAGTCTATACCTCATAAACACAACTTACAACATTACAGTCTATACCTCGTAAACATAACTTACATGATTACGGTCTATACCTCATAAACACAACTTACAACGTTACGGTCTATACCTCATAAACACAACTTACAACATTACAGTCTATACCTCATAAACACAACTAACAACATTACAGTCTATACTTCATAAACACAACTTAAAACATTACAGTCTATACCTCATAAGCACAACTTACAACTTTACAGTCTATACCTCATAAACACAACTTACAACATTACAGTATATACCTCATAAACATAACTTACATGATTACGGTCTATACCTCATAAACACAACTTACAACATTACAGTCTATACCTCATAAACACAACTTACAACATTACAGTCTATACCTCGTAAACATAACTTACATGATTACGGTCTATACCTCATAAACACAACTTACAACATTACGGTCTATACCTCATAAACACAACTTACAACATTACAGTCTATACCTCATAAACATAACTTACAACATTACAGTCTATACCTCATAAACATAACTTACATCATCACGGTCTATACCTGAGGCTGGTATTCAATGTGTACAGTGAATTTTTTTAATACAGCAATTCATTAAAAATACAATTCATTAAAAATACAGCGATTCACTAAAAATACAGCAATTCGTTGAAAATACAGCAATTCTATAAAAATGCAGCAATTCATTAAAATACAGCAATTCATTAAAAAATATAGCAATTCATTAAAAATGCAGCAATTCGTTAAAAATACAGCAATTCATTAAAAATACAGCAATTCATTAAAAATACAGCTATTCACTAATAAAAACTGAATATTTATTTTTGTGAGTCTCCATTTCAAGAAACACAAATGGAGCTAACCAAGTCACCACAAACATAAATGGAGCTAACCAAGACACATAAAACATAAATGGAGCTAACCAGGACACCACAAACATAAACATATTTTGACAAGATGTTCTAAGTATTTACAGCGTGTATGCAGGGGCGGCCTCAGCATTACGTGGTGCTTAGGGCAAGAGCAAACTGCGGGGCCTGAAAGTTTCTCTACTGTTAGAAAATACCAGAAACATTCTAAGCGGTTCCCCTAGGCTGCTGTGCCCACTGAACTGTATGACACGAGGCTAAAAATTTTGTAGAACTTTCACTAAATACCTGAATCTTCGAATATTTAGATGTTCAGATTTTGAAAAGGTGGGCTGCATTTTTAGAGTTGGTCCCACACGCCACTTTTAACGGCCATAAAATACATTCTCGAAAGGACGACTTTATTATTATATTAATCGGACTGCATATTATTGCATTTTTTTTTGTTTTCGGGGCTAGGGTTAGGGTTAGGCTTAGGGTTAGGTTTAGGGTTAGGGTAAGGCGCAATATCTATAGACGGACCCCTAAAAAAAATAATACGGAGTCCGTCTAGTCGCGCATGCGCACATCTATTGCTGGTCGGCGGAAAAAAAATTATTCCAGTTTGCTGGTGGAGTATAAACTGCATTTTTTTTAAATACGTTGATGTTACTGCACAGCGTTAGACAGTTTCAACTGCACACTGGGACTAAACATACTATATCTGATACCCTCATCTAATTTTAACAATTTTTTCACAAAGCGGGCGATCGGTTTTACAAAGTAAAGTGACGTGAATAAATCACGTTTTTTTATGTGTCTTACTTAGCATTGTGTCCTAACGGAATGTATGGAATGGACTGCTCGTCCAGATGTAGCGAAGAGTGCTATAACAAGACCTGCAGCGTACAAAACGGAGAATGTTTTTCTGATTGTATAGGCAATAGGGACTCAAACTGCACAAGTATGTCTGGTCTATATTCCTTTAGAAAATATATGCGACGGTCTATTAAAAACTGTTTTGATAATATTTCAAGCCTACAATTTAGTAATGAAAATTGACCTAATATTGAAAGATATTACAAAAAACATTAAAACAATACATGTAGGTAAAGTAAAACATTAATTTTTACAACTAACGTGTTACATTTACTTATTTACTCAATCTAATTAAGATGTTTTAGTGTACGAGACATGATCGATTTTGAAAATTAGACAGTTATATTTTTGACATAAATGTGAATCAATACATGTTACATATAGTGAATCAATACATGTTACATATAGTGAATCAATACATGTTAAATTTTACTACGGTGTATTTTATAGAATGTTCAAGTCCGAGATACGGAGTCAACTGTTCTATGATATGCAGTGCTTCGTGCTGGAATAGAGTTTGTGATGACATCAACGGTACATGTAAACAAGGATGTAATGGTTATTCAAATCCACCAAACTGTGATATAGGTATCAAATACTGTAACTTATCTATCAATATATACGTATATCGAACGAATATGTGAATATCTCTTTATATATCTACATTTATATCGTTTATCTTTGTAATAATCAGTTTATCAAAAACTCAATTAATTTTGTTTTTTATTTTCTTTTACTTTCCAAAAAATTATTTATTTTTCTTTCAAATTTAGAAATATATTTGTTAACAAATCGAAAGCAAATTCAGCGAAAGCTAATTTTAAAAAGTGAGTTTGTTATGATCTAGGAACAGAGTTATTCATTTAAATAGTTTATAGCCAAATCTACTTCAGATTGTGAAAAAAGCATGTATGGTGCCAACTGTTCAGTGACATGCAGTACATCCTGCTGGAATGGAGTTTGTTATGACCACAATGGATCCTGTATATTGGGATGTCACGGCTACTCAAATCCACCTATTTGTGACAAAGGTACCTTAAAAAAATACAACAAGAAAGCAATTAACTTATCAATATATTTTGTATGTGCTCAGATATTAAAGTGTGTTGTGAAATGAAATATATGTGTATTTCTAACTACTCTACGCCTGTAACCAAACATCTACATATTACTTTAGATCTTCATAAGAACACAAAAATCTTGCTCCCTCCTCTTATCTGTTCTGTATTTTCCTCCTTTTATTGTGTATTCTCTTTCTTATATTATTTTGTTTTCTCCACTCATTCCCCACTAAAAAATGACGCAGCAGTTTATAATGAAACTGAAATTCCCCGTTTAGACTTTTTGCATTCCCTTTCGCATTTTCCCATATTGCTTATTCTCTGCCCTCCCCCAAATCTAGCCGTATTCTGCAGTATAACCGCCCAATTCTCTATTCTCTTTATTCCTTGTTTTCTTTATTTTCTATTCACTCCTCCTCTCTAATCGGCTTTCTCTTTCAATTATCTATTCTTATTCTAATTTTGGTCACATCTTCATTCTGTATTCTCTCTCGTCAGTCTATTTTTTTTTAATGTCTCAACTTCACTTATATGTTTCTGTTTTTCTAGCCTTTTTTGATATGTACAGTGTACACTCACTCTTCTTTTTTCTCCAGCCCTCCTCCTCGCCTTTCTGTATTTTCTCCCTTTTTTTTCTCTTCCACCTTTTTCCCCCGCTCAACTATATGTAGTATTTCTCCAACTCTTTATTCGGTACTCTCCATATCTTTCTTATATTGTAATTACTCTTCACCCTGTAAATTCCTTATATTCTATATCAGTCAGGTAAACATTTATAATTTAAACTTGATGTTTTATGAAGTGATGTGAAGTTTAACATTGTTTTGTTATTAGTCGCTGTGATAGACTGTATTATGTGATGGTTGTACCATCTATGTGTCAGTGACTCTTTTTCTAGTAAGTTTTATGAGTAAGTTTATGTTATGTAATCCTTTCTCACGTGTCAATCACTTTCAAATACAGCACTCAAGTAGGAATGCATTGATATACCCGAGTCTATATCGTCTATTGTGCTTTATCCAGACAACTAAAGCATATATCAGTGAAATAAAATATGAAACTAAACTGGTTCTAGACTTTCACTAAAGATATGCAGACCAATAATACATTACAATGAAACTCTTCATTTTCTGTGCTTCAATTAATGAACTCTAAGTCGCATAACGTCTGAATCCTAACTACAACTATCTATCACTCTCTGAGATTTCATCTGAACTTCAATGTGTTTACCGGTTTGATTTACAGAACCCAACTCTCATTAGTTTATTGCCTATATCTATGAAGAAACCATCCCACAATGCTATGGCCCATCTACATCCCATTTTTATAATTAGACATTTATTCCAGTTTAGTGATTGGTGCAACTTAAATGCTAATTATGATTTTGGCCTCTTACCTACTGTTAAATTTAGTGACTTTTTAACATGATACAAAGAAAGTTTTATTTCTCTTTTTTTAGTCAGAGTATGTAAATGATCCCCCTTGACACACAAGGAGCTATAGGCCCTTTTTTATGCGTTAATTACCAAATTTTTCACAAGCTGTACCAATTGATATCATACAATATCTGAATTATACTTTTAAACATTTATATAAAAAACCCAGAACTCTTACCTTTAAATAATACACATTTGTCTCAATTGTAATCTTCTTTCACTTTCAAAATGTCCACATGAGATTCTATTCCGTGTTTTCTTTACTTTGTTTTGTCCACTGTAGTTTGTACTGGTGGCACCTACGGTAGAAATTGTGAGAACTTCTGTAGCCAATGTGTGTCATACAAGTGCAATCATGTGACTGGACAATGCGAATATGGCTGCCAGGGGTTTGAAGATTTCCCAGTATGTTCAAAAGGTGATTAGCTCGAACAGGCTTCAAAACGTTTCTTTATAAAAAAAATAAACATTAGAAATAAATTAAAGGCTGTAGTAAACAATCGCATCCAATGAAACTAAGGGCAAAACTGTTAAAACTGCTACCCGTTTTTTTAGTCAACAGTTTATCAAGCTTCATATGTATCGGTATATTGTAATAAAATACTTGCTGGTCAATGCAAAATCTTTTAACACATTTTCAGTAGGCACCTATTAGCATTCATTAGTTTGACCACTTTTTGTGAAAAGTATGTAAAAACCTGGACAGTTAAGAAAAGTTATGAGTAGCCATATCTGGTGTCATTTTTAGAAATTATAGGAGCTAGACGTTTTGATTTTATAACAAGTTAAAAAGTTATTTAATTCAATTTGAGATATGTAATGTGATTCAGCATATATTATATGAGTTTAATTATTTATGGAAAAGTAATTAATATTATAAGCATACAGTTTTATACATTGGGCTTTTTCTTACATTTTGATGTAAATTATTCTAGATCTCAGTGGATTATGAGTAGGACTAATTAATTTAGGCCATTTTACATTTTATTAATGAACAGATATCCACGCGTATTTAACAAACAACTATCGCAATGTATCAACCAGTTCTAGCGAACTGTTCATAGTTTTTTTTTCTGAATGAGGATGATTAATAAGTAGTAATACATAGGTACCATATCATCTACTGTACATATACAACAACTGTACTTTTAATACTGTATATTCACTTAATAAAAACATGAATGTTGCAACCTATAATATATTTTTAATGAAGATATACAACAAGTAGCAATTACTTTTTTATGACCTAAATTAGTTTGAAATATTCAAGCATTATTTTCTATAACGAGCCAAATATACCCTGAGAAATTCTGAATATTACACAACGTTCCCTAATTTTTTTTTTTTACTTTTTTAAGAGACTACACACCATGCTACGATGGCTTAGTCTCATTTGTGAAGCGGTGACAGGTGACCTCTGCCACTGTGAAATCCTCACTCGTCAGCTAGTTTACTAATGCGCACAGATTAGCCACACAGTCATATTACTTAATCCACAGATTAGTCACACAGTCATATTACTTAATCCACAGATTAGCCACACAGTCATATTACTTAATCCACAGATTAGCCACACAGTCATATTACTTAATCCACAGATTAGCCACACAGTCATATTACTTAATCCACAGATTAGCCACACAGTCATATTACTTAATCCACAGATTAGCCAAACAGTCATATTTACTTAATCCACAGATTAGCCACATTTATATTACTTAATCCACAGATTAGCCACACAGTCATATTACTTGATCCACAGATTAGCCACACAGTCATATTACTTAATCCACAGATAGGTTGCCCAGTTAGTTTTTTTTTTTTGTTTTTTTTTTTTTGCCAACTCCACATAATTGGTTCAAGGGTAAAAAGATGGTTTACCTACAGAACCTGTCAGTAATTTACTTTGCCCACATAATAAGTCACAGTCAGCTTGACTAATACGTCCACTTGATTGGTCACTCAATATGTTTAGTAGACTTCCAGTTTCACTCTTATCACTCTTATAAAGTCATTAAAATGACGTGGTCAACTTTACCTTGATAGTCGCTCACAAATAAGTTTGATGTCCGTATTTCAAGACAGGGTGATAATTTCGGATCTGTTGTTATGAATGAGACGTTCAATACATTATATTGTAGCACCGATTTATCAATTCTGGTTTTTTTTATGTGTGCATATCTCTTTGCTCACAGAATGTCCCCACGGAAACTATGGTGTCAATTGTTCTTTGAACTGCAGTACACACTGCTACAAGGGACTCTGCAATTTGATATCAGGGAGTTGCGACTACGGGTGTGATAACTTCTTGGATCCACCTGAATGTTTGATTCGTAAGTAAATTGATGTACTTTAAGTTAAAGTCCATTTTTGTTCATTATTTATGTCTTACTGGGAACATAGATTCTGAAATAGATTTTATTAAGGTGTGGTACTTTAATATTATTAGTTATAATTTAACTTATGCAGCTCGTGTGATAGATATCCCGACTAACATTCTTTCACTTTCTGGATAATAATATTATAGTAAACCAGATTCATTTTTATGATATCTATACAACGTGAACAGCTGTGGCCAAAAGAAAAACAAATGTCATAAATGTATTTACCAACATATGATATACATATAATTATAAAAAAAAAATGAAATTATCAAAGCAATCGATTCTCGAAAATTGGAAGCACTTTGTCAAGAAATTAGATCTTAGTATACTTACCTACTTGTTTACATTGAGGTCTGACTGTTGATGGGTGCAGTGTGGACCAGTCTGTTCGTCCTGCTCCAGACAGTAAAATAATTAGAAAATTTATATCCTGTGGATGGCAATCAATACACACCTTTGTTTATGTAAAAACAAAAACAAAACAACATATTATTGTAAAAAAAAAAATGTAAAGACATTATAAGAAGTTTAAATTGCGATGAATAATTGAGAGAAATGGGCGTCAACCGACAAGTACCAACGATGGCTGATCAACACAATGTCCCATTGAAGATTTTGGCTGTTATTGAAGGGAAGAAGATCCAAAACATCTTCCTTTGTGAATAATGTATCCATTTAACAGGGTAATATGAAGACAACAGTTTAAGCTTGAAGAATCAAAAAAGTTCTTATTGATATGTCAACTGACGAACACAGTAAATCTTCATTCCAACCTTCCTTATGAAGAAATCATTTTGGCCAGCCATAAAATATGAATACCTATACTAGTGGGCGGCAAATCGCTTTGGTCATTGTTTGCAGAAATTTCAAGAATAAATTGCAAAGCTACAAATCGATCATCAAAATCGTCAACTAAGTGTTAGCTAGAACTCTTCATCATTAACACATTTAAAGAATTAATAGACGAAATTGGGAGTGAGTGCATATATCATGCTCGCACGTTGGTTTACATAAGGAAATATTTTAAAACGACTTGCCTCTTGTTATTTCTTTGAGAAGGAATTTGACTATTTTGAGCTAACGGACGATCAGTTGACCCACAATTTTTATATTATGGCAGTTGTTACCATAACTACAGAAGACAGGAAAACACCATTTATTTGGTGTTGAATCAAGTCATGTAATTCTAAAACAAATTGACTTTGTCTACTAAAGATTATGAATTCCTTTTCCAATCCTGCTGAAACATCTCTAAGTAAATAACTCGGTAGTTTATCAAAACATCAACTTTAAATTTGAGATAAGTTTATCTACGGGGGTTTCAGTTCTTCAGAAATAGAATATGGTTGCTAGATCTTTGTTCCTGATGATGTAACATAGTAAAGTTTCTTAGCCTATTGATGTTTGTGTTTTTGAAATGCAATAGCTCAAGGTAAAAAAACTAAGAGTTATTTAGTCCGAAATTGGAACGTCTTAATGCTAAACTGAAAAAAATTAGAGAAAAACAAAATGCAATGTCAGCTCAAAGCAAAAGTGGTCTGCCTTGAAAGACCAATAGAAGAAAGATGTGATAATTTTCAACACCTGGAAGTGTTCCTGACTCTTACGACCAGCCGAAAAAAATAGTATTCGCAACATTTTTACTCTTTATTTCCACGTATTCATGAGAATAAGCCTTTTCATGAAGAGTAAATAGAGGAATAGTCCTACTAAATATAATCTGGAACACTGATTGCAATTAATAACAGACAGACCTTACAAATCTTTCCAATGAGATGGAAGACCATTGTTCACATTAAAATTGTGATTTGTATTATTCGTCAAAAAATATTAATTGTTATCGTTATATCTGGTTGTATTTATTGTTTAGTAGCTAGTTTAAACCTAGCCCGAAAAATATGGTTATTGAAAGATTCTCGACATGGTCTTGACAGGGTTATGACAGGGTTTTGACAAAAACCTGACAGGGTCGTGACAGGAAATTGATAGGGTCTTGACAGGAAATTGACAGAGTCTTGACAGGAACTTGATAGGGTCTTGACAGGCTCGTGACAGAATATTGACAGTTCTTGAAAAGAATTTGGGCTGTCAATGTATGTATCGTCCAGCTGGTGATATTGAGACGTCCACTGCCATAAACAAAATGAACAATATATGAACTTTCGATTGAGCTTTTTAAAAACATTTCTTTGCCAGAAATCGTTTTATACGCTGCAGCTATTAAAACAAATTTATGCTGCAGAATTTCGTCTGGCTTAGTCATTTTTTTTGTCAGACAAACAAAATGCCACTGTGTAAAATTTAATCCTTACGTGATTTTGTTAAAACCGAATGCTTTTTTTTTATTAAAATGACAATTGTTACATTTAAAAAGAATGAGACTGAGAATAAAGTACAACTTTTTGAATAACATATTTTTTTTATTGTAAACTAATTGGGTAGCATGGATCATAATATTCCCATTAGTTTTACGCTCAAGGTAACAAACATATACAAGGGTAAGTTATATTCACCTAAAACTTTATTTTTGTGGGTCAACCGTTCGGTGCTAATTTTATAAAATAAACTAACTCACAAACAAAAATAACAGACTAATGAAAGTGTTATTTTTTATTCCAGTTTGTTTATTTTCTTGTTCATTGAATCCTAAATACAGCTTGCAATCAAACTCACGGACTGAATTGTACTTGTCATGAATTTTGCGAAGAATGTGAAAATTTTACCTCAAAATGTTACTTTTGTAAACCTGGCTATGTTCACGACAAGGAGATATCTATTTGCGTTTTAGGTAAGATATGAAGTGAGATATTTCTGAGAAAAATATTTCTTATTATTGTTGATTTTATTTTATTTTTTTTAGTTCGCAGAAATAAATTATTTATAAATATGTCATTATCATTCATGTTCGTCTTATGATCATATTTGAGCTAATGAGATTGGTTGTAACAGGGCAATAGCCGTGCCTTGGTGGATTTTAACGATATCTGAGAGTTGTGTTTCTGCATACTGAGAGTTGTGTTTCTGTGTACTGAGAGCTGTGTTTCTGCATACTGAGAGCTGTGTTTCGGCATACTGAGAAATGTGTAACTAATTACACACACACACGTATATATATATATATATATATATATATATATATATATATATATTAGGGTGCATCACCAAAAAAAAATTTTAATAATTGATCTGTCTGCTATTTAAATTTATTCCATTGATCAAAAAAAGCATTGTGTAAAAAAATTAAAAAAATTTGACAATATTTAGAGGTCCCCCGGACTTCAACAAAGTTTGCATAATTAAGCGAAAACTAGATAAAACCATCCTTCTTGTAAAGTCTTACAGACTTACATACAAAAAGTGAAGCGCTATATAAATTGTTTTATAGTCTTTGGTTTTATAATGTTTGGTAGCTATGATTGATTCTGATAAGCAGTTGTGCTACAAATAAAATTTAAAATTCACATTTTATTAGCAAAAACAACACTTTTCCTTACCGCATATTGATGACCAAGGCAAGCATTTTAATTTCTTTATTAATATTATTTTAATTTCTGATACACAAGACCTATAAAATCAGAACATGGAAATGATATGAAAAACAACAATAAAATGTTTACACCTTCTAAGGAAATGCTGGCTGACCCTGGCATCACTTCAACAGTTGCATATCCAGTTATTATTGCGTCTTCTGCCTCGCGAACAAAGAAACCACAAACTCTTCTAAAAACTGAATTGTTTGGCATTGGCCCTGCAATCTGTGTTGATGATGCTATAATTACTGGAATTCTTCGACTACCAACTTGTTTACAAGTTTTGAGGTGCATGATGTATCACTGCAATGTAGCAGCACACAGTGAGCGTCCAGGTTCTCTTGGTGCACCTTCTCGATTTACAACTGCCAAAATTGTGCTGAATCAAGTTACTGCTTTTTACGAAAAAGCAAACATTCCAATGGTGACAGAGAGGAAAGCTTGTGAGAAGATTGTTCAGCTTCTTGATGAATACAATAAACTTCGTTCAATTGGTAAAAGTCGCCGAAACACACCAGCCACCAAACGTAAACTGGAAAAAATGAAATCTATGTTGGCAACAGCTTTTCAACTGTGGCCACCAATTGTCGAGACTATTATCAAGAACGCAGAAGATCTAGCATTCTTGAGGTCTATGAAAGTAGACAGGTCTTCCAGCTTTGGATCATTTGACAAAACACTTGCAAAAAAAGTCGCTCGACGCCATTCACGAGATGTCGCAACATTGGAACGTCAGAAACGCTCAAGAGAAGAAAGTGCAGCATGTTCAACGATATCAGTGCCTTCCAGCGAGGGTAGCAGTGACGAACCCGATGATTCTACTTCTAAATCTGAAGATAATATGGAGTTTGTAGATAACTGTTTGGATGATATAATGCCATTGCAAAAGCGAAGAAAGCCAATAGGAGCTTTAGTATTTGTACCTCCAGATGTTTTAAGCCGGCCAATTTTTGTGTCACTAGCGGCAAGATTAAAGATTACACCAACACAGCAGGCAGCTTTCACACAGGGCCTTATTAGCGAGTCTGGGGGTGATATATCAATGGTGGCTTCTTCCTATGCCACTGCAGATCGTTCACGTCGCAAAGTTGTAAGTGAGATATCTACAAAGATCCACGACTCCTGGGAACCACCCAAACTCTGCACTCTCCACTGGGATGGTAAACTGACACCTTCTCTAAAAAAAATCATCGTGTCACTGAAGAACACATAACAGTTGTTGTCGGTGATGCAAAGCAATTGAAACTTCTAGGAGTGCCAAATTATGCCAAGGCAACAAAGAAACCCGTTGGTGAAATAATTGCAGAATTAACCATGAAGCTAATGACAGAGTGGCATTGTAATGATTGTATTGTTAATATGACATTCGACACAACAAGATCAAACACTGGTCATCAGACTGCTGCCTGCATTGCCATACAAAATATGCTGCAACGTGCTCTTCTGTGGTCAGGTTGTCGCCATCACATTGGTGAAGTTATCCTCTCGCATGTGTTTGCAGACATGAAAATAGAATTTTCCAAATCCCCAGATATAACTTTGTTCACCAAGCTGCGAAGTAATTGGGAGTTGGTGGCACATGATTGATCTCACGTTTGTAGTTCGTTTACGTTAGCTGATCAAGATCTGAAGGCTCAAGAGCGACTGACGATAATGAGAGATGCGGTAATTGCACATGCCAACTCTAGTAAACAAACCGAATTTTTTGCGAGACGACTACCACGAATTTCTTAAGCTGCCCCTTGTTTACCTGAATGCTACAAATAAGGAGGTTAACTTTAAAAGACCATGTGCCCTGCACAAAGCACGATGGAAGGCAAAGCTGATATATTGCCTCAAGGTTGCACTGTCAGAGAAACTAATTCATTTATTGCCTCCAGGTACTATTACCACACGTGATCAAGTGCCAAAGATTCGTGCATTTGCTACATTTGTAACACATGTTTATGTCGTGTGGTGGCTCACTTGCAAAAAGAGTGTGGATGCACCATGGGATGATCTACAGCTCTACAAGCGACTTTTGGATTACAACGATGTCAACAGAGACATATCCAAGTCAGCAATCCGTGCCCTGAATAGGCATATGTGGTACCTCACTGCTGAAATGATCCCACTTGCTCTGTTCAGCAATGAAGTACCTGTGTTGGAAAAGCGAGCTCTAGCAGATGCTCTGCTAAGGCTTCGACCAGTGGTTGCCCTCTAAGCTCCACAGAATCGATTTGGAAATGGTTGGGGAAAACCACGATTCCAATCAATTGATTCTAAAACTCGGTTGTGTGATCTGGCTGGAGTTGACTCGTGGTTTACTATATACAGACTTCAACTGGACACAGGATTCCTCCAACTGCCTGTTGATGATTGGTGCCAAACAGCTTCTTACATTGTCAGTGCAGAAAAAGTTGCTGCTATTAACGTTGTTAACGATTGTGCCGAGAGAGGAGTGAAATTGGCATCTGACTTTGTTGAAGCAGCGCGAACGGATGAACATTTTCAAAACATTCTTCAAGTGGTAGAAATGGACCGCAAAAACATCTCAAATGTGCGTAAACCTTACAAACGTGCAACAAAGTGAAACTGAATAAAATGCAACAGTAATAAATAATTTAATACTTTAATTTAATTTTTATATAAGCTAGAATAAACTTTTTTTTCTTTACATGTTTTGTGATTTCTTGGGCGGGGGGGGGGGGAGGGGGGGGACCTCTAAATCAACTCTGATTAAAAAATATTTCACACAAGTTATTATTAATGATATTAGAACAAATTAGAAACATAGACAGCTCAAAAACAAACAATCAATTTTTTCCTCTATTTTGGTGATGCACCCTAATATATATATATATATATATATATATATATATATATATATATATATATATATATATATATACATATTTTGGGCACAAAATTAACGAAATTCCGGATAGGCGAATGAATAGCTTTGTCGAAAGAAAACTCGATTGACATGCAGTGGGACAGGGTTCAGTCCCTGGTAAAGCCGCTAACTGGGAGAGGAGATGGGCGCCACCAAGTCTATAAGCCAAGAGATGGGCGCCACCAGGTCTATGAGCCGAGAGATGGGCGCCACCATATCTATAAGCCGAGAGATGGGCGTCACCAGATCTATCAGCCGAGAGATGGGCGCCATGAGATCTATAAGCCCACAGTATCCTTTCGAACAAATTGGCTAAAGGTATAAAACAACAGCTAATTACAGCTTTTTTTGTCTTCGTATGAAGTGCATACGTGTTTAGTCAGCCTTTGGAATTGTGTGCAGAATATTATTGTATCAATTTGTTTTGTAAGATATGTGTAGCCATATGTACTTTAACACATATATTTGCAATATATGACATTAGGCTTAATATTAATTATAATTAATTAACGTTTTTTTTCAGATCATTGGAACATGCCATCGATAATAGCACGCACAGTAGATAGTTCTAAATCTGTCTGGATACCAATTATGTATATCGCTTTTGCTTTCACTCAGACAGTAATAGGCTTTTGTATTGTCCTGGAAAGGCTTATAAAAACTGACAGGTTCACGGGAGACTTGGACAGTTTTGAAAGCGGTGAGATATGAAAAGATCAATGTTTATTTCAATGAGATCTTGACTAGTCTCAAAAAGGAGGTGTGTGCAGTAGCCCTGTAGTAGCCGAAAAGGTAAATGACAGATTGAATTACCATGAATCGATTGTACAGACTGGTACTAGCCATTGGTACTAGCCACAATCAAACGTACAGCCTGGTATTAGCCACTGGTACTAGCCACAATCAAACGTACAGCCTGGTATTAGCCACTTGTACTAGCCACAATCAAACGTACAGCCTGGTAATAGCCACTGGTACTAGCCACAATCAAACGTACAGCCTGGTATTAGCCACTGGTACTAGCCACAATCAAACGTACAGCCTGGTATTAGCCACTGGTACTAGCCGCAATCAAACGTACAGCCTGGTATTAGCCACTGGTACTAGCCGCAATCAAACGTACAGCCTGGTATTAGCCACTGGTACTAGCCACAATCAAACGTACAGCCTGGTATTAGCCACTGGTACTAGCCACTGCTACTAGCCACTGGTACTAGCCACTTGTACTAGCCACTGGTTCATCTCACTGACTTTTATCATGCTGATCACTATAATTATCTAGATTATAAAATGGATTAAAGAAACGGAGAAACGGAGAAGCGTTTAACATATGTATATTTTATACTTAATGTAATGACACACATTTGTATTAAACAGCAAAAGATAATTAAAAAGTTATGTTGCTAATTTTGTTTATTAAAGTAGATTAAAAATAATAAACAATTAAATTGTTTAGTCAGATGAAGGCATCAATGGAATGTTATCATCTTAAGTAAACTTATCTTTTAAATAGACAAACATACATATATTTAATTTTCTTAGAGCATTTTCGAAAAAAAATGCTCTATTGTTCCCGTTTTGTCTGTCTGGCTGTCCGTCATCACCCTAGATCTCAACAACCATAAGCCCTAGACCCATGATGTATATATCATTTTGTAGGTCTTGTCCTGCCATGTGTGCAGCAAAAGTCCATTTCGCGATCTGACCTCTGAGGGCCGTAAAAGGGGGCTTATAATGAACCGTTTTTTACTATATAAGCTATATTAACAAATGAGCGCCCTATATCTCAGCAACCATAAGTCCTAGACCCATGATGTATATATCATTTTGTAGGTCTTGGCCAGCCAAGTGTACATCAAAAGTCCATTTTGTGATCTGACCTCTTAGAGCCAAAATATAATAGTTTCTTATGTACCGTTTTTGCTTATATTTTAAATATAAATAATAAAAGCTAATCAAAGGGGCGTAATCATTATTTATTTTTGTAACAGTTATTCAACATGATTACTTCCCTCTCTTTTTATCTCTTTTCCCTCTCTCAAAATCCACACGCGTAACCGTAGCCACTGCGTAAACGAAAATGCTCTAAAATGTGCTTTGTCCGAAACGGAAAAGACTTAAATTGCTTGTTTTATATTATTATTGGGGAAAGTAGTTATCATCATAATATAGCCTACATCAGTATATTATTATATTTACTATCTAACTTATATATATATATATAATATATATATATATATATATATATATATATATATATATATATTTCTGAATATTTATACATGGTTTGGTCAGAACATTTTTATCTACATCTATAGAATCCCCAGAAGTATTTTTACATCATTGTTCGATGCGATGCGCAAGACAGTTTTTAAGAAACGATAAAGCAACAAAACCAATAAAAAACAAAAAGCACGAGTCAAATTGAGCTTGTAGCTGCTAGACTACCACCACTGACAGAACTAAATATCAATCTGATGTAAAACATGTTGTTAGACTACCACCACTGACAACTAAATATCAATCTAAGACATGCTGTTAGAATGCAAATTATGACAAAACTACATGGCAATCTAAGTCTCACATAAAACATGTTGTTAGACTTCCACTACAAATAGAACTACATGTCAATCTGACTTACAACATGATGTTACCCATTTGTAGGAAAAACGCCAAAAATTAAGCTCTGTTTCAAGAACTCGGTGACATAAGGATCATAAGGTTTTTAATTGACCATTTAAATTAAGTTTTTAACTATTTGCTGCTTAATACCATAAAAAGGAAGTTTTTTTTTTCTTTTTGGCCTTTCTTTTGTCCACGCCGATGCCATTATGGCCATGAAGGCACCACGGTATATATAGAGGGGATCTTCAAAGACCTCATAATTACATTAATCCTCACCGGAGATTGAACATCAGGTCGACAGACCCCAAAAATTAAAACACACTGCTTGTGGACCTCACAAATGTCATACAGATAATTAGCATCAAACAGAAACATTTTCGATGTGTAAGACAACACGTACAGGATAGTAAGTCTCACATCTCAGTCACATCCCAGTCTTAACCCAGTCACTTCCCAGTCTTAACCCAGTCACATTCCAGTCTTAACCCAGCCAATCTCACAAGCATCTCAGTCACATCCCAGTCTTAACCCAGTCTTATCCCTGTCAAACCTAAGTCTTATCCCAATCACATCCTAGTCTTAACCCAGTCACATCCCAGTCTTATCCAAGTCACATCCCAGTCTTAACCCAGACACATCCCAGTCTTAACCCAGACACATCCCAGTCTTAACCCAGACACATGCCAGTCACACTCCAGTCACACCCCATACACAAATTAGTCAACGTTTTTTTTTCCAATGGCTTCGGTTCTGGTTGTGTTAATTAAATCTTGGTTCGGTTAAAGTCGATTGATTTAGTTTGCAATTTGGTCAAGCATCCCAGTACATTCTCTGCTTCTGAAGAAAGTTTAGGTTTTATTTAGGGTACTCTCCAACAACACAACCTGCACCTCTAATCTCCCACAGCTTCCATAGGCTTTCATTGTGGCAATAAGCGTTCTAAGAGGTAAAAATCTACAATAAATGTCCATTTGTCTTTAAACTTCATTTGATATATTGATTGCCCTACATTTCTTATTGTGTTTGGTTTTATTCAAGATAATAATAACAGTCTGGTGGGTACACGTATTTTGTTTTGAATTTTGAAAGCAGAAATTTATGGGATTATCATTGAAGCAAATGTAAATAATTCGTCAGTTATCGTTGGAATAAGTTGTTTTTTGTCTAAATTTTCTGCACAACTGATGTACAAAAACTGGCGTTTTTTATGTGTGTGTGTATCTGTGTGTACGTCTGTATAATTGTGTATATGTGTGTATGTGTATCTGTGTGTGCGTCTGTGTAATTGTGTATATGTGTGTGTGTATCTGTGTGTGCGCCTGTATAATTGTGTGTATGTGTGTCTGTATCTGTGTGTCCGTCTGTGTAATTGTGTATATGTGGGTGTGTATCTGTGTGTGCGTCTGTGTAATTGTGCATATGTGTGTGTGTAACTGTGTGTGCGTCTGTGTAATTGTGTATAGATGTCTATAATATCAAATATGCAGTTTATTTTCAATTAAGTCGAATTTGTAATTTCAAAGTTACTCTGGAACCTATTTTACCTTGTATCAATCATTTTAATGACATTTTGAGAAACCTTCACCGAGAAAAACACTACAATATATGCTACAATATATGCTACAATATATGCTACAATATATGCTACAATATACGCTACAATATTGGCTGAGACTTAAACAAATAATAAGCAACAAAAACCTTTTTTTCTTTGACCAACAAAAAATTTCATCATTACATTAAGTAACTAAAAGATGAGTTACATTGTACTGAGTTAAGTAACACATGAGGCGTATATTAAAAATACAAATGACCGACAAAATTTTCTGAAATTAACGCACTATTTAGTTTTTGTTATTTAGTGTAATGATTTTTTTTTAAAACAGTTGCCCGAAACGATTATGACGCATCACACTCGTGTGCCACGGGACTGTGTCAGGTTTCGTGCGGCTTAAAACTTAACACATTCATTAAATCAGGCTTGCGGAGCCACAATTTTCTCTTGGCTCGGCTCCGGCTCCCAAAAATTTGACGGCTCTGGCTCGGCTCCCGAATCGTCTCCGTCTCCCTATTAAGGGAGTTTCACACGAGACAAAATTTTTTGCAATTGTGTCACGCAAACATGCCGCTGATAAAAAGTTATGCAAATTTTGCATCGTTCACCCCCGTAGTCAGAAATTTGAAAAAATATACCCATTGTCGGTTTTACTAGAAACAAACCATTTCAGTTCAACCAGAAACATATTTTTTTCGACCGAGGTTTCACTAGTCGCCATTTTCATAAGTAATAAAGATTATTTCAATGATCCAATTAGCAAATAGTAAAATGATACATTATTTAAAATATTTTAAAGACTTCAGTATTTATATTTATTATTTATAAATTCGAAGTGACTATTCGGACCCGGGTCCCAATAAACTCCGATTTTTATTCGGTCCCCGTCCAAATAAAGTCAGATTGTTATTCGGACCCGTGGCAAATAAGCACTTAGCTTAGTTATACATATACTTTATTACTGTTTTTGTTTATTTTATGATAATTGTTTGAATTTTATGATTTAATCGTTTCGACTAAACGGCCTCGGTATTATTTTTTTCGAGTTCCGTCTAAAACGTTAATAAAGTTTATATATAGCTAAGCTAAGTTTATATTTGCCACGGGTCCGAATAACAATCGGACTTTATTGGGACCGGGTCCGAATAGCCACAGCCTTATAAATGTATCTACTCTATTTCAGCTAGTCTGTTTATAATAAAATTGTTAAATACAGAAACCAAATATTTTGTTTTAATGGCGGTCAAATAATATACGAAATGACGCGTTCTATTTGTCGTCGTAGCAAAAATTTACTTTTAAATGATTGATACAATTATTCTCTGAAATAATGATGTTTTAACTTTATATTTAACAAACAAGATATAAAACAAATACAAAATGATCCCCATTAAAGATTTCTTGTGGTGATGTGCGTGCACGCTATCATTTAAATGCTTCTTAAAAAAAATTGGGAGCCGGAGCCGCTAGATTTTTTCGGCTACAGCGAAAATTAGCAGCTCCACGGCTCCTTGGCTCCGGCTCCGCAAGCCTGCATTGAATGTATGTCATATATTTTATTTAACAAATATATTAATGTTCTAAGAGTTGACATCAGTGACAATAGGATAAAGTGAAGAGAAAGAAAAAGACATTCAAATACTCCATATGTAAGATATTCAGATACTCTATATATATGACATTCTATTACAAACTACGTAAGACATTCTACTGCGCCTTAAATAAGACATTCAATTACACAATATAAACAACATAGACATAAGCAATGAATACAACATTGACATAAATAATGAAATACAACATTGAAATATACATAAATATTTGAACTGCACACAGCTATTCATACATTTTTTAAAAGTCATATTACGTACAAATCATGTCAAGATTGCAAAACCACTCAAGTCAATGACTGATAAATTAGCATAGAAAAATAAAATTAAAAATTGTGACATAACAATAGACAAGTTAAACTGTTATAAAACAGTTGTGTTCTGGTTAAACTGTTATAAAAAAAGTTGTGTTCTGGTTAAACTGTTATAAAACAGTTGTATTCTGGTTAAACTGTTATAAAAAAGTTGTGTTCTGGTTAAACTGTTATAAAACAGTTGTGTTCTAGTTAGACTGTTATAAAAAAGGTGTGTTCTGGTTAAACTGTTATAAAAACAGTTGTGTTCTGGTTAATCTGTTATAAAAATGTTGTGTTCTGGTTAAACTGTTATAAAAAAGTTGTGTTCTGGTTAAACTGTTATAAAAAAGTTGTGTTCTGGTTAAACTGTTATAAAAAAGTTGTGTTATGGTTAAACTGTTATAAAAAAGTTGTGTTATGGTTAAACTGTTACAAAAAAAGTTGTGTTCTGGTTAAACTGTTACAAAAAAAGTTGTGTTCTTGTTAAACTGTTATAAAAAGTTGTGTTCTAGTTAAACTGTTATAAAAAAGTTGTGTTCTGGTTAAACTGTTATAAAACAGTTGTGTTCTAGTTAAACTGTTATAAAAAAGGTGTGTTCTGGTTAAACTGTTATAAAAACAGTTGTTTTCTGGTTAAACTGTTATAAAAAAGTTGTGTTCGGGTTAAACTGTTATAAAAAAGTTGTGTTCTGGTTAAACTGTTATAAAAAAGTTGTGTTCTGGTTAAACTGTTATAAAAAAGTTGTGTTATGGTTAAACTGTTACAAAAAAAGTTGTGTTCTGGTTAAACTGTTACAAAAAAGTTGTGTTCTGGTTAAACTGTTATAAAAAAGTTGTGTTATGGTTAAACTGTTATAAAAAAGTTGTGTTCTGGTTAAACTGTTATAAAAAAAGTTGTGTTGTGGTAAAAATGTTTATGAGACAAGTGGACTATGGTTCAACTGGTCAAATTGAGCAACTCTAGAAAAGTTTGAAAGTATCAAAAGACCCTGGGGATAGAAAAAGGCCAGAAATTGTGAGATTTAAAAAGAACCTAGTTCTGCTTGATGACATCTACATTAGAGTGGAACTTAAACAAATGTATATAGCGACTCTTCCATATCCGCCTTCCTATGTCACATTCTATGAGACAAAAAAAGTGTTTATATTATGTCACAAATCAAAACGATAATTGATCAAATTTAAAATACAATGTAGGAGAACTTCGAAAAGTGAGCATCATTCTCAAGTTTAGCTCACTAAAATCATTTTTAAAAATACGATCTACTTCTATAAGACACCATAATTTGGTTGCTTGTGCCACCTTGATATAAATATTAAACAAATATTAGTAAAGGTTGCAGCCATACACAAGAAATCTGAGGATAATTGATTTAACACAAAGAAAGAAAAAATAAAATAAAAAAGCAACTAAAAAAAACACGCCTTTTGAAAAAAATTATAAAATCAATAAAATGTAAAATATAAATTTTTCATCAGTCGGAGAATAAAGCGTGCGTTTCATCTTCTATCACAGCTAAAGCTCTATTACACACATTATTAATTTTTCATCACTCGGAGAATAAAGGTTTGATTGTGAATGTTAGATACGATCTTTCCCTAAACTATGTTTACTTTTAGTTGTTTTTTTTTTATAATTTTGCGGACGTGTTCTTTACATGAACGATTTGTTCATTTTCCTGACATTAAAGTTTTTTTCCTTGTCCAATCGTCTCTTCCGTTGAATATCAGCTACAGTGCTCATCGTGTTCTGACTGGCTTATTTTATTTTTTTAATAAGCTCCAAATGTGTTCTTCACAAAGATGAGCTTAATATAAAATACTTGTTTGTGAAAGATCCTAAGCTGTAAATAGAGGTTCTGTCTGGGTGTTTAATGATAAAAGACAAACTAACGCACGATTGAAAAGAATAATTTGATGTGCCTGAACGTAAAATATTTTATTTTTAATGGAATCAATCAAGTGTACACAATTTGAAGTAAATCGAGTGATGGGAAGTGGGTTAGAACTTTATTACAAAGTTCCATAAATATACAGCGGTTCTCAATATTTGTTTCGCGATTGTTTCCCTTTAGGTTTTGAAAGTATGTCAGCGGGTACCGCTCACACGTAATATCGCGAATATATCTACTTTTCACAATGAAATCGCTTCCCTTTTTAATGTGATACTTGGGGCACGTGGTTTGGTGATAATTTACGCAATAAACTGGCAACATTCATCAAGCTTATTGATTGTTTTAAACGAAAATACTTTGTCACTGTGTACACCTACAAAACCTTTCTCGTAACCCTTTGGATACGCGTACCAAACAACTGTTAAAGAACCACGCACAACTTTTCCGGTAACCCTTTGGATACGCGTCGCAAACAGAGGTTAATGAACCGCGTTTCTATACAATGACGGTAAATATTTTAAAAACTGTTGTTTTTTTGTGTACATGTATTTGAAAATAATATTAAACTAAGCTACTAGACAAAGAAAATTGAAAGCACAATCTGAATTTTGGATAACAATAATTTGTAATAATTTATTTAAAATGTGTCGATGGAATTTTACAAATTAAATAGGTTACAATAACAACAGCTAATCTTAGTGATCGGTTAATCCGTAGAATAATCTCGCCACAATATGCAACAAAAATATTCCTTATCTTGAACTAATTTTGAAGTTTTATCTAATTTTACATTATTAATGCATCAGAGATTTTCTTAATTCTTCGAATTCTTCTGAACAGAGTTCTCATAACGCTTTTATTAGCACTACATCTTCTGACACAGTTGTATGTTTCATATAAATTGATAACATCTCCTCACATGATCGGATAATCTCAAGTGAATCCATAAAGAATCAATGAAATAAAAAATTACGTTAGTTCTCGTCACTTTCGCTGCTGCTCTGAGAGCTGCTCGGAGACTTTGATGGTTTTCTTCTAATATATATATAGAATCCGATTAAAGTCTGTAACAGTGCCAAGCTGATGTAAACTATAGGTAATGCTGTAAAACTTGATTCATCCTCTTCTGATTTTAATTTGTAAGGATAAATTGAATCACCTAGAAAAGTATCAACAAAAGTTAATAAGACGAGACCCAATTGTATTGAAATATCACATCTTTTATTGTGTGATAGATAAATTCTAATGTATTTCAAAAAGATTCGGCTATTAGTACATAACATACATTTTTATAAATCTAACATATTTAATCTAAAAACTTTGATCCAACTATTAATTATAGCAATCATATTAAAACAATTAAAATAAATGTTCAGAGGCAGTCGATTAAACTTTTAAAAATGAAACAAAAACAACAAACTAACTCCTGACAATTTGAAAGAAAATATTTTAGCCGAGAACATTTTAATTGTAATGAAGGGTTGTTATTTAATCTTGTTCTGATTTTCAGTTCAACTTTACGAATTTCAAAACTTA
Source organism: Bulinus truncatus (assembly GCA_021962125.1). Lineage (NCBI taxonomy): Eukaryota > Metazoa > Mollusca > Gastropoda > Planorbidae > Bulinus > Bulinus truncatus. Next base: position 67,739 of record JAGDYQ010000361.1, read on the forward strand.
GTAACAAACACTATATATACAACATAATGTATGTATATATTTAAAAACACATACCTAAGGAACAAATATTTCTTTCTTTGGAGTAAGTAAAACCGAGTTTACATCTGGAGCATGTTGTGGTAAAATTCTCGCATTCCTGGCAAAACTCGTGGCATGTACAGTTCAGTCCGTGAGTTTCACTGCAAGCTATTTATAGAAACAACAAAACAAGATAGAAAATAACACCATTAACCTCACTATCTGTTTAATATTGATAGCAGAACAATCTACTAAACATTGACCGACCTGTGTCTCATATGGCCGGGCTATGGGAACATGTGCCAGTTTCTCTGGCCAAAATTGACGTTGGCCATCAAGTACCAATTGCCGTAATATATGTATATATATATATATATATATATATATATTGTTAAAAGTTTCAACCTCTCTCTAGGTAGGCACTCAAGGAAACATGGATTCTTTAGTTAAAAAGTAAGATTTATTCAGTCTGCAATCTACACTGGACAGGTTATAATAGCCCAGACTGTAACAAAGTCTATTGAGTGTACAACTAAATACAGTTGAACGAGTCTACTTTTATTGCTGGCGAAGTGCCGATAATGAACTCGCCACATCAACAGACCAGGGGTACTCCAGCGACCGTCTCTAAACTGTTTTTGAACTCATCTACGTTAAGTGTCCTCTCTGGTACTCGTCACAATGAATGCCTTCTTTGCGTGTTACTGACAAGTCTGTTCTTTGCCGTTAATCTCTCTCCCTCCGTCTCATGAATCACAGCACGGTTTTTTTGTAGGTAGCCCGATCACGCTTGTATCATACGTTTCCCGCCAAAACTGAGGTTGGAGGTGTGCGTGGGTGTGCAAGTGCTGGTGACGAATGACTTTATTTCATCACTCGTATCAAGGCAGGAGTAAACGACCGAACTAGCAAATGTGTAGGCGTTGTACTAAAGTCGTGCTGCATCATTCTTCTCGGGGGGTAGGGGAGCAACCGTGGGGGAGGGGGGTGAAGCAGAGTTATAACAATGTATAATTATACTGCTCTGCATGGTGGGACCCTGTGGTACTGCTCCACATGGTGGGACCCTGCGCTACTACTCCACATGGTGAGACCCTGTGGTACTGCTCCACATGTTGGGACCCTGTGCTACTGCTCCACATGTTGGGACCCTGTGCTACTGCTCCACATGTTGGGACCCTGTGCTACTGCTCCACATGTTGTGACCCTGTGCTACTGCTCCACATGGTGGGACCCTGCGCTACTGCTCCACATGGTGAGACCCTGTGCTACTGCTCCGCATGGTGGGACCCTGTGCTACTGCTCCACATGGTGGGAACCTGTGCTACTGCTCCACGTGTTGGGACCCTGCGCTACTGCTCCACATGGTGGGACCCTGTGCTACTGCTCTGCATGGTGGGACCCTGTGCTACTGCTCCACATGGTGAGACTCTGCTCATGTTTTTAACTATGATCGTTTATAAAACCGAACATACCGAGTTTTTTTTCTTTTATTAAATGTACAACTATTCATTTTGGTGTCATCCAAATAAAGGAGTCACCCAGTGCTGCCCGCACCCCCTATTGACGCCTCTGACTCTTGCTAATATAGGTGAAATAACATTCATATTTTGAGGCAACGACAAAACTCACAGAAATCTACTCACGAGTCTGACATTTTGGTGGATCTTTGAAATTTTCACACCCGTAGTCGCAACTGCCAGATAAAATATTGCACAGCCCCTTGTAACAATTGTTACTGCATTTCGATGTACAACTGAAGCCGTACCTACCTGGTGGACAAACTGCAAAGAGATATACCATACTTACTTTACGATAAGTGGTGAAAAATTGACTTCAGCAGCTAGGACTTGAACTCACTACAGTCACTGTACTAGCAAGGTATCGAAATCACTACAATCACTGCTCAAGAAACGTTAATAGCAAGGTCCCAATCGCACTACAATCACTACTCACGTCACTGTACTAGCAAGGTCCCAATCTTAATAAAATCACTGCTCAAGTCACTGTACTAGCAAGGTCCCAATCTCACTACAATCGCTGCTCACGTCACTGTACTAGCAAGGTCCCAATCTCACTACAATCACTGCTCACGTCACTGTACAAGGAAGTACCCAATCTCACTACAATCACTGCTCACGTCACTGTACAAGGAAGTACCCAATCTCAATACAATCACTGCTTACGTAACTGTACTAGCAAGGTCCCAATCTTAATACAATAACTGCTCAAGTCACTGTACTAGCAGGGTCCCAATCTCACTACAATCGCTGCTCACGTCACTGTACTAGCAAGGTCCCAATCTCACTAAAATCACTGCTCACGTCACTGTAAAGGAAGTACCCAATCTCAATACAATCACTGCTTACGTCACTGTACTAGCAAGGTCCCAATCTCACTACAATCAATGTTCACATCACTGTACTAGCAAGGTCCCAATCTCACTACACACTGCTCACGTCACTGTACTAGCAAGGTCCCAATCTCATTACAATCACTGCTCACGTCACTGTACTAGCAAGGTGCCAATCTCACTACAATCACTGCTCACGTCACTGTACTAGCAAGGTCCTAATCTCAATACAATCGCTGTTCACGTATCTTTACTAGCAATGTCCCAATCTCACTACAATCACTGTTCAAGCCACTGTACTAGCAAGGTCCCAATCTCACTACAATCACTTCTCACGTCAATGTGCTAGCAGGTCCCAATCTCAATACATTCACTGCTCAAATCAGTATACTAGCAAGATCCCAATCTCACTACAATCTCTGCACACGTCACAACACTAGCAAGGTCCCAATCTCATTACAATCACTGCTCACGTCACTGTACTAGCAGGGTCCCAATCTCACTACAATCACTGCTCACGACACTGAACTAGAATTGTCCCAATCTCACTTCAATCGCTGCTCACGTCACTTTACTATCAAGGTCCCAATCTCACTACAATCCATGCTCACGTCACTTTACAAGCAAGGTCCCAATCTCAATACAATTACTGCTCACAGGACTGAACTAGCAAGGTTCCAATCTCACTACAATCACTGCTTACTTCACTGTACTAGCAAGGTCCCAATCTCAATACAATCACTGCTCACGTCACTTTACTAGTACGGTCCCAAGCTCAATCTAATCACTGCTCACGTCACTGTACTAGCAAAGTACCAATCTCATTACAATAACTGATTACGTCACTTTACTAACAAGGTCCCAATCTTACTATAATCACTGTTCACGTCACTGTACTAGCAAGGTCCCAATCTAAAGACAATCACTGCTCAAGTCAATTAACTAGCAAGGTTCCAATCTCACTACAAACACTGCTAATGTCACTGTACTAGCAAGGTCCCAATCTCACTACAATCACTGTTGACGTCACTTTACTAGCAAAGTCCTAAGCTCACTAAAAACACTGCTCAAGTTACTTTACTAGCAAGATCCCAATCTAACTACAATCACTGCTTACGTCACTGTACTAGCAAGGTCCCAATCTTAATACAATAACTGCTCAAGACACTGTACTAGCAGGGTCCCAATCTGACTACAATCGCTGCTCACGCACTGTACTAGCAAGGTCCCAATCTCACTAAAATCACTGCTCACGTCACTGTAAAGGAAGTACCCAATCTCAATACAATCACTGCTTACGTCACTGTACTAGCAAGGTCCCAATCTCACTACAATCAATGTTCACGTCACTGTACTAGCAAGGTCCCAATCTCACTACACACTGCTCACGTCACTGTACTAGCAAGGTCCCAATCACATTACAATCACTGCTCTCGTCACTGTACTAGCAAGGTGCCAATCTCACTACAATCACTGCTCACGTCACTGTACTAGCACGGTCCCAATCTTACTATAATCACTGCTCACGTCACTGTACTAGCAGGGTCCCAATCTCACTACAATCACTGCTCACGTCACTGTACTAGCAAGGTCCTAATCTCAATACAATCGCTGTTCACGTATCTTTACTAGCAATGTCCCAATCTCACTACAATCACTGCTCAAGCCACTGTACTAGCAAGGTCCCAATCTCACTACAATCACTTCTCACGTCAATGTGCTAGCAGGTCCAAATCTCAATACATTCACTGCTCAAATCAGTATACTAGCAAGGTCCCAATCTCACTACAATCTCTGCACAAGTCACAACACTAGCAAGGTCCCAATCTCATTACAATCACTGCTCATGTCACTGTACTAGCAAGGTCCCAATCTCACTACAATCACTGCTCACGACACTGAACTAGAATTGTTTCAATCTCACTACAATCACTGCTCACGTCACTTTATAAGCAAGGTCCCAATCTCACTGCAATCACTGCTCACAGGACTGAACTAGCAAGGTTCCAATCTCACTACAATCACTGCTTACTTCACTGTACTAGCAAGGTACCAATCTCAATACAATCACTGCTCACGTCACTTTACTAGTACGGTCCCAAGCTCAATCTAATCACTGCTCACGTCACTGTACTAACAAGGTCCCAATCATACTATAATCACTGTTCACGTCACTGTACTAGCAAGGTCCAATCTAAAGACAATAACTGCTCAAGTCAATGTACTAGCAAGGTCCCAATCTCACTACAAACACTGCTCACGTCACTGTACTAGCAAGGTCCCAATCTCACTACAATCACTGTTGACGTCACTTTACCAGCAAGGTCCTAAGCTCACTAAAAACACTGCTCAAGTTACTTTACTAGCAAGATCCCAATCTAACTACAATCACTGCTTACGTCACTGTACTAGCAAGGTCCCAATCTCACTACAATCACTGCTCACGTCACTGTACTAGCAAGGTCCTAATCTCAATACAATCGCTGTTCACGTATCTTTACTAGCAATGTCCCAATCTCACTACAATCACTGCTCAAGCCACTGTACTAGCAAGGTCCCAATCTCACTACAATCACTTCTCACGTCAATGTGCTAGCAGGTCCCAATCTCAATACATTCACTGCTCAAATCAGTATACTAGCAAGGTCCCAATCTCACTACAATCTCTGCACAAGTCACAACACTAGCAAGGTCCCAATCTCATTACAATCACTGCTCATGTCACTGTACTAGCAAGGTCCCAATCTCACTACAATCACTGCTCACGACACTGAACTAGAATTGTTTCAATCTCACTACAATCACTGCTCACGTCACTTTATAAGCAAGGTCCCAATCTCACTGCAATCACTGCTCACAGGACTGAACTAGCAAGGTTCCAATCTCACTACAATCACTGCTTACTTCACTGTACTAGCAAGGTACCAATCTCAATACAATCACTGCTCACGTCACTTTACTAGTACGGTCCCAAGCTCAATCTAATCACTGCTCACGTCACTGTACTAACAAGGTCCCAATCATACTATAATCACTGTTCACGTCACTGTACTAGCAAGGTCCAATCTAAAGACAATAACTGCTCAAGTCAATGTACTAGCAAGGTCCCAATCTCACTACAAACACTGCTCACGTCACTGTACTAGCAAGGTCCCAATCTCACTACAATCACTGTTGACGTCACTTTACCAGCAAGGTCCTAAGCTTACTAAAAACACTGCTCAAGTTACTTTACTAGCAAGATCCCAATCTAACTACAATCACTGCTTACGTCACTGTACTAGCAAGGTCCCAATCTCACTACAATCACTGCTCACGTCACTGTACTAGCAAGGTCCTAATCTCAATACAATCGCTGTTCACGTATCTTTACTAGCAATGTCCCAATCTCACTACAATCACTGCTCAAGCCACTGTACTAGCAAAGTCCCAATCTCACTACAATCACTTTTCACGTCAATGTGCTAGCAGGTCCCAATCTCAATACATTCACTACTCAAATCAGTATACTAGCAAGGTCCCAATCTCACTACAATCTCTGCACACGTCACAACACTAGCAAGGTCCCAATCTCATTACAATCACTGCTCACGTCACTGTACTAGCAAGGTCCAAATCTCACAACATCACTGTTCACGTCACTGTACCAGCAAGGTACCAATCTCAGTATAATCACTGCTCACGTCACTGTAAAACAAGGGTCCCAATCTCACTACACACTGCTCACGTCACTGTAAAACCAAGGTCCCAATCTCAATACACACTGCTCACGTCACTGTACTCGCAAGGTGCCAATCTCACTACGCACTGCTCACGTCACTGTACTAGCAATGTCCCAATCTCACTACGAACTGCTCACGTCACTTAACTAGCAAGGTTCCAAATTCACTACAGTCACTGCTTCTTTCACTGTACTAGCAAGGTCCCAATCTCAATACAATCACTGCTCACGTCACTTTACTAGCAAGGTCCCAATCTCACTACAATCACTGCTAACGTATCTTTACTAGCAAGGTCCCAATCTCACTACAATCTCTGCACACGTCACAGTACTAGCAAGGTCCCAATCTCACTACACATGGCTCACGTCACTACTAGCAAGGTCCCAATCTTATTACAATCACTGCTCACGTCACTTTACTAGCAAGGTGCCAATCTCACTAAAATCACTGTTCACGTCACTGTACTAGCAAGGTCCCAATCTCACTACAATCACTCCTCATGTCACTGTACTATCAAGGTCACAATCTCACTACACACTGCTCACGTCACTGTACTAGCAAGGTCCCAATCTCATTACAATCACTGCTCACGTCACTGTACTAGCAAGGTCCCAATCTCACTACAATCACTGCTCTTGTCACTGTACTAGCAAGGTCCCAATCTCACTACAATCACTCTTCACGTCACTGTACCAAGGTCCTAATCTTACTAATCACTGCTCACGTCAACTGTTCTAGCAAGGTCCCAATCTCACTACAATCACTGCTCACGTCACTGTACTAGCAAGGTCCCAATTCTTACTACAATCACTGCTCACGCCACTATAATAGCAATGTTCCAATCTCACTACAATCACTACTCACGTCACTATACTAGCAAGATTCCAAATTCACTACTATCTCTGCTCACGTCACTCTACTAGCACAGTCCAAATCTTACTATAATCACTGCTCACGTCACTGTACTATTAAGGTCCCAATCTCACTACAATCACTGCTCACGACACTCAACTATCAATGTCCCAATCTCACTACAATCTCTGCTCACGTCACTTTACTAGCAAGGACCCAATCTCACTACGAACTGCTCACGTCACTTAACTAGCAAGGTTCCAATCTCACTACAGTCACTGCTTCTTTTACTGTACTAGCAAGGTTCTAATCTCAATACAATCACTGCTCACGTCACTGTACTAGCAAGGTCCCAATCTCACTACGAACTGCTCACGTCACTTAACTAGCAAGGTCCCAATCTCACTACAATCACTGCTCACGTCACTTTACTAGCAAGGTCCCAATCTCACTACAATCACTGCTCACGTCACTGTACTAGCAAGGTCCCAATCTCACTACAATCACTGCTCACGTCACTGTACTAGCAAGGTCCCAAGCTCACTACAATCACTGCTCACGTCACTGTACTAGCAAGGTGCCAATCTCACTGCAATCACTGCTCACGTAACTTGACTAGCAATCTCCCAATCTCACTACAATCACTGCTCATGTCAATGTGCTAGCAGGTCCCAATCTCAATACAGTCACTGCTTAAATCACTTTACTAGCAAGGCAACAATCTCACTACAATCTCTGCACACGTCAATGTACTAGCAAGGTCCCAATCTCACTACAATCTCTGCACACGTCGATGTACTAGCAAGGTCCCAATCTCACTATAATCACTGCTCACGTCACTGTAAAACCAAGGTCCCAATCTCAGTACACACTGCTCACGTCACTGTACTAGCAAAGTCCCAATCTCATTACAATCACTGCTCACGACACTCAACTATCAATGTCCCAATCTCACTACAATCGCTGCTCACGTCACTTTACTATCAAGGTCCCAATCTCACTACAACCTCTGCTCACGTCACTTAACTAGCAAGGTCCCTATCTCACTACGAACTGCTCACGTCACTTAACTAGCAAGGTTCCAATCTCACTACAGTCACTGCTTACGTCACTTTACTAACAAGGTCCCAATCTTACTATACTCACTGCTCACATCACTGTACTAGCAAGGTGCCAATCTCACTACAATCACTGCTCACGTCAATGTGCTAGCTAGGTCCCAAGCTCACTACAATCACTGCTCAAGTCACTTTACTAGCAAGGTCCCAATCTCACTAAAATCACTGCTCACGTCACTGTACTAGTAAGGTCCCAATCTCACTACAATCACTGCTCTTGTCACTGTACTAGCAAGGTCCCAATCTCACTACAATTACTGCTCACGTATCTTTACTAGCAATCTCCCAATTTCACTACAATCACTGCTCACGCCACTGTTCTAGCAAGGTCCCAATCTCACTACAACTCTGCTCACGTCACTGTACTAGCAAAGTCCAAATCTCACTACAATCACTGCTCACGTCAATGTACTAGCAAGGTCCCAATCTCACTACAATCACTGCTCACGTCACTGTACTAGCAAGGTCCCAATCTCACTACAATCACTGCTCACGTCACTGTACTAGCAAGGTCCCAATCTCACTACAATCACTGCTCACGTCACTGTACTAGCAAGGTCCCAATCTCACTACAATCACTGCTCAAGTCACTTTACTAGCAAGGTCCCAATCTCACTACAATCACTGCTCACGTCACTGTACTAGCAAGGTCCCAATCTCACTACAATCACTGCTCACGTCACTGTACTAGCAAGGTCCCAATCTCACTACAATCACTGCTCACGTCACTATACTAGCAAGGTCCCAATCTCACTACAATCACTGCTCACGTCACTCTACTAGCAAGGTTCCAATCTCACTACAATCACTGCTCACGTCACTGTACTAGCAAGGTCCCAATCTCACTACAATCACTATTCACGTCACTGTACTAGCAAGGTCCCAATCTCACTACAATCACTGCTCACGTCAATGTACTAGCAAGGTCCCAATCTCACTACAATCACTGCTCACGTCACTGTACTAGCAAGGTCCCAATCTCACTACAATCACTGCTCACGTCACTGTACTAGCAAGGTCCCAATCTCACTACAATCACTGCTCACGTCACTGTACTAGCAAGGTCCCAATCTCACTACAATCACTGCTCACGTCACTGTACTAGCAAGGTCCCAATCTCACTACAATCACTGCTCACGTCACTGTACTAGCAAGGTCCCAATCTCACTACAATCACTGCTCACGTCACTTTACTAGCAAGGTCCCAATCTCACTACAATCACTGCTCACGTCACTGTACTAGCAAGGTCCCAATCTCACTACAATCACTGCTCACGTCACTGTACTAGCAAGGTCCCAATCTCACTACAATCACTGCTCACGTCACTGTACTAGCAAGGTCCCAATCTCACTACAATCACTGCTCACGTCACTGTACTAGCAAGGTCCCAATCTCACTACAATCACTGCTCACATGACTGAACTAGCAAGGTTCCAATCTCACTACAATCACTGCTTACTTCACTGTACTAGCAAGGTCCCAATCTCAAAACAATCACTGCTCATGTCACTTTACTAGTACGGTCCCACGCTCAATCTGATCACTGCTCACGTCACTGTACTAGCAAGGTACCAATCTCATTACAATCACTGCTTACGTCACTTTACTAACAAGGTCCCATTCTTACTATAATCACTGTTCACGTCACTGTACTAGCACGGTCCCAATCTCACTACAATTACTATTCACGTCACTGTACTAGCAAGGTCCCAATCTCACTACAATCACTGCTCACGTCACTGTACTAGCAAGGTCCCAATCTCACTACAATCACTGCTCACGTCACTGTACTAGCAAAGTCCTAATTTCACTACAATCACTGCTCACGTCACTGTACTAGCAAGGTGCCAATCTCACTGCAATCACTGCTCACGTAAATTGACTAGCAATCTCCCAATCTCACTACAATCACTGCTCATGTCAATGTGCTATCAGGTCCCAATCTCAATACAGTCACTGCTTAAATAACTTTACTAGTAAGGCAACAATCTCACAACAATCTCTGCACACGTCAATGTACTAGCAAGGTCCTAATCTCACTACAATCTCTGCACACGTCGATGTACTAGCAAGGTCCCAATCTCACTATAATCACTGCTCACGTCACTGTAAAACCAAGGTCCCAATCTCACTACACACTGCTCACGTCACTGTACTAGCAAGGTCCCAATCTCATTACAATCACTGCTCACGTCACTGTACTAGCAAGGTCCCAATCTCACTACAATCACTGCTCACGTCACTGTACTAGCAAGGTCCCAATCTCACTACAATCACTGCTCACGTCACTGTACTAGCAAGGTCCCAATCTCACTACGAACTGCTCACGTCACTTAACTAGCAAGGTTCCAATCTCACTACAGTCACTGCTTACGTCACTTTTCTAACAAGGTCCCAATCTTACTATAATCACTGCTCACGTCACTGTACTAGCAAGGTGCCAATCCCACTGCAATCACTGCTCACGTCAATGTGCTAGCAAGTTCCCAAGCTCACTACAATCACTGCTCAAGTCACTTTACTAGCAAGGTCCCAATCTCACTACAATCACTGCTCACGTCACTGTACTAGCAAGGTCCCAATCTCACTACAATCACTTCTCACGTCACTGTACTAGCAAGGTCCCAATCTCACTACAATCACTGCTCACGTATCTTTACTAGCAATCTCCCAATTTCACTACAATCACTGCTCACGCCACTGTACTAGCAAGGTCCCAATCTCACTACAATCTCTGCTCACGTCACTGTACTAGCAAAGTCCTAATCTCACTACACACTGCTCACGTCACTGTACTAGCAAGGTCCCAATCTCACTACAATCACTGCTCATATCACTATTCTAGCAAGGTCCCAATCTCACTACAATCACTTCTAACTTCACTGTACTAGCAAGGTCCCAATCTCACTACAATCACTGCTCACGTCAATGTGCTAGCTAGGTCCCAAGCTCACTACAATCACTGCTCACGTCACTGTACTAGCAAGGTCCCAATCTCACTACAATCACTGCTCACGTCACTGTACTAGCAAGGTCCCAATCTCACTACAATCACTGCTCTTGTCACTGTACTAGCAAGGTCCCAATCTCACTACAATCACTTCTCACGTCACTGTACTAGCAAGGTCCCAATCTCACTACAATCACTGCTCACGTATCTTTACTAGCAATGTCCCAATCTCACTACAATCACTGCTCACGTCACTGTACTAGCAAGGTCCCAATCTCACTACAATCACTGCTCACGTCAATGTACTAGCAAGGTCCCAATCTCACTACACACTGCTCACGTCACTGTACTAGCAAGGTCACAATCTCACTACAATCTCTGCACACGTCAATGTACTAGCAAGGTCCCAATCTCACTACAATCACTTCTCACGTCACTGTACTAGCAAGGTCCCAATCTCACTACAATCACTGCTCACGTATCTTTACTAGAAATCTCCCAATTTCACTACAATCACTGCTCACGCCACTGTTCTACCAAGGTCCCAATCTCACTACACACTGCTCACGTCAATGAACTAGCAAGGTCACAATCTCACTTCAATCACTGCTCATATCACTGTACTAGCAAGGTCCCAATCTCACTACAATCACTGCTCACGTCACTGTACTAGCAAGGTCCCAATCTCACTACAATCACTGCTCACGTCACTGTAAAACCAAGGTCCCAATCTCACTACACACCGCTCACGTCACTGTACTAGCAAGGTCCCAATCTCATTACAATCACTGCTCACGTCACTGTACTAGCAAGGTCCTAAGCTCACTACAATCACTGCTCAGATGACTGATCTAGCAAGGTTCCAATCTCACTACAATCACTGCTTACTTCACTGTACTAGCAAGGTCCCAATCTAAAAACAATCACTGCTCACGTCACTTTACTAGTACGGTCCCAAGCTCAATCTAATCACTGCTCACGTCACTGTACTAGCAAGGTACCAATCTCATTACAATCACTGCTTACGTCACTTTACTAACAAGGTCCCAATCTTACTATAATCACTGTTCACGTCACTGTACTAGCAAGGTCCAAATCTCACTACAATCACTATTTACGTCACTGTACTAGCAAGGTCCCAATCTTACTATAATCACTGCTCACGTCACTGTACTAGCAAGGTGCCAATCTCACTACAATCACTGCTCACGTCAATGTGCTAGCAAGGTCCCAATCTCACTACAATCTCTGCTCACGTCACTAAACTTGCAAGGTGCCAATCTTACTGCAATCACTGCTCACGTAACTTGACTAGCAATCTCCCAATCTCACTACAATCACTGCTCATGTCAATGTGCTAGCAGGTCCCAATCTCAATACAGTCACTTATAAAATCAGTTTACTAGCAAGGCAACAATCTCACTACAATCTCTGCACACGTCAATGTACTAGCAAGGTCCCAATCTCACTACAATCTCTGCACACGTCGATGTACTAGCAAGGTCCCAATCTCACTATAATCACTGCTCACGTCACTGTAAAACCAAGGTCCCAATCTCAGTACACACTGCTCACGTCACTGTACTAGCAAAGTCCCAATCTCATTACAATCACTGCTCACGACACTCAACTATCAATGTCCCAATCTCACTACAATCGCTGCTCACGTCACTTTACTATCAAGGTCCCAATCTCACTACAACCTCTGCTCACGTCACTTAACTAGCAAGGTCCCTATCTCACTACGAACTGCTCACGTCACTTAACTAGCAAGGTTCCAATCTCACTACAGTCACTGCTTACGTCACTTTACTAACAAGGTCCCAATCTTACTATACTCACTGCTCACATCACTGTACTAGCAAGGTGCCAATCTCACTACAATCACTGCTCACGTCAATGTGCTAGCTAGGTCCCAAGCTCACTACAATCACTGCTCAAGTCACTTTACTAGCAAGGTCCCAATCTCACTACAATCACTGCTCACGTCACTGTACTAGCAAGGTCCCAATCTCACTACAATCACTGCTCACGTCACTGTACTAGCAAGGTCCCAATCTCACTACAATTACTGCTCACGTATCTTTACTAGCAATCTCCCAATTTCACTACAATCACTGCTCACGCCACTGTTCTAGCAAGGTCCCAATCTCACTACACACTGCTCACGTCAATGTTCTACCAAGGTCCCAATCTCACTACACACTGCTCACGCCAATGAACTAGCAAGGTCACAATCTCACTTCAATCACTGCTCATATCACTATTCTAGCAAGGTCCCAATCTCACTACAATCACTTCTCACGTCACTGTACTAGCAAGGTCCCAATCTCACTACAATCACTGCTCACGTCAATGTAAAACCAAGGTCCCAATCTCACTACACACTGCTCACGTCACTGTACTAGCAAGGTCCCAATCTCGTTACAATCACTGCTCACGTCACTGTACTAGCAAGGTCCTAAGCTCACTACAATCACTGCTCACGTATCTGTACTATTAAGGTCCCAATCTTACTACAATCACTGCTCACGACACTGAACCAGAAATGTCCCAATCTCACTACAATCACTGCTCACGTCACTTTACAAGCAAGGTCCCAATCTCACTACAATCACTGCTCACATGACTGAACTAGCAAGGTTCCAATCTCACTACAATCACTGCTTACTTCACTGTACTAGCAAGGTCCCAATCTAAAAACAATCACTGCTCACGTCACTTTACTAGTACGGTCCCAAGCTCAATCTAATCACTGCTCACGTCACTGTACTAGCAAGGTACCAATCTCATTACAATCACTGCTTACGTCACTTTACTAACAAGGTCCCAATCTTACTATAATCACTGTTCACGTCACTGTACTAGCAAGGTCCAAATCTCACTACAATCACTATTTACGTCACTGTACTAGCAAGGTCCCAATCTTACTATAATCACTGCTCACGTCACTGTACTAGCAGGGTCCCAATCTCACTACAATCACTGCTCACGTCAATGTGCTACCAAGGTCCCAATCTCACTACACACTGCTCACGTCAATGTACTAGCAAGGTCCCAATCTCACTACAATCACTGCTTACGTCACTTTACTAGGAAGGTCCCAATCTTACTACAATAACGGCTCACGTCACTGTACTAGCAAGGTCGCATTCTTACTACAATCACTACTAACGCCACTATACTAGCAAGGTCCCAATCTCACTACAATCTCTGCTCACGCCACTGTAATAGCAAGGTGCCAATCTTACTACAATCACTACTCACATCACTATACAAGCAAGGTTCCAATTTCACTACAATCACTGCTCACGTCACTCTACTAGCAAGGTGCAAATCTCACTACAATCACTGCTCACGCAACTGTACTAGCAAGGTCCCAATCTCACTACATTCACTTCTCACGTCAATGTGCTAGCAGGTCCCAATCTCAATACAGTCACTGCTCAGATCAGTATACTAGCAAGGTCCCAATCTCACTACAATCTCTGCACACGTCACTACACTAGCAAGGTCCCAATCTCATTACACTCACTGCTCACGTATCTGTACTATTAAGGTCACAATCTTACTACAATCACTGCTCACGACACTGAACCAGAAATGTCCCAATCTCACTACAATCGCTGCTCACGTCACTTTAATATCAAGGTCCCAATCTCACTACAATCACTGCTCACGTCACTTTACAAGCAAGGTTCCAATCTCACTACAATCACTGCTCACATGACTGATCTAGCAAGGTTCCAATCTCACTACAATCACTGCTTACTTCACTGTACTAGCAAGGTCCCAATCTAAAAACAATCACTGCTCACGTCACTTTACTAGTACGGTCCCAAGCTCAATCTAATCACTGCTCACGTCACTGTACTAGCAAGGTACCAATCTCATTACAATCACTGCTTACGTCACTTTACTAACAAGGTCCCAATCTTACTATAATCACTGTTCACGTCACTGTACTAGCAAGGTCTCAATCTCACTACAATCACTATTCACGTCACTGTGCTACCAAGGTCCCAATCTCACTACACACTGTTCACGTCAATTTACTAGCAAGGTCCCAATCTCACTACACACTGTTCACGTCAATGTACTAGCAAGGTCCCAATCTCACTACAATCACTGCTTACGTCACTTTACTAGGAAGGTCCCAATCTTACTACAATAACGGCTCACGTCACTGTACTAGCAAGGTCGCATTCTTACTACAATCACTACTCAAGCCACTATACTAGCAATGTTCCAATCTCACTACATTCACTGCTCACGTCACTGTACTAGCAAGGTCCCAATCTCACTACAATCTCTGCTCACGCCTCTGTAATAGCAAGGTGCCAATCTCACTACAATCACTACTCACGTCACTATACTAGCAAGGTTCCAATTTCACTACAATCACTGCTCACGTCACTCTACTAGCAAGGTGCCAATCTCACTACAATCACTGCTCACGTCAATGTGCTAGCAAGGTCCCAAGCTCACTACAATCACTGCTCAAGTCACTTTACTAGCAAGGTCCCAATCTCACTACAATCACTGCTCACGTCACTGTACTAGCAAGGTCCCAATCTCATTACACACTGCTCACGTCACTGTACTAGCAAGGTCCCAATCTCACTACACACTGCTCACGTCACTGTACTAGCAAGGTCCCAATCTCACTACAATCACTGATCATGTCACTGTACTATCAAGGTCCCAATCTCACTATACACTGCTCACGTCACTTCACCAGCAAGGTCCCAATCTCATTACAATCACTGCTCACGTCACTGTACCAGCAAGGTCCCAATCTCATTACAATCACTGCTCACGTCACTGTACTAGCAAGGTGCCAATCTCACTACGCAATGCTCACGTCACTGTACTAGCAAGGTCCCAATCTCATTACAATCACTGCTCACGTCACTGTACTAGCAAGGTCCCAATCTCACTACACACTGCTCACGTCACTGTACTAGCAAGGTCCCAATCTCACTACAATCACTGCTCACGTCACTGTACTAGCAAGGTCCCAATCTCACTACATTCACTGCTCACGTCACTATACTAGCAAGGTCCCAATCTTACTACACACTGCTCACGTCACTGTACTAGCAAGGTCGCATTCTTACTACAATCACTGCTCAAGCCACTATACTAGCAATGTTCCAATCTCACTACATTCACTGCTCACGTCACTGTACTAGCAAGGTCCCAATCTCACTACAATCTCTGCTCACGCCTCTGTAATAGCAAGGTCCCAATCTCACTACAATCACTACTCACGTCACTATACTAGCAAGGTTCCAATTTCACTACTATCTCTGCTCACGTCACTCTACTAGCAAGGTCCCAATCTCACTACAATCACTGCTAACGTATCTTTACTAGCAAGGTCCCAATCTCACTACAATCTCTGCACACGTCACTGTACTAGCAAGGTCTACATCTCATTACAATCACTGCTCACGTCACTGTACTAGCAAGGTCCCAATCTCATTACACACTGCTCACGTCACTGTACTAGCAAGGTCCCAATCTCACTACAATCACTGCTCACGTCACTGTACTAGCAAGGTCCCATACTCATTACACACTGCTCACGTCACTGTACTAGCAAGGTCCCAATCTCACTACAATCACTGCTCACGTCACTGTACTAGCAAGGTCCCAATCTCATTACACACTGCTCACGTCACTGTACTAGCAAGGTCCCAATCTCACTACACACTGCTCACGTCACTATACTAGCAAGGTCCCAATCTCACTACAATCACTGATCATGTCATTGTACTATCAAGGTCCCAATCTCACTATACACTGCTAACGTCACTTCACTAGCAAGGTCCCAATCTCATTACAATCACTGCTCACGTCACTGTACCAGCAAGGTCCCAATCTCATTACAATCACTGCTCACGTCACTGTACTCGCAAGGTGCCAATCTCACTACGCACTGCTCACGTCACTGTACTAGCAAGGTCCCAATCTCATTACAATCACTGCTCACGTCACTGTACTAGCAAGGTGCCATTCTCACTACGCAACGCTCACGTCTCTGTACTAGCAAGGTGCCAATCTCACTACAATCACTGCTCTCGTCACTGTACTAGCACAGTCCCAATCTTACTATAATCACTGCTCACGTCACTGTACTATTAAGGTCCCAATCTCACTACAATCACTGCTCACGACACTCAACTATCAATGTCCCAATCTCACTACAATCGCTGCTCACGTCACTTTACTATCAAGGTACCAATCTCACTACAATCTCTGCTCACGTCACTTTACTAGCAAGGTCCCAATCTCACTACGAACTGCTCACGTCACTTAACTAGCAAGGTTCCAATCTCACTACAGTCACTGCTTCCTTCACTGTACTAGCAAGGTCCCAATCTCAATACAATCACTGCTCACGTCACTGTACTAGCAAGGTCCCAATCTCACTACGAACTGCTCACGTCACTTAACTAGCATAGTTCCAATCTCACTACAGTCACTGCTTACGTCACTTTACTAACAAGGTCCCAATCTTACTATAATCACTGCTCACGTCACTGTACTAGCAAGGTGCCAATCTCACTACAATCACTGCTCACATCAATGTGCTAGCAAGGTCCCAAGCTCACTACAATCTCTGCTCACGTCACTGTACTTGCAAAGTCCAAATCTCACTACAATCACTGCTCACGTCACTGTACTAGCAAGGTGCCAATCTCACTGCAATCACTGCTCACGTAACTTGACTAGCAATCTCCCAATCTCACTACAATCACTGCTCATGTCAATGTGCTAGCAGGTCCCAATCTCAATACAGTCACTTCTAAAATCAGTTTACTAGCAAGGCAACAATCTCACTACAATCTCTGCACACGTCAATGTACTAGCAAGGTCCCAATCTCACTACAATCTCTGCACACGTCGATGTACTAGCAAGGTCCCAATCTCACTATAATCACTGCTCACGTCACTGTAAAACCAAGGTCCCAATCTCACTACACACTGCTCACGTCACTGTACTAGCAAAGTCCCAATCTCATTTAAATTACTGCTCATGTCACTGTACTAGCACGGTGCCAATCTCACTACAATCACTGCTCATGCCAATGTACTAGCAGGGTCCCAATCTCACTACAATCACTGCTCACGTCAATGTGCTACCAAGGTCCCAATCTCACTACACACTGCTCACGTCAATGTTCTACCAAGGTCCCACTCTCACTACACACTGCTCACGTCAATGAACTAGCAAGGTCCCAATCTCACTTCAATCACTGCTCATATCACTTTACTAGCAAGGTCCCAATCTCACTACAATCACTGCTCTCGTCAATGTGCCAGCAGGTCCCAATCTCACTACACACTGCTCATGTCACTATACTAGCAAGGTCCCAATCTCACTACACACTGCTCATGTCACTGTACTAGCAAGGTCCCAATCTCACTACAATCATTGCTCACGTCAATGTGCTAGCAGGTCCCAATCTCACTACACACTGCTCATGTCACTGTACTAGCAAGGTCCCAATCTCACTACAATCACTGCTCATGTCACTGTACTATCAAGGTCCCAATCTCACTACAATCACTCCTCACGTCAATGTGCTAGCAGGTCCCAATCTCACCACACACTGCTCATGTCACTGTACTAGCAAGGTCCCAATCTCACTACACACTGCTCATGTCACTGTACTAGCAAGGTCCCAATCTCACTACAATCTCTACTCATGTCAATATATTTTGTTTAAAAATAATGAAGTTCTAATGTTGATTAAAAGGTTAAAGTTTGATGTTGTTAAGATATACCAGTTTCACCAGAAAAATGCCTTACCACATAATATATATCATTAAGAAAATGCATCGCCAAAAAATTCCTCTATTAATGAGTTAAAAAAAGACGTCATTTAAGCTATTTTCGTTTTTAATGGTGTAGCACCTAAATATTAGTGCACGTAAAAATGACACAAAAATATGGCGGCTTTTAGAAAAATCAATTCAAATTGACAATGAGCATGCTGTTTAATTTTTTTTTTGTGTTCTGACCTAGATTAAATGTTGACTAGTGGATTGTGTACATTAAAGTGATACATTCCTTCATTAATGGGGCCTGACCTAGAAAGGATAACATCAAGTGTCAAGTTTAACTTGTATTTCTCAAAAGACGAATTGTCCAATATGTTATTTCCGTACGTGCTAAAGGAACCGGCTTCCTAATACTGGATAAACTGGACACAGAGTTTAGTGTACTATTATATCGAACGTTAAAGTTTATAAAATATATATGTTGGGCAATGTTACATGAACTGCTCATCAAGTGTTCTCTAAGAATGACACTGTTGCTTTAATATCTCAAAAACTAGACTAACAGACGTAATCCGCTGCTTCCTCATATAATGTTTTCTGGCAATACGACAAACATAAATTATTTATACTTTTTTTCACTCTTAGTGTCACCAGTTTCTGTCACAACCTCTGATGTAGTCTAATGTCTCAAACTTGCACGCAATTTGTAAAGGTAGAATTCTTGCCATTCTACATAGATGTCTACATATACATATCTATAATTACTTACCTTTTGTACACTCTGGAAAATCTCTATATCCTGGGCAGCCGTATTCACAATATCCGGTCACATGATCGCAGACATCATTTACACAATTACTGCAGACACTTTCACAGTTTTTACCGTAGGTTCCATTAGGACACTCTGCAGTGTTAGTAATAAGTTATTGTCACAGCTTGAATAGCCGTCATTAGATCTTTAGTATGTTAAGGGACATGAAAGAAATAACAATGCTGGGTAGAAGAATCAAATAGCAGCCCTATCGCAATACAAACTTGTGTCGTAGAACTTTGTATTCTGAGAGGAAATTAAAACAAAGTTTTTTTTACAGAACTTTTTAAATCGGGCAGCATATACAATTAATTTTGGCGAGGGACTTTTTATCAGGGCTGGGGAGCCGGTGTCGGTGTCGGTGATGTTGTAGTTTTGCCGGTGTTGGTGTCGGCATTTGTATATTGCTCGGTGTCGGTGTCGGCATTTGTATTTTGTCCGGAGTCGGTGTCGGTGTCGGCATTTGTACTTGTCCGGAGTAGGTTCGGTGTCGGCGTATGAACTTCCCCCCAAAAAATACTGGAACTTTTATTAAATAATCCAGAACAACGTCAGATAGTTTTTAGCAAATCTTTAATTTAAAGTTTTCTTAAGTACTTCATTTCTTTTTAAATAAAAAATTGGTAAATCTGTTTATCAACAAATGTATTATTTTCCAAAGCAAGATTCTCTACATTACAACTTGTCAACATTAACAGAATTGTGACTGAAAGCAGATAGGAAGGCTACTGGCTATGTTCACTCTGTTATTCACTCAATCATTGTAAATCATGAGAAATTTTTAGTTTGAATCTGTCTGTCAATATCCATGTTGAAGAAAGAGTACACACAAACCTATTCAAGTCTTTTAGAACTTCAAAGAATGATCACAATCTCCACAGTTTAATTTCTCTCAGCCAGAATGAAACATTGTCAATCTACGTCACAATGGCACTACATTAAAGCCCAGTCCGTAGCTGGAGCTTTTGAGCCCCCCCCCAACCACCTATTACAATACAAACATTTTCACTAAATAAAAAGTAAAGTTCCCTTAGCCCTAACGGACCATCGGGGCAGATGAAGTGTAGAATTCATCAGTTTCTATAACCTCGGCATAAGAAGGGATTGTGTGGTTAGCACAACGCCCAGCCGCCTTTACTTCCCCAACTTAAGTCAGGTACCCATTTAAAGCTGGGTGGACTTTGCATCATACTTCACCTGGAAAAATTCCATGGGCCTCACCGAGGATCGAACCCAGGACTCTCAGGTCGACAGTCGAGTATCTACCAGAGATGAGCGGACAGCGGACGCGTCCGCTTGCGGACGCAGATCCGCAGACTTTTCCGAATCCGCGGACTGACAGCGGACGCTTCGTATGGTTAAGTTGCGGACTCGCGGACTGACGCGGATCTTCTTAAGCGTTATCATAAAAAATTTCAAGTCATTTAAACAGCTACATTTCAGCAATGCGGACGTGCGGACTGACTGCGGACCAATGTTGTAAGATTCTGCGGACGCGGACGCGGATTATTGATAGAAATCCGCGGACGGACGCGGACGCTAAATTTCAAGATCCGCACACCTCTGGTATCTACACTACTCGGCCATCCGTCCCACCTTTCACTAAATATGTCAGGTTTAATTCCGGCGTAAAATAACAATTCCTTCCTCTATTAACTGTTAAGTATGTAGTGTCTTCATACGTCTCTCTCTTTTCTAAAAAATAGGTCTGGAACAACCATCCTTTATCATTGTCTGTAGCCCTTGCCGTGATTTTATTTCAGCATTCTGCAATTTTCGGAATAGCCACTTATAAACTTCCAAGCATCATTGCTCTAAGTCAGGCTTGCGAAGCCGGAGCCGAAGCCGAGGAGCCGGGAGCCGCTACTTTTTGCTGGAGCCGGAGCCGGCAAAATCTGGCGGCTCCACGGCTCCCAAATGTTTGTTTTTTTTACAGCAGAATTTTTTTTTTTTAGTTTTAAAATTCGAAATTTGTTTGATTGTTTGCTTCTACAATTTGAAATGTTGTTATTTTTACGAAAGCCACAACAGTAACAGCGTTAAAATGATAGCGTTCAGGCACATCACCACAAGAAATCTTTAACAGGGAATCGTTTTGTGTTCGTTTTAAATCTTGTTTACCCTCCGAATTTTTTTTAATGGCATGTTATTTTGTTATATATAAAGTTAAAACAGTTTTATTTCATAGAATAATTGTGTCAATCATTTAAAATAAATTTTTACTAAGACGACAAATAGAACGCGTCATTTCGTATTATTATTTGACCGCGAATCAGGCCCGTAGCGTGTGTGGGGGCTGCCGCGAATTTGTAATAGACTATAAACAAAATGGTCGCTTTCTGTATTTAATAATTTTATTATAAACAGAATATCTGAAATAGAGTAGATAAATTTATAAGGCTGTGGCTATATGGACCCGGGTCCCAATAAAATCCGATTGTTATTCGGACCCGTGGCAAATATGCACTAAGCTTAGCTATATTTAAATTTTATTAGACGGAACCCGAATAAATAATAATACAGAGTCGGCTTAGTGGAACACTAGACACTGAGTAACGATTAAATCATACAATTCAAACAATTATAAAAAAAAACAATAATAAAGTTTATGTATAACTAAGCTAAGTGCATATTTGCCACTAGTCCGAATAACAATCAGACTTTATTGGGACTGGGGTGCGAATAAAAATCGGAGTTTATTGGTACCTGGGTCCGAATAGTCACTTCAAATTTATAAATAATAAATATAAATACTGAAGTCTTTAAAATATTTTTAATAATGTATCATTTTACTATTTGCTAATTTGATCATTGAAATAATTTTTTATTACTTATGAAAATGGCGACTAGTGAAACCTCGGTCGAAAATAATGATATGATTCTGGAGGCACTGAAATGGTTTGTTTTTAGTAAAACCGACATGCGTATATTTTTCAAGTTCCTGACTATGGGGCAGTCCCGCAGAGTGAAAATTCTACATCAGGGGCCAGGCATTCTACATCAGGGGCCAGGCAATAGCAGGGGGGCAGGTAATACATTTTACTAAGTAGAACAAATAAGCAGAGGGGGCCAGACAAAACGCAGGGGGGCCCCGGCCCTCCTGGCCCCCCGCACTCTACGGGCCTGCTATGGGGGTGAACGCGACAAAATTTGCATAACTTTTTATCAGCGGCATGTTTGCGTGGCGCAATTACAAAAATTTTTGTCTCGTGTGATACTATTTTTAATAGGGAGCCGGAGCCATGAAATTTGTGGGAGCCAGAGCCGGAAAAAAATTTGGCGGCTCCGCAAGCCTGGCTCTAGTGTTGTTGGATATGTCTGTACTTTGCAGTGACTTGCTGATTTAGGCAATGGTTAATAATAATCTTGACCAATATTTGAGCATAAGCCTACACATAAATGAGAACTTATTAAAAGTAGCGAATTGGCCGCTTCAGGTTTACTATAAAAATAACATCCCGCATACTGTGGCATATCTTGAGATAAACCATACACTTTTGTTACTTCAATGTATTTACTGCAGCGACTCTTGATGTCCATATCTAGTATTTTTTGTGACCTTTCAATGTTACGTGTACAACTGGGTTGTAGAGCCGAGAAGATGAAACATACAATTAGACGTGCATCATTATATATATATACTAGTAAATAGGCCCGGTACTCGGACCGGCTATTAGGCACGCAGTTTAGTTGAAAATGGTGATTCGCTCACAACACCATATCATTGACTAATCTTATTTCGTTCATAATATTTTAAAGGACTATTTCTCAATAGTTCTTTTTTTATAATTTATCAATTCTCTTTCACTTAGCCCCACACCCATCCTTCCCTCCCTCACCCGCCCGCCACCCCTCTCCCACTCAAGACATGCCCGAATCGCAGTAGGTCTCAATGTACACAATTACAAAAAGGGGCATTTAGTATAACTGCATGTTCTTAGTACACCACCCCCTTCCACTCAAGACACCCATAAAGTAAATATTCACGACAAAGAAGAAATATTAAAAAACTCACTACCAATAATAAGAAATCTGTAAATGTGTGCAGTTGAAGAAGAAATAGTAAATACTCACGACGAAGAAGAAATATTAAATAATCACGACAAATAATTGATAAACAAACTGCGCCCAAATATACTCGCATTTAGTAATTTTGGAATTCCCCAGACTATTTTTATACTGGCGCGCTATTTTTTTTTCAATTCCGCGAAGGTGTGACGTAGAATTCAGACTTTTTTTTTTAGCAATGTACTCTATCAACTCGTGCGGTGCCGTGTATTTGGAACGTGCAGACATGTGTCTTTTATTGCCATGAACATCCTTTACACCGCACGGTAAGAAGGTCTGTTAAACGGTCCAACGTCTATGTTAGACGATTATGTATATATATATATATATATATATATATAGTATGAGATATATACAGGATGAAAAATACACAATTATCCTCCTTTGTCCCCCCCCTCCGGTGTCGGTATCGGTGTCGGCGGACGATAGAAAACCGACACCGGTGACGGTGCCGTCTGTTGATGGAATGCCGACACCGGTGTCGGTGTCAGCAAATATTTTGGCCGACACCCCACCCCTGCTTTTTATACTGGAAACGATAAAAACGCAGCTATCTCCAACAGCCACAAAACAGTTTGCAATAATTAAGCAAAAAGGATAGAACGGGGCAGAATTTAAGCTAAAATTTTGAATTGGGAATTTTAAACAAAAATCAAGTGACGGAAATTTAGAAATAGGCAAAACAAAATTTATATAAATAATAGAGTTCTGTGTTCTGCGTTATATCAAAAGCGGAAAACAAGATTTCAAAATGATGTCTCGCCACGCCTCGATTCGATAAATGTTTTGTAAACATTTTAAACATTGAAGCAAAAGGCCCAAATGTGAAATAATTCCATTTACATATTTCTATTTCTACAACATATTTCATCTTTAAATTGCAATAAAATCATGAAAAAATTGGATCTGCCCGAAACCAAAAATAACCTAGCCTACCGATCAAGCCTTAGGAGATATAACTCTATGCAAATGTTTTGCATGTACCGCTAGTAATTTATATATTTCTCATCAAAACAAATTAAAATGTTCAATGATTTGTTATCTAACACAGAGGTTTTCAACCAGGGGTCAGCGGGGAGCTCCAAAGGGGTCCGTGGGCAAGACAATGAAATCATCGATTTTCTTGTATAAAATATTGCTTGGTTTGGTTGATTGGTTAGCTTTTAGCTAAACAAAAAAAATACAAGCTATGCCAATGTTTCCGGTACAGACAACAATGTGCAGAATTGAAAACTCCGCTAGTATTTTCTTATGCTACGTCTGAAATATGAACCAGACTGCATCCTAATGTACTTGTGAAGTGAGTTTTTGAGTCATGTCATCTCGGCAATATAAAACATCCGCAAGTGCGACAGCGTGTGTATTGTTGATAAATAGTCCGGTTGATCATTCTGTAATGTTTTTATAACAGACTTTGGAAGGGCGGAAATGCGCCATAGATACTATGAGATTACAATGTCGGCCATGTTTAGAGAGAGTTTGTATTTTTAGGTGACACATACCTGGGAAAAAGATGACCTGACTAGGCTGGAATTATAAGCAAGGCTTAGCGCCTTGTGTTTTCAAGAGATAAATGTTGTGATAAGCTAATTATCTAATTGCCTGGTATCGTATGTATGGCGCCGAACTTCCACATGGGCTTGAATCAGTGTCCCAAAGTTTCTAGGTTGAGCATTGTATTTACAAGAACATAGGACAAACATTGTATTTTCAATAATATGGACCATTGGGTCAGGGATGAGAGTTAATTAATTAGTTTGTCACTAAATTACAAAGGTTAAGGGTTACTGCTTTTTTGACTAAAATAACAGAATATCCCCAATATCCAAAAAAACCTCACACAATTGCAAAAGAGCTAATTCTATCGGCAGCAGTCGTCATGTGCGAAGTCGTTCTAGGAAAGGAATAGCTATTCCCGTATGTAAAATGACTTTCACATGATGTGCGCGTAGGCTAGGCCTACCGTTTATCAGAATTTAAGTAGATTGCATCCGTAAACTTAATAAGACATATTAGGGCCCAATCTGAGGTACGAAAAGTTAAGGCCAGGGCGCCTTGGGCGATGGCGGTCCGCCACCCGAACTTAGAATGCCTGAGGGGTCCTCAGGGTAAAAAAGGTTGAAAACCTCTGATCTAACACGTTGGGAGTAATTTAATAATAATCATAATAAAACCTAATTTCTAAAACATCACTACGAATCAAACGTGAAATAAACAACAACCGTATCGTCAGTGAAACTAGTGAAAAAAAAATTTGGCCCTGAATGAGTTAAAATACCAATTGAATCCTTTATATAATCGCCCTGTTATATGGTTAGCAGAATATTAACATATGTTTCTGTGCTATTCTGATATTGTTTTTAACTAGAATTTATAGGTAAATGGGACTTGTAATCTTATTCAAAACAGCGTTGCCAACTTCACCAAAAGTTAACACGTTTGACACTCAGGAAGTTAACTTTTTCGTTAATTTGTATATATTGCACATTTCTGAAACAGATGAGTATTTCTATATAAAACTGCTTAGAACGTTTTATAGATCGTGCAGTTTATTTCTATAAAAGATTGTGCTCTTTAAACTTGTTTTTATTATAAATATCACCTTTTCGACAAGAAGTGAATGGAATACAGAAGATTTCAATATATGACAATAGTAAAAATATAGTTTACACGTGATTGTGAACAAAGTGACATATCAGAATATTGAATCATAGTTTACACGTGATTGTGAACATAGTGGTCACACATCATAGTATTGAATCATTTTCACTGTTTATTACGTTAATGTGCATTGGAATATGTGTGGTTCTACACAATGTCTTGTGGTAAAGCGCTCGACTGTCGACTTGAGGGTCCCTGGTTCGATCTCCGGTGAGGTCCAAAGGATATTTCAGGTCATGGCTAAAGTCCCCGCAATATTTCCCTTGGTTTCTCCGTGGCTATTGCAGTACTTTCTTTGGTGGGGTTAAAAGAAGGCCACCATAATAAACCGTCCCTTAAGTGGTTCATAGGATCTAAGAGAGATCGTCTCATCCTTATAGGGACTTGACACACACACACAAGGCTGAGTATGTTTTTCCGCTTTTTGTCTCTATCTATTCTCGTTGTCACTTTGATATTAGCTGGTTACATCTAATACATTCTGACAATATGCCGGCTAGCAAGCGTTGGACGAAACATAGACATGTATATTAAGTGAGAAAAAGATGGGAAACGACAGAGAAAGAAGTTTAGTAGACAGATATCTAACTTTTTAAAAGTACTTTGATCACACTTTGGTGGATTTGAGTAGCCTTTACATCCCTGGTCACACGTCCCGTTGAGGTAATTACAAGAACTGTTCCAACAGGATGAACTACATGACTTCGAGCAGTTGTAACTATATTTGTCTCTGTCACATTCTGGAAGAAACATGAAATAGCATTATAATGATGTGGGACAGCTGGCCGAGTGGTGTAGATACTCGACTGTCGACCTGAGACTCATGGGTTTGATCCCTGGTAACTTTCCCAGGTGTTATTTGGTGCAAAGTCGTCCCACAGGTCCACCCAGCTTTAAATGGGGTACCTGACTTAAGTTGGGGAATTAAAAGCGGCTGGGCGTTGTGTTAACCAAACAATTCCTACATACGCGTAGGTTATAGAAACAATCGAATTCTACACTTCATCTGCCTCGTTGCCCATTTGGGCTAAGGGAACTTTATAATACATGATGTTATACATGAATGTTATTAGGTTTTCGTCTCAAATAGGGCTGGCATATCAAAGAAGACTTGCGACTAGTAAAGAATTAGCTGAAAATATTGACATAGATTTCGTAATACATAGTAATGACATATGTCAGAAATATGTTATATGGCAGAAAAATATGCTTATTATTTAGTTACATAAATAATCGCTTAGATTATGTGACAGAAGTATATGCTACTATTAAGTAATATAAATAACTGCTATTAACATATGAAAAAAATATCTGCTATTATTAAGTAAAAGAATTTTTTTTTAATCCGTACAAATAGTCCATTTATAGTGAAATATTCCACGTATCAGATCTAAAAACCAGTTAAGACTCGTCTATCGGAGAGACAGCTCAGTTTTAGCCTATCATATACTCTAAGATACAATGCAATTTCGGTATTTTGATTCCACCGTTTTAACAGTATAAATTAGATCACTTGTCTCATCTTTAATCATATACATTTCGTCCAGGTTAATTTGAAAGAAAATAGCACACTGGCAGAGATCGTATTGACAGGGCACTGGCCATAAAAGTAACCTACAGTTGTTAGTCTTTAGTTAATAAAGTGTGTGGTATCTACTTACTAACAGAACATTCTAGATCACTGTAACCCAAGCAACCCTGTGTGCATTGTCCACTATCTCGGTCGCAGGCCCTGTTTTGACATACAGTGCTACATTCACTGGAACAGTTAGCACCGTAACGTCCCTTAGGGCAAAATCCTGAGTCGAAGAAAGAAAATTTGACATTTAACCCACAATATCTGAGTAGTTTTGATTTATAATATATAAGTAGTAGTTATGAGTTACAATATGTAAGTAGTATTATTTGTTACAATATGTAAGTAGTATTATTTGTTACAATGTGTAAGTAGTATTATTTGTTACAATATGTAAGTAGTATTATTTGCTACAATATGTAAGTAGTAGTTTTGTGGTACAAAATGTAAGTAGTACTATTTGTTACAATATGAAAGTAGTATTATTTGCTACAATATGTAAGTAGTATTATTTGTTACAATATGTAAGTAGTATTATTTGTTACAATGTGTAAGTTGTATTATTTGTTACAATATGTAAATGGTAGTTTTGAGTATTGTGAGGAGAGGAGAGTTGATTTATCGTAGTTTGATGTTACTTAAATGAGTTCAATCACTGAATCACTGAATGTATAGTATTTACGTGATCGACAGTCTGGCAACAGTCTCCCGTACATACAAGTAAACAAACACGATCCATCCATAGTACTGCACACGTTATTACAAGAAGCAGGACATGTTCTAGTACAGTCCAAACCCCAAGCACCAGGGACACAGTCTGAAAAGGGAGAAAATTAAATGATACAAATACATTATGTCAAATGACTTTATAATGTATTGATCTTGTTAGTTTTAAAGATGCGTTTATGAATTACAAGCCATCAATGAATAATTATTTGCTGGTAGCCACGATTGGCCAATGGTATCTCGATATTCATAGTCACTGTGATATAGATACCAATTAATCTTTATAGACTTGATGGCACCTGTAGTTGACATAACCTGAAACAGGTTTTCATTGGTTAGGCCCGTGATTTTAGAAAAAATGAGCTATAACAAATTATAGTAATACCTATGGCTAGGAACTTAAGTCAATACAAAGTGCAGTGGTACATCATATTGAGAATTTAAGTTTAAGAAGTTAAGTCGATACAAACAACCCATTTCTTTGGGCGAAATGTTCATACCCTATGAAATAAACAAAAATACTCAAAGACAAAAAAACCAAAAACTGAATTAAATATTATATAAAATAAAAAGATGTTATTTTACTTAAAAAAAACGATCGTGAAAATTTGTTACTCTTGTACTTTTCTGAATCGTAACTTTCAGAAGTCTTAAGTCGCTGTGTTTCTACAGTTTGCCAACTTGGATTATTTCTGCATCAATAGACTATCAATGTAAAATTTTAGCATCGTTTGTTGGAGAGTCATTCAAAACTGGGCTCTCGTGCTATCAGCATCAAGACTACTGGTCTGCTAACAACAACTTTGTTTATTTGATGGCTTACATTGACGTTTACAATGTCTGCCTTCTTGATGTGAATTGGATTACTCCTGGCATTTAGATGTCATGCGTGGAGTTTGTAGTGTTCGAGACCGTTAGTCTCCAAAAATATACCTCGTTCTCTCTCACTGGCCTCAGTTTGTAATTCGAGGCAATGTTCGTTATCCGAGACATTACTTTTTAAAGATATTCCCATTTACCCATTGGCCTGAACAGTACGTAGCCAGATGTTTCAATGTAGATACAATAGACTTCTAATCCAAAAGAAAGACAAGGACAGTACGTAGCTAGATGTTTCTAATCATAATGAAGGCGAAGACGTAGAAATAAAAACAAAAACGAGATACTGTGGAGAAATAGTATAGCCTAAACTTGATGACGCAATTTGGTAGGCTCCGCCCACAACAGTATCTATGGCGTCATTCCACCATCTTGAGTGTAAATATTGGGAACTTTGGTGTATACGTCATTTGGTACAAATGACGTATATTAAACCGACAGTTGGGAGCACATGGTTTGTTTATAGGCAGTCGAGCTCTGTGCATCATAGGATGCGGATGCATGTTCTAGTAGAGTCTAGCTTTCGCCATCGATGTAGATGGAAGCATATTTACAGTTTGCTATTGTACTTCTCCTGGATTTACCTTTATGTTAGTTCATGTTCAAGAATTAAATGATTGTTTGATGTTACTTCACTGGAGTTAACTTTGTGATTTGTGTTGTCTGATTTATTACAAGGACCCGTAACAGATACAGTAAATGAAATTTAGGGACACACAAGCAGGGGCGTAACGAGCTTAACTCGCGCACGGGGCACAATACTTATTTAGCGCTCCCCCCCACATTAAAAACCTTATATTATTTGTAAATTATACCACGTGGCGCCCCTTTGAGAGTAGCACTCGGGGCATGTTGACTCCCTTGCCCCCTCACTACGCCATTGTATACAAGTGCATCAATTGATTCAGACTACCCTTCCTCCCCAATGGTTGACTTATGAAATGAACGAGCCCTAATAGAACCTGGAAAGTCTATAACTATACAATATCAAGCAGGCAATAACAAAGCTATACTATGCCCTTTTCAGTAAAAAATATTTCCAAGAGAATTGCTCGATTATATATCGCTAAAGTAAGTCATTTAACGTGTGAATTAGCTAAAGTAAGTCGTTTAACGTGAGAATTAGTTAAAGTATGTCATTTAATGTGTAAATTAGCTAAAGTAAGTCATTTAACATGTGAATTATCTAAAGTAAGTCGTTTAACGTGTGAATTAGCTAAAGTAAGTCGTTTAACGTGCGAATTAGTTAAAGTATGTCATTTAATGTGTGAAAAGAATACATAATTATAACGATGATTCACATTTCTCTCTTTACATTTGTGTGTTATATTACCTCCATACGTCTCCAGCTCACATATTGTAAGTAAAGGATTTCTATAACCTTTCGCTATAGCTGTTGCTTTAATCAGTATTCTCCAAACTGGCTGAAGATGTCCTGGCAAGAGTACAGTGTAGATAAGTTTACTAGCATTGGATCTGTCCTGATAGTGTTCAATTGTGGTGTCCTCTGAATCCAGTAATGTAATAGTAAAATTATCCAGCCGCTTGCTGAAATTATCCGCTGTCGTAAAAATGATATAAAATTAAGATAGAAATGTAGAATTCAAAATTACATACCTATTTTGCTGCTTGATATTTAAGAATATTTAAGAAGTGACACTGCCAAAAGCAAAGCCTAGCCAATTAAAAATATTTATTTTACAGAATAATTAATTCATTGGTAGGATGTTCAACTGCTAGCCGAAAGGTATCCAGTTCCACCCCGATGAGTCCATGGACTTTATTTGAGTCAATCCAATGTTTAAGTCCACCAAGCTTTCGAAATATATACGCGACATTAGTTGGAGAAAGTAAAGGCCACCGGGCATTGTACAAAGCAAAGAAAAAAAAATCCCGTGAAACAGCAGTAAAGCCTGTAGAATCTGTGTTAGGGAACCTCTAATTTCACTTTACATTTGGGGTGGATAAGATGTCTAAGAAAGCAACTTTTATTTCTCGAAGATTAATTTTCCATAATATGAATAATTTGTTGTTTGCACTTTTATTAAAGCCGTATTATGTCACTTAATTTGTTTTGTCTTTTGAGAGAATTCAGGTTCCCTGATATGGGTATTTCACTCACATCATTGTCTCGCAGCTGACAGCAGGGTTGGTATAATTCGACCAATCCATTCCTTTTTTTTTTCTTAGAAGGATTGTCCGAAGCTTTATATCTATGCTAACTTAACGATAGTTTTAAAGAGGGTAAAACATAACCAAACAATGTAAGCTTTGGTTTTTCATTTTTGCAAGGATTGGTATTTAAAGTCTATTCCTTACAAAAAAGTAGATTTATTGTGTATGATGTTCTGAGCAGTTTATTCACTGACATGGTCTCCACAGCCTGCAAAGCTCATCAATCTCCATGGGAGAAGGATGATCGTTGACCAGTCATTAATTTACCTATATAGAATGATGGTTGATGACCAGCCATTATTTCAACTATGGACAAGTATGGTTGATGACCAGCCATTAATTCACCAATAGAGAAGGATGGTTGATGACCAACCATTAATTCACCAATAGAGAAGGATGGTTGATGACCAGCCATTAATTCACCAATAGAGAAGGATGGTTGATGACCAGCTATTATTTCAACTATGGACAAGTATGGTTGATGACCAGCCATTAATTCACCACCTCAGGACAAGTATGGTTGATGACCAGCCATTTGGTAACCTATAGAGAAAAATGGCTGATGACCAGCTATTAGGTCACCTATGGACAAGTATGGTTGGTGAACAGCCATTAATTCACCAATGGAGAAAGATTGTTGATAGCCAGCCATTTAGTCACCTATAAAGAAGAGTGGTCGTTGACCAGTCATTAATTTACCACCTATAGAGAAGGATGATTGATGACCAGCCATTAATTCACCTATGGACAAGTATGGTTGATGACCAGCCATTAGTTCACCCTGTAGTTGGGGCTAAAACTATTTATGATGTCATTTCATTTGATTGCCATATCTCATTCATATCTAGTTTGGATGGCTGTTAGCTATGTTGTTGAGAGCAGGTATCCAAATTTGTCTTATCTCTTACAACTTTCCAACACCCATGGTTTTATTTGTTTTACTGTCATTTATGTTGTTTATAGTTAGTTATCTTTATCCTAGCAAGTTCGGTCGTAAGGCTAATGTCACAGCAAAGTGCATAGCCTTCTAAAAATTTGAAGAGAACAGTCGGATGTTAGGGGTCAGGTCGATTACCTACAAATAACTTTAAGAACCCTCCAAGTTATGTGTTTATATTAACTAAACTAATACATCTCCATATATATCATATTACGTCACTTGAATATCACACAGGCCGACACCGTCATGAAATTAAAAATAAAAAAAAATCTCAACAGTAGAAATAATTACAAATGTTCACTTCACTGGAGTTTGGAGAGTATATCAGAATTGCACATCATTATACTAGCTTGATATGCATTTTATAAATAATGTAATAAAAATACATTAAAATAATATTATCTTTATGAATAAACATTAACGCACGTGCAACCAAAGAGAAGAGTAAACACGGGTGGTAAGAGAATACATAATTAGCACGGGCTTTAGAGAGAATACACAATAAGCGATGGTGAGAGAGAGAAACACAATTGGCGATGGTGAGAGAGAGAGAATACATAATTAGCAAGGGTGAGAGAAAATACATACTTAGCGAGGGTGGGAAAGAGAATACATACTTAGCGATGGTGAGAGAGAGAATACATAATTAGCAAGAATGGGAGAGAGAATACATAATTAGCGAGGGTGAGAGAGAGAATACATAATTAGCAAGGGTGAGAGAAAATAGATATCAGGCGCTAAGGCGAGGGTGGGAAAGAGAATACATAATTAGTGAGGGTGGGAGGGAGAATACATAATTAGCAAGGATGGGAGAGAGAATACATAATTAGCAAGGGTGAGAGAAAATAAATACTTAGCGAGGGTGGGAAAGAGAATACATAATTAGTGAGGGTGGGAGGGAGAATACATAATTAGCTAGGGTGGAAGACAGAATACATAATTAGCAAGGGTGGGAGAGAGAATACATAATTAGAGAGGGTGGGAGAGTGAATACATAATTAGCGATGGTGAGAGAGAAAATACATAATTAGCGAGGGTGGGAGAGAGAGAGAATACACATCTATTGAGGGTGGGAGAGAGAATACACATCTAGTGAGGGTGGGAGAGAGAATACATAATTAGCAAGGGTGGGAGAGAGAATACATAATTAGCGAGGTTGGGACAGAGAATACATAATTAGCGAGGGTGGGAGAGATAATACATAATTAGCGAGGTGGGAGAGAGAATACACTAGTGCGGGTGGGAGAGAGAATACACTAGTGCGGGTGGGAGATAGAATGCATAATTAGCGATGGTGAGAGAGAGAGAATACACATCTAGTGAGGGTGAGAGAGAGAATCCACATCTAGTGAGGGTGGGAGAGAAAATACACATCTAGTAAGGGTGGAAGAGAGAATACATAATTAGCTAGGGTGGAAGACAGAATACATAATTAGCAAGGGTGGGAGAGAGAATACATAATTAGAGAGGGTGGGAGAGAGAATACATAATTAGCAAGGGTGGGAGAGAGAATACATAATTAGCGAGGGTGGGAGAGAGAATACATACTTAACGAGGGTGGGAGAGAGAATACACATCTAGTGAGGGTGGGAGAGAGGTAATACTGAATATTTAAAAAGTATTTGGTGGATTTAAAATAGACAAGTCAGGATCGATATTAAGAAAGAGGGAGAAAAAATGAATAAAAAAGATTATTTAATAGGGAAGTAAAATAAGAATAATTGAGACAATACATAATGAAAGAAAATTGAACAGGGAGGATGTGTGAATAACATATAGAGAGAAAGAGAGAGAGAGAGAGAGAGAGAGAGAGAGAGAGAGAGAGAGAGAGAGTGAGAGAGAGATTGCGGTGGAAATAATACAATATATATATATAGATAGGGATAGGTACATTAATATTAAAATGACACAGGATACTTGGGGTGAGCCAATAGAATGCAGAATATTTCAATGGGGAATTTAAATGAAATTGTTGCGTCATTGTGGGGGGTGGGGGGCATGGGAGAAGACAAAACTATAGAGGACATGGGCAGATAATGCAAAAAAGAAAGGAAGAGAACAGAGTAAAAGGAGGAGAGAGTATATACTAGTGCGGGCACTTTTTAAATATCTTTGTTTAGCCTATACGAACTATAATATTCAAAGGCTTGCAACTAAAGCTTTGAGATAGTAGACATACTAGTTGTTTAAATTACTTTAATATTTTTGAATATAGCTATCACATGGGTATCTTCTATGTTTCTCAATCATATTTCAACAGGCTAGATTTTCTCTTCTGAGCTTTTCTCATATCTGCATTTCGGGAGAAAGGTCATTACATATTAGTTTGGTCAGCAGGTCACGCTTGAATGTGTCGTAGACTTTGACGAAGTGAAAAGTTTGCCATTCTTGTTTCTCTCTCCAATGTTTGAGCCCTTCTTTTAGACCGTTGCCCACTCCAGGCTAATTCTCATTACACAAGCACCATGTTTAGATTGTTAATGATAAACAAAAGGTAAAATACTGTATCAGAGTAATAAAAGAATAAACCATTGTCTTAATATGCATACACGAATCTTCAAATATTCTAAAGGTATAATCATTCTAACATCGACAAATAGACTTTTGCTAAGATAAATATTTATACAGATAGGGGAAAATACAGATATAGGTAAACAAAAACAAACAAAAAATAGTTAAATATAGAAAAAAATGGATTTTTGACAAAAGACTCACCTCTGTTAAACAAAACAATTTTTTGAATGATGGACGGCTTTTTAAAAGTTAAATTAAAATGGGGTCTCGAATCTACATAGCTTGTGTGGGTGCATCCTCGTCTTAGGAATGTATGAATCTTGTGTCCATCAATGGCTTTGAATGGTGTTGATAGGGTTTGCGCAATTGTGTTGGCTAAACGTGAGGATTGGGCTACTTCTTGTCCATAGGCTAAATTCCGCCCTAGAACATACACATATATAAAATAACAATACATTAAGAAATTATTCAAAATATATTTAAAAGAAAATTAATATTTTGATTAGTATAGTATGGTATATACTGTATGACTGTATGTATATAAGTTATGGTAAATTTAGAATTCAAAAGATGGCGAATGTTCATGTTTTCTGGTAAACTGAAGATTATCTAATGAGCTATAGCTGAACATAATCTAAAGAGCTATAGCTGAACATAATCTAATGAGCTATAGCTGAACATAATCTAATGAGCTATAGCTGAACATAATCTAATGAGCTATAGCTGAATATAATCTAATGAGCTATAGCTGAACATAATCTACTGAGCTATAGTTGAACATAATCTAATGGGCTATAGCTGAACATAATCTAATGAGCTATAGCTGAACATAATCTAATGAGCTATAGCTGAACATAATCTAATGAGCTATAGCTGAACATAATCTAATGAGCTATAGCTGAACATAATCTAATGATCTATAGCTGAACATAATCTAATGAGCTATAGCTGAACATAATCTAATGAGCTGTAGTTGACACGAACTTGTTAGCAGCTGGCTATGACCAACCAAAGGTGGCTGCATGCCTTTAACTGTTACTATTGAGGGATCTAAGTCATAAAGTAGTTTATTATAAAAGTCACATCTGTCTGACTGTGCTCAAGCTAGTAGAATGGCGTTAATGCTTGTCAAAAGTATATAAACTACAAAAACAAATACATAAGTCCATTTAATATGTATAATATCAGATAATAATATTACATCGAGACATATAAAACCAGTCCACTTTTATGTTCCCCCTAATATTAACTATAGACACTCCTTCTTATAAACATATAACGCCTCATCAAACCAGGACAATATCTCCAGTCCAGTCAAACACTTTATCCCTCCTTGGTCAGCTGCTGTCTCATTCACACGAACTGTGCGGTCAACTCAGTTTTGTTTATCCGATTCACACCCATATACAATAAACCCCGACGTCCATAGATGGCAATCTGCATAAACTAATACATGGACACTATGTGACTGGCACTGCAGATTTGATAAACCGGATGTTGATTACGCACTAGTGTCAATATAGTATGTATCTCTATACTTATAAGACGCATTTGCTGTCTGTCTGTCTGTCTGTTCCCTTATAACTCAAGATCCAGACAACCAAATAACGTGAAATTTGGTACACGTACACATAATTACATGGAAAAGGTTATAGGACATGTTTCGTTTCATCTCGATGGGTAGTTTAATTGTAATAAATTATTTTTATTTTAGTATTTTACTATATTAAAAGTAATCTCGACGGCGCCATAAATAAAACTCTTCTGTGACGTCGTTTCCTGATGATACATTTTTAAAAGAGGGGTAACTTCCGGAAACTCCAATTGTAAACATGGTGAAATCAATAGTCATATCTATTTACCTATCGTTTTATGTATTCAGAAGATTAAAATTAAAGGTGCACTTTTATAAACCGAAATACGTTAATTAAAATTTTTCTGTGACATTATTAATACAATCTCAATGGGTAGTTTAATTGTAATTAATTATTTTAGTATTTTACTATAGTAAAGTATTCACGGTATGGGATCGCCTTCACTATAAATAAAAATCCTCTGTGACGTCATTTCCCGATGATGAACTTGCGCGCGGGTGCTTTAAATGTTATTGCATTCAAATTGTATCAATGCACAGGGAATTCCCTATATTCGCGCACCAAGTGAATGTGTAATTGAACGGACGGAGAAGAAAGGGTTAGGGACGAAAAAAAAATAAAATATTGTTGTTGTTTTTTTTTTCATGCTGCAAGTACCCGGCTTAGCCCGGGATTAAAATAAGGTTTTCTGTTTATTTAAGAAGCGTAATTTGACGTTTAATTGTACAGAGAGAGGGAGGGGGAGAGAGATAGAGGGAGGGAGATAAAGAGAGGGGGCAGGGAGGGAGAGAGAGGAAATGTGGGAGGGAGGGAGAGAGAGAGGAAGAGGGGGAGAGAGGGAGAGAGGAAGGGAGGGAAGGAAAGAGAAAGGAAGGGAGGGAGTAGGGAGGGAGATAGAGGGGAGGGAGGGAGAGAGAGAGGGAGGGAGGGAGAAAGGAGGGAGGGAGAGAGGGGGTGGGGAGGGAGAGAAAGGGGAGGGAAGGAGAGAGGGAGAGAGAATGGGAGAAATGGGAGGGAGTGAGAGATAAAGAGAGAGAGGGGGCAGGGAGGGAGAGAGGGGAAGGAGGAAGGGAGGAAGGTGGAGAGAGGGGGGACGGGGGTGAGAGAAGGAGGGAGGGAGATAGGGAGAGAGAGCGAGATGGGAGAGTTAGGGAGGGAAGGAGAGGGAGGGAAGGAGGGATGGAAAGAGAAAGGGAGAGAGGGGGTAAGGAGGGAGAGAGAGGGGGAGGGAGTGAGAGAGTGTGGTAGGGAGAAAACAAAAGGTAAACAGAAAACCTTATTTTAAACCCGGGCAAAGCCGGGTACTTGCAACTAGTAAATATTATTTGTCATGTTGGCTAATCAGAAGCTTAGGATATTGCTGTATTTGTAAAAAATTTCGTTCTGACTTATTCTTTTCCACTGCAGATTTCTCGAATACTTCACTTTATGATAAAAACAAAAAGTCTAAGAACGAAGTTAACATTTGTTGTTTCGCTACTCAAAAATGAATCAAAATAATTAATGAATATTCCTTTAACACACAACAGAATTATAAGAAATATTTTAATGAATCCATGATAGAGAAGGGATTTTTTTTCTTACAAAACCCTTTTTTTTAAAATCTGTCCATCCTGACATTTACGAAACCGGTACTTCTTTCATTCTCTCGCTTCCTCTTACCGTCTCTTTCTAATTACTTCTATTTGCACTTCAACTAACAATTAATAGTATACGACTAACTGGCTTGACACCTCCCCAGGCTATATTAAAAATTGTAAAGCCCTGGTACAATTAAATGTGATAACAAAACTTGTCTGCAATTCACTTAATCTGAGGATGTAATGGTGTTAGGGTCGCGGTTCTCAGTCGGTGCTACGGGGTACCCCGAGAGTATGGGAAATGTTAGGCTGGGGTACGCAGCGA
This sequence comes from Bulinus truncatus, assembly GCA_021962125.1. Lineage (NCBI taxonomy): Eukaryota > Metazoa > Mollusca > Gastropoda > Planorbidae > Bulinus > Bulinus truncatus. The sequence continues at coordinate 106,397 of JAGDYQ010000361.1, forward strand.
CATATAATATTCGTTTAAAAAAACAAAAACAAACAAAAAAACAAGAATTTTAAAAAGCTCGTCTGTTTGCTTCGTAGCTGATCACCAAACCATTTGACAATGTATCACATTTATTTATCACCAAACCATTTGCCAATGTATCACATTTACTTATCACCAAACCATTTGCCAAAGTATCACATTTACTTATCACCAAACCATTTGCCAATGTATCACATTTACTTATCACCAAACCATTTGCCAATGTATCACATTTACTTATCACCAAACCATTTGCCAATGTATCACATTTACTTATCACCAAACCATTTGCCAATGTATCACATTTACTTATCACCAAACCATTTGCCAATGTATCACATTAGAAATGTCAGTACATCTCAAAATGAATCAAATTAATTTATTTGAGACTGTCTCTGTGAGGGGAGGGTTACATAAATTAGCACCCCTTTGGTTATAGTCGCTAATAAAGTTTGAGAAGCACTGTGTGTGCACCTCAGTGTGCTAAGGTTACTCGACATATTTCGACAGATGATTGCATGATTTACCATCATATATAGAAATGGTTTCAGAAATTGATCTGGAATAGAAAATTAAATTTAAAAGCCTTCGGGTCCGACATGAGTACAAATGTATGATTCTTTAAAATATCAACTCCGATGAATCGTCCTTTCACTAAGTTATCAACAAAGTTAAAGGCTAGCATCCACTTATGTACATACATGTATCTGTTCCAAAGATACTGAAGACTAACCTCCACTGATGTACAGTGAACATAAATTGATCGGGTCCAGAGAGACAGTTATCCCAGCGACTGATTGATTAAGATGACAGAAAATGTCCACACTGTTCCCGCTGACATTGATTGCCTTGAAGTTGTTGTTACATGTCATGGACTTTTTATTAGAGAACTCAAAATCAATTGTTGCGTTCAAAGTGGTGGCTGTAGACAAACGAACATATAAAATGACTAAACACATTATTGTGTAAACTGTGGTGACGTTGTCATAGAATAATACATCTTTTCTGAAAACTGCTTTCCTTTGTTCTCTGTTTTAAAGAGGATTGGAAAAAAATGATAATAGGAACCGCAAATACTGGTTCTAGAAGTAAATGACAAAAGTTGTGAATATTCCATCAAATGTATGTATTCTTTATTTTACGGGAAGCTCTTTAGAATGTTGGTTTTTGTTGGGCTCCAAATAGAGATAATAAATTATAAAAAAATATTAAAAAATCAACACTACTTCAATGACAAACTAATTGGGTCAGTTCGAGTCAATGTGTTCTAAGACTGAATCCTTGTCTAATTTCTGTTCCTTTCGTACACTACTGCTTGCGGGCCAAATCCGGTCCGCCGGGCTGTTTAATACGCTCTACATATCTAGTGATCCCCGTCTCACCAATGACATACAGTGATCCCCGTCTCACCAATGACATATCTAGTGATCCCCGTCTCACCAATGACATATCTAGCGATCCCCGTCTCACCAATGATATATCTAGTGATCCTCGTCTCACCAATGACATATCTAGTGATCCCCGTCTCACCAATGACATATCTAGTGATCCCCGTCTCACCAATGACATATCTAGTGATCCCCGTCTCACCAATGACATATCTAGTGATCCCCGTCTCACCAATGACATATACAGTGATCCCCGTCTCACCAATGACATATCTAGTGATCCCCGTCTCACCAATGACATATCTAGTGATCCCCGTCTCACCAATGACATATCTAGTGATCCCCGTCTCACCAATGACATATCTAGTGATCCCCGTCTCACCAATGACATATCTAGTGATCCCCGTCTCACCAATGACATATCTAGTGATCCCCGTCCCACCAATGACATATCTAGTGATCCCCGTCTCACCAATGACATATCTAGTGATCCCCGTCTCACCAATGACATATACAGTGATCCCCGTCTCACCAATGACATATCTAGTGATCCCCGTCTCACCAATGACATATCTAGTGATCCCCGTCTTACCAAAGACATATCTAGTGATCCCCGTCCCACCAATGACATATCTAGTGATCCCCGTCTCACCAATGACATATCTAGTGATCGCCGTCTCACCAATGACATATCTAGTGATCCCCGTCTCACCAATGACATATCTAGTGATCCCCGTCCCACCAATGACATATACAGTGATCCCCGTCTCACCAATGACATATCTAGTGATCCCCGTCCCACCAATGACATATCTAGTGATCCCCGTCTTACCAAAGACATATCTAGTGATCCCCGTCCCACCAATGACATATCTAGTGATCCCCGTCTCACCAATGACATATCTAGTGATCCCCGTCTCACCAATGACATATCTAGTTATCCCCGTCTCACCAATGACATATACATTGATCCATGTATCACCAATGACATATCTAGTGATCCTCGACTCACCAATGACATATACAGTGATCCCCGTCTCACCAATGACATATATATTGATCCTCGCCTCACCAATGACATATCTAGTGATCCCCGACTGCCCAATGACATATCTAGTGATCCCCGTCTCACCAAAGACATATCTAGTGATTCCCGTCTCACCAATGACATATCTAGTGATCCCCGTCCCACCAATGCCATATACAGTGATGCCCGTCTCACCAATGACATATCGAGTGATCCCAGTCCCACCAAAGCCATATACAGTATTCCATTCTCACCAATGACATATACGGTGATCCCCGTCTCACCAATGACATATCTAGTGATCCCCGTCTCACCAATGACATATCTAGTGATCCCCGTCTCACCAATGACATATACAGTGATCCCCGTCTCACCAATGACATATCTAGTGATCCCCGTCTCACCAATGACATATCTAGTGATCCCCGTCTCACCAATGACATATCTAGTGATCTCCGTCTCACCAATGACATATACAGTGATCCTCGTCTCACCAATGACATATCTAGTGATCCCCGTCTCACCAATGACATATCTAGTGATCCCTGTCTCACCAAAGACATATCTAGTGATCCCCGTCTCACCAATGACATATCTAGTAATCCCCGTCCCACCAATGTCATATACAGTGATGCTCGTCTCACCAATGACATATCTAATGATCTCCGTCCCACCATGACAGATACAGTATCCCCGTCTCACCAATGTCATATACAGTGATCCCCGTCTCACCAATGACATATCTAGTAATCTCCGTCCCACCAATGTCATATACAGTGATGCCCGTCTCACCAATAAGATATCTATTGATCCTCGCCTCACCAATGTCATATATAGTGATCCCCGTCTCACCTATGACATATCTAGTGATACCCGTCTTACCAAAGACATATCTAGTGATCCCCGTCCCACCAATGACATATCTAGAGATCCTGTCTCACCAATAACATATCTAGTGATCGCCTTCTCACCAATGACATATATACTGATCCCCGTCTCACCAATGACATATACAGTGATCCCCGTCTCACCAATGACATATCTAGTGATCCTCGCCTCACCAATGACATATCTAGTGATCCCCGACTCACCAATGACATATCTAGTGATCCCCGTCTCACCAAAGACATATCTAGTGATCCCCGTCTCACCAATGACATATCTAGTGATCCCCGTCCCACCAATGTCATATACAGTGATGCCCGTCTCACCAATGACATATCTAGTGATCCCAGTCCCACCAATGACATATACAGTATCCCCGTCTCACCAATGACATATACAGTGATCCCCGTCTCACCAATGACATATCTAGTGATCCCCGTCTCACCAATGACATATCTAGTGATCCCCGTCTCATCAATGACATATCTAGTGATCCCATTCCCACCAATGACATACATTATCCCCGTCTCACCAATGACATATACAGTGATCCCCGTCTCACCAATGACGTATCTAGTGATCCCCGTCCCACTAATGACATATACAGTGATCCCCGTCTCACCAATGACATATACAGTGATCCCCGTCTCACCAATGACATATCTAGTGATCCCCGTCTCACCAATGACATATCTAGTGATCCCCGTCTCACCAATGACATATCTAGTGATCCCCGTCCCACCAATGACATATACAGTATCCCCGTCTCACCAATGACATATACAGTGATCCCCGTCTCACCAATGACATATCTAGTGATCCCCGTTATTCCAAAGACATATCTAGTGATCCCCGTTCCACCAAAGACATATCTAGTGATCTCCGTACTACCAATGACATATCTAGTGATCCTCGCCTCACGAATGACATATCTAGTGATCTCCCGACTGACCAGTGACATATCTAGTGATCCCCGTCTCACCAATGACATATCTAGTGATCTCCGTCTCACCAATGACATATACAGTGATCCCCGTCTCACCTATGACATATCTAGTGATCCCCGTCTTACCAATGACATATCTAGTGATCCCCGTCTCACCAATGACATATCTAGTGATCTCCGTCTTACCAATGACATATACAGTGATCCTCGTCTTACCAATGACATATCTAGTGATCCTGTCTCACCAATAACATATCTAGTGATCGCCGTCTCACCATTGACATATCTAGTGATCCCCGTCTCACTAATGACATATCTAGTAATCCCCGTCCCACCAATGACATATACAGTGATCCCCGTCTCACCAATGACATATCTAATGATCTCCGTCCCACCATGACAGATGCAGTTTCCCCGTCTCACCAATGACATATCTAGTGATCCCCGTCCCACCTATGACATATCTAGTGATCCCCGTCTTATCAAAGACATATCTAGTGATCCCCGTCTCACCAATGACATATCTAGTGATCCCTGTCTCACCAATGACATATCTAGTGATCCCCGTCTCACCAATGACATATCTAGTGATCCCCGTCTCACTAATGACATATACAGTGATTCTCGTCTCACCAATGACATATCTAGTGATCCTTGTCTCACCAATGACATATACAGTGATCCCTGTCTCACCAATGACATATATATTGATCCTTGCCTCACCAATGACATATCTAGTGATCTCCGACTTCCCAATGACATATCTAGTGATCCCCGTCTCACCAAAGACAAATCTAGTGATTCCCGTCTAACCAATGACATATCTAGTGATCCCCGTCCCACCAATGACATATACAGTATCCCCGTCTCACCAATGACATATACAGTGATCCCCGTCTCACCAATGACATATCTAGTGATCCCCGTCTCACCAATGACATATCTAGTGATCCCCGTCCCACCAATGACATATACAGTATCCCCGTCTCACCAATGACATATACAGTGATCCCCGTCTCACCAATGACATATCTAGTGATCCCCGTCTCACCAATGACATATCTAGTGATCCCCGTCCCACTAATGACATATACAGTATCCCCGTCTCACCAATGACATATCTAGTGATCCCCGTCTCACCAAAGACATATCTAGTGATCCCCGTCTCACCAATGACATACGACATATCTAGTGATCCCCGTCCCAATCATTTGTACTGTTTAACTTGTTACAAGGCTTACATAAACAATAAACATCACAAAACAAATAAACCTACCGTCTTTGAAGTGAAGTCTTAGGAAGGAAAACACAATGTGATTGACGAACATAATCGATATGTAGACCACTTGATCCTGCAATTTCACACACGTCTCATCGTTTTCATCAAATAGAGGTTCCAATGATTCGTGAGCAGTAGAAAACACTTCTGTTAGGTCTTTACTCATGACATTAACTGGGGAGGATAAAACAAGAATACATACAGAGGAATGTTTGATACTGTAAGCCACCGTCAGACGTATATATGATACTGTAAGCCGCTGTCAGGCGTATATATGATACTGTAAGCCGCTGTCAGGCGTATATATGATACTGTAAGCCGCTGTCAGGCGTATATATGATACTGTAAGCCGCTGTCAGGCGTATATATGATACTGTAAGCCGCTGTCAGGCGTATATATGATACTGTAAGCCGCTGTCAGGCGTATATATGATACTGTAAGCCACCGTCAGGCGTATATATGATACTGTAAGCCGCTGTCAGGCGTATATATGATACTGTAAACCGCTGTCAGGCGTATATATGATACTGTAAGCCGCTGTCAGGCGTATGTATGATACTGTAAGCCGCTGTCAGGCGTATATATGATACTGTAAGCCGCTGTCAGGCGTATATATGATACTGTAAGCCACCGTCAGGCGTATATATGATACTGTAAGCCGCTGTCAGGCGTATATTTGATACTGCTAGCCACTGGCAGGCGTATATTCGATACTATAAGACACTTCAAAGGCATATTTCATACTGTAAGACGTTGTCGAACGTAGACTGTGGTTTGGAAAGCAGTTTGAACAAAGGGCCCTAAAGTGAATACAAATGCTATATTCTAATCAGATGGATGAATTGTGTTTATGAACGAATGTACACGTCATTGAGGGGCTGATCAAGCAGATTGACTGGCTGCAGTTTGTTTGTATTTAGACAAGTTTGGAAGGAGAGAAACCAATTTAAGATGTCGGAGGTATGAGAGAAGCCAATTTAAGATGTCGGAGGTATGAGAGAAGCCAATTTAAGATGTCGGAGGTATGAGAGAAGCCAATTTAAGATGCCGGAGGTATGAGAGAAGCCAATTTAAGATGTCGGAGGTATGAGAGAAGCCAATTTAAGATGTCGGAGGTATGAGAGAAGCCAATTTAAGATGTCGGAGGTATGAGAGAAGCCAATTTAAGATGTCGGAGGTATGAGAGAAGCCAATTTAAGATGCCGGAGGTATGAGAGAAGCCAATTTAAGATGTCGGAGGTATGAGAGAAGCCAATTTAAGATGTCGGAGTTGTGATTTCTTTACCAGGATGGGAGTATCCTTGTCGAATCTTCGCTCATTTAAAAATTGTCCTAAATGTCGTCTGACATAGAGATGCGTTGGAATACTTTCTACATTCAAATGCGATGTTTTATAGAAAATATTCCGACGGTGTGTTTTTCCTTTTTTTGTGTATGTGCAGGTAGGGCTGTTATAATTTGTAACGGAAGGGCGTGCCAAATGGTGTATATCTATTGACTCCTTTTTTTATCTTTCTGTTTTATTTTAATTTTTTTTTTCTAGTAGCTCTCTTAAAGAAAATAGTTTTCATATTGGGTTGGAAAGTCTATAAGTCTGAGGACCACTTGAATACTTTATCAACAATGACATTGTTTTGAGTTTTTACCTTTAGAGAAAGTAATGCGAGAATAATTAATAATGAAATCTAAAAAATTGATATTTCCAATATTTAATGGCTATTTAATGGCTTCTTTCGCTTTCAATTCAGCTTATTTTGATTTAAACTGACTTTCTTGTGACATCATACATACAGATTTACTCTTGTGTTAATTATTTAACAGACATATTGAAGTGTTCTTTGCTGTTTTGTTTATTTTATTGTTCGAAAATTGAAATAAAAAAGATCGCAGACCATTTTTTAAACTAGTAATCTCATCATGAAAAAATGTAAAATGCCCTCTTAGCAGGCCAATATAAAACAGTAAGAGATCGATAGACTAGCAGCTGCGCTTTATACAAAATTTAGTCATTCATATATATATATATATAATCATTATTGACACTAACGTTCTACGAGTCATATATTAATATTTATAGAATTCATGTATCAGTGTATTAAAAAAATGAGATTAATAGAGACGATTGAAGAAGACATTAAAAGTTAAGGAGAAGGAATCAGCTCATGGTTGATGGAAAAATGCAACTTTATTCCAACAAGAGACCTTACCGTATTGACACAAGTATCCAAACCATCCAGTCTCACATGTAGAACCGAGACAGTTTCCTAGACGATCACATCCATCTGTACAGTAACATTTGTAACGACAGTTTGGTCCAAACCAACCTACTGCACATCTCACTGTGGACAAATATAAATAGTAGAACAGAAATTCAAAATCATTTTATACATTTTTGTTCTTGTGCAAGAAAAATCCTATTTCTCAGTCTACAAACGAAAAATACTCAAGCACAAATATCTTGTATCATCTGTCAATGCTACATTCCAGCTTCACTATAACCTAAAAAAACTAGATATAATATAATAAAAAGATTTGAAAATTAACAATTCATTAAAATTTTTGTATTTATATATGAAATTCTTATCAACAAACTCGTTCACTTTCACGAAATTCTATTGAACTAATTGCTGCTTAGACCTTGATCAACATCTGTTTTAGGAAAACTCTTCACATGATGGCCTGACACAAAATAGCAATGCCATCCTTTTAGAATGAAGCAGTCACTAGAGGAGATGGATTTAGATCAGCGATCGATTCAAATTACATTACAGTGCGCCAGCTAACCAACACCAGTGCCCGATTTACCGCCGGGGATGCCGGGGATATCACCGGCACTGAGGACTGTCATCCCCGTCTCTGGTTTAGTTTTTTTCATCCCCGCCGGGGATGACATTTATTCCCGGCTCTGCAGAATTTTTTTTTCATCCCCAGCACTGATTTTTTCTTAAGTCGAGCGAGCACTGGTAAATATTTCCGTTTAACTTCAAAACTGCGTACTGCGCTTCTATCTACTGAATCAATAGAAATAAACGTACAGTAACAGTTCGAAGTATTTTTTTTTTGTAATCTTTGGTTCTAATTTTATGTTCACTTTTAATTCGTCGCTCGTAAGTCGTAAGGCGCAAAATATCAATCAAAAAATGTATTTTTATATAAAAATCCAGACAATGATTTGGAGTAATATTTTTATTTTATAATTTTAAATTAAGTTCATAAAGAGCCGTCTTGCAAAAAATTTAACCCAAACAAAGTTGTCTTATACAAACAAGCAACTGTATTTCAAGGAGTCCAATCTCAAAAAGATAATCTTCATACTACTCTACTGCGTGCATTTCATTTGTTACAGTATATCAGTAGCAATAATTTGTTTTTACAAGTTTAGATTATCCGACTTTTACAAGTTTAATTGGAAGTTGAAATCAAAATACCTAAGTAGCTGGATGTATTGATAAAATGATGTTTTATTCTGCACGCACTAGATTTTATGTTTAATGGTAACACTGGAGTAAAACCATTTACTCGTAAATAGTGTAATATAAGTTTTCAAGACTTATTCACAGCTATGAGATACGTCAAATTCTGCCAGGGATGTACCTTCAGGCAAACCAACAAAAGAACAACGTCATAATTTGTTTTAATAATTGAAATAATTATGAGTAATAGAATATTTGCTTTCAACAAATAGAGAATAACTGAAAATTTTGCATTTTTCGTTAAAAATAAATTCATTGCTTGTCCAATTAATTTGCAGCTTCAAATTTGTTTGAACCAACGTGAACTATGTTAATTAAGACAAATGTTTTCCCCATTTTTTAAAAATATTTTTGTTGGCTTTTGTCTATGAAAATAAATTAGTTACTTGTTGGCTCGTGGTTTGTAAATTGAAGATCCTCAAAAAAATTGTTGGCATCTCGCCGCCGCTGGGGATGCCGGGGATATCCCCGGCACTTAGAATAGAAATCCCCGGCTCTGGTTTAGTTTTTTTCATCCCCGCAGGGGATAACGCTTATCCCCGGATCTGCAGAAAATTTTGCTCATCCCCGGCACTGGTTTTTTCTTAAATCGAGCGCTGACCAACAGGTAGGATAATCAAACATTTAAGATATTACATTAACAATTGTATAAAGTAATACATTTTAGTGGACTATAAACAATTCATTTCAAAATGTTTGCTACTGTACTTTATTATAAAAAATGTATTGCATACTATTATGTTTTCTACAGCTAAGTCGGACATCATGAAATTGTTAACACATTTGTTTTTTAGTTTTACTTTTTATGCAATAATGTTTTTAACCTTAAATAAATTTAAAAGCTGAGTTCAGCAGAGTCGAAGCTGAACGTATAGTGAATGCCTTCACTCACACATACAATGTACGTATAGTGAACGCCTACACTCACACATACAATGTACGTATAGTGAACGCCTACACTCACACATACAATGTACGTATAGTGAACGCCTACACTCACACATACAATGTACGTATAGTAAACGCCTACACTCACACATACAATGTACGTATAGTGAACGCCTACACTCACACATACAATGTACGTATAGTGAATGCCTACAATCACACATACAATGTACGTATAGTGAACGCCTACAATCACACATATAATGTACGTATAGTGAATGCCTAAAATCCCACATGCACTGTACGTATAGTGAATGCCTACAATCCCACATACAATGTACGTATAGTGAATGCCTACAATCCCACATACAATGTACGTATAGTGAACGCCTACACTCACACGTACAATGTACGTATAGTGAACGCCTACAATCACACATACAATATACGTATAGTGAACGCCTACAATCACACATACAATGTAAGTATAGTGAACGCCTACACTCACACATACAATGTACGTATAGTGAACGCCTACACTCACACATACAATGTACGTATAGTGAACGCCTACACTCACACATACAATGTACGTATAGTGAATGCCTACAATCCCACATACAATGTACGTATAGTGAATGCCTACACTCACACATACAATGTACGTATAGTGAACGCCTACACTCACATACAATGTACGTATAGTGAATGCTTACAATCCCACATACAATGTACGTATAGTGAACGCCTACAATCCCACATACAATGTACGTATAGTGAACGCCTACAATGACACATACAATGTACGTATAGTGAACGCCTACAATCACACATACAATGTACGTATAGTGAACGCCTACAATCACACATACAATGTACGTATAGTGAATGCCTAAAATCCCACATACACTGTACGTATAGTGAATGCCTACAATCCCACATACAATGTACGTATAGTGAATGCCTACAATCCCACATACAATGTACGTATAGTGAACGCCTACACTCACACGTACAATGTACGTATAGTGAACGCCTACAATCACACATACAATATACGTATAGTGAACGCCTACAATCACACATACAATGTAAGTATAGTGAATGCCTACACTCACACATACAATGTACGTATAGTGAACGCCTACAATCACACATACAATGTAAAAACTTTTACATGTGTATATATATATACTATTAATAAAGCATACGTAGCATAGTCTGAAAGAACTGAAGGCTATCACAGGGGATAGAAAGGAATTGGTGAAACTTTTACTATAAGATACACAATTTGTATGGATGGTGATATATGACATAGTTTCATCATTTTGCTTGCATTTTATCTGTATATGCAACCGAAACCTTTGCTTTGAAAGCTTGTTTTTATTCAATATATAACCGATGAATGATCTATGTATTTATAAATCTATCAGTATATCAATGTAACTTCGTAATCTTGTATATCTGCTTATCTTTATACCTATATGTTGATCTTAATATCAAGTGTCTGACATATTTTGATGTACTCAATACTGATGTGTAAAATTATAGACTTAGTTTCTTTTAGTAAATGAACTTAAGCCTTTGAATGAACACATACATGTTTAGTAAGAATGATTTAATTTATAAAACCTATAAAGCGCACCTAAGAGTATAAATGTGTCTTAAGACAATTGGAGATGTTGAGAGAAAAAAAAATATACTATGTATGGAAAATTATGAATGAATACTTGAATGTTTGGTTTAATTCTTGTATTATATGTATCTTCTTTTCCATAACATAAAACTTGTGTCCCCATACGTGTGCGCGTAATATACATAGTAAATATTTAAACAAATGATCAATGATAGGGGTGAATGCATTATAGAGATATAAGGGAACATTGTGATATTGATACCTACAATCATAGTCTGATAAGATGTAATGTCCTATTGATACCTACAATCATAGTCTGATAAGATGTAATGTACTATTGATACCTACAATCATAGTCTGATAAGATGTAATTGCAGGATCCATCCATTGAGGAGCAGCCCATGAAGCATTTGTCATCACATCCTGCAGTACACGTCAAGTCCCACAGATAACTGGGGCAATCTGTATAGAGAAAGAACATACATAACAACCACAAACCATAAGTACTTGATCGAAATGTAAAGGTAAATATATATATATATATATATATATATATATATATATATATACATAATATTGGTATGGGTTGTGTGTTAGATCAAAAGTAAAGAATTAATACAACAGTATTCCAGTTTAAAATCGCCAAACGTAAACAACGGTAACAAAAATCATGAAAAAATCAGATCTGTCCGAAACCAAATATAACCTAGCCTACTGATCAAACCTAATGGAAAATAATTCTATGCAAATGTTTTGTTGGGTTCAGCTAATTTTAATAGAATAATAGCGATGGGGTTCTGCGTTAAATAGAAAGAAGAAGAAATCAATAATTCAAAATAGTGTCTTCCCGTGTCTCTATTCGATAAATGTTTATTTTTTTTATCTACAGTTTTGAAAAGTTTCTGCTGTTTTTAAATTTATAACCCTAAGGCCGAAATGTGAAATAATTCCAGTTAAATATTTTTTTAAATGGCTACATCATAATGCATCTTTAAATTGTAATGCAATCATGAAAATATCGGATTGGTCCAAATTCACAAATAGCCAAGCCTACTAATAAAAAATAAGAGATTACAACTCTTCTAAGGTTTAGCTTTTGTTTAATTGTATTGAGAGTATAAGTCATTTGCATTAGAAGGAGTTCAATGTATCAATACAAAAGACTCCACTCTATATATTAAAGTTGGTTCTCTAATACTGAAATTAGGTATCAATATTTGTTGTTAATTAAATAGTACTAATCAATGATTACATTCTTATATACACTAGCTTACTTTTACAAAATACCAAATCAACAGACATACTTATCTTCAACTTCTACCGAAACAATACGAAGGCTTATTTTTACCTCAAACCATTCCAGTAGATGAGTTCACTACGAGCTTACATTTACTTACTAGCATAACGTTAGAAAGGTTTATTTTACAACCAACCACACCAATATACAATAGGGCGTCCCAAAAAAAATAAAGTTTTGAAATTTTGATGTCTCACCCCACAGAATAGTTAATAAGTTAATTCTTGAAAGAATGTCAATCTGCTTGATAAATAATAATAATAAGCAATGCAAATAAGCATTCCTACTATTTATTTTGTACTTTGTACTGTAGGGTAGACACAAATTTAAAAAAGTTCTTCAAATTTAAATTTTAGCCAGCTGTTCACGATAACACTCTGCAAAATTTTCCTATGTTTTTCAACCAAAAGGAGCAAAAAATGTTTTTGTTCTTCGTCCTTGGTGATACTGTCATTGAAATTGTGTATCAATGCTACACCTCGCTCTGCAGAGTCATTGATAGAAGCCAGATTCTTTACAAAATCTGCTGCAACTTAAAAAGATGGTGTATGTGACCATGCTTCAACAGGAACACCTAGAATACTGGCATCAATGTTGGATGTTTCCAAAAATGTGGTAGAAGCACGCAAATCAACAACACTTTTTGGTAGTGTTTTTATGAGATGCGGTCCAAGTTCTGATTGCATTGTCCGAACAAGGCCAGTTATTTCTTTGTCCGACAAAAGGGTTGAAAATAACGCAAGCGTCGACAGTTCCAGACTCAAGTACCACGAGTGACGCACCATGATTTTCAATCAAGTCAATCGAAGAACAGCATCATCATATTCGTATAAACGCTGTATCAACAAGTTATCATTCACAGGTGCTTCTGCGGTGAGCCTGCATGAAACCATGATTGAAGATAAACACATATGGTAAACCGATTAAAGCGCTGATTACCTTGTAATTCTCGAGCTGTTAACTGAAAGATGGTTTCGTTGCCTGCAAACAATAGTTCGATTTTCAATGCATAGATTGCTTTCGCCATCCACCTTGCCCTATGTAGGGCACCAGGTCTGCGAATGCTGACATCAACCTCCAACCCAACCATTTGTGCAGCAAGCAGAAGAAATTCCAAATAATCATCCCGTGAATGATTGACCTCACGTTGACATTTGATAAATTCTTTAATCGAACCAGACACGATTATCAAAGGGGCGGATCTGGCTTCGGGTGTGTGGTTTAATTCTGGCCATTTTTCTCGAAACCTCTTAAAAAACAAAATCTCTGGTCCAGTGGATGGTCCAAGACAAACATTGAATGCATCGGAAAGGAGTATTTCCAACATGTGATGACGGCATGCCATCCATAAAAGATTACGTCCTAGGGCTACTTCTAACAGAGTGCAAACTCCAGTATGGTAGAAAATAATTTTATAATTGTTTCCAGCCTGACAATTTAGCATGCTAAGTTTAAAACAATCAAATCCTCAAAAAATATGCACATTGCACAAGTTTTGCACATTAGTTATGTTATATGTTTTCTCGCATTTATTACATTTTCTAATTAAGAATCACACAATTTCAACTCTAGTTTATGGTAGCAATGAGGTAAATATAAGTATAGTTAAACCTTATTTTATTCATATATGGCATGCAAAAATTGCAAATTATTTGAGCCACGATTCGTCTGGATTTTTATGTTGGCCTAATACTGGAATTTTAAAATCTCTTGGGGGACCTCTAAATGTTGTTCAAATGAGCTACAACTTCACCAATTCACACATTGTACCCAAGAGACACATTTCAAAGGGTGAGACACCAAAGATTAAAAAAAAATAATTTTCCGAGCATTTCTGGGACGCCCTAATATACAAGCATCTATTTACCTCCGAAAGTTTCAATTTCACAGATGGTTACTATTGGCTTTGGTGCTCTAAATGTTTGTGTGGCGTAGATCACTAGACGCCACACTGGCTCTAGAACAGGTAACAATATAGTGAACACTAGTTTGTCAGGCTCCACTGTTGTATCGTTGTATTCAAAGATAAGTTTGTCATATTCATTGTACACGCGGAGAATGAAACCATATAGACGTTCACTAAGACCTTCACCTTTGTATTACAATAAGTGAAATGATACAACGAAATTACAGGGCAATTTGGACAATGTGATGACATTATAAAACATTTTTATTTGGTATGTAGACATTTGTGTTTGCTTTGTAGACTCTTGAATTGTTGTATGAAAATGTGCTGTGTAAAAACTTGTATTTGTTGTATGAACATGTTACATGTAGACATTTATATTTGTTGTATTTGTTGTATGAACATGTGCTGTGTAAACACTAGGGTGGCCCGAAAAATCAAACTTCGTGCCACATACCGGGGCACCCTTTTTAAGTACCTTTTGCCTTAGTTAGTATACTGTTAAAATTTTACAACTAAATTCCAAGTAGAAGGGGGCCCCGTTAGATGTGAGAAACTTCATTTTTTTACCTTATGACTTAGGGCCGCCCTAGTTAACACTTGTATTGTGTGTATGAACAAGTTCCATGGAGACAAGTGAATTTGTTGTATGAACATGTGCTTTGAAGACCTATGTATTTGTTGTATCAACATGTGCTGTGTAGTAGGGATGTGACGAAGTTCGAACTCGAATCCGACGACATTCGAACTTCGACGTTTTTTTTAGAGCATATTCTAATCCGACGGATTTTTAGAGCATTTTCGAAAAAAAATGCTCTATTGTCCCCGTTTTGTCTGTCTGTCCGTCCGTCATCACCCTAGATCTCAACAACCATAAGTCCTAGACCCATAATGTATATATCATTTTGTAGGTCTTGGCCTGCCAAGAAATGACTTTTTTCCATTTCGCGATATGACCTCTCAGGGCCTTAAAAGGGGCCTTAGTACCGTTTTTAACTATATAAGCTATATTAATGAAGGAGCGCTATATCTCAGCAACTATAAGTCCTAGACCCATGATGTATATATCATTTTGTAGGTCTTGGCCTGCCAAGAAATGACTTTTTTCCATTTCGCGATATGACCTCTCAGGGCCTTAAAAGGGGTTTTAGTACCGTTTTTAACTATATAAGCTATATTAATGAAGGAGCGCTATATCTCAGCAACTATAAGTCCTAGACCCATGATGTATATATCATTTTGTAGGTCTTGGCCTGCCATGTGTACATTTCGCGATAGGACCTCTGAGGGCCGGGCTTCAGGGCTCCTAAGGGGCTTATATATTATATATACACCTTGTACGTTCAATAACCCGTTCATTTGGTGCGAAATACTGCAGCACGTAGCTTCACCAAGATTTATTAAGAAACTCATCAAATGAAATAGTAAGCTTGTGTTCTGAGTTTAATTGAAAGTATCAGAGCTATGCAACAATTGACGGAATTTTCGGACGATTAAATGACTACAATTTCGAATGTTTTCAATTATGAGTCCTATTTCAGTAACCACAAACCACTTGTAGTTAGATTTAAGAGAAATTATTTTTTTTTCAAATATGAAGAAACGTCTTTATAATATTTTTTTACAGATATATGCATTACAAAATTGAATTTATAAACATTTCCAAAATTTACAAATATTTACTGAAAGATAACAAACGTACTGATACATAACATGAAAATGCGCTAACACGTCCTGTGTCCAGAATGGAACAGGCTTAATTGCTTGTTTAAAAAATCCGTCGGATTCGAATTTGAAAAATTACCGTTTTCAGATCAAACACTGCCGTAGAAAACGGAACTAAAATTTAAAAACCTAGAGACTTTCGAAAACCCTAAATAAAGAAAACAGAAAAAACTAAACTCCTGGACCCTTACTCAGCCGTCCATAGATTAGACGTCGTATTTGGTCATGAACGTATTTTAGATATACCCCTCACGCTAAACACTGTTTTCATCCGAGCTTTCTAAACCTTGGAATGGATATGCGGATTGGAATGGCGGAGTTCATGTGTGGATTGGAATGGCGAAAAGCTGGTTATGTGTGACCAATTGGAGTGAGTTAGAATGACATTTGGAATTATTTGGAATGAGTTGGAGGAGTGACTTTTGGAATGAGTTAAAATGACATCTGGAATGATTTGGAATGACGTTTGAAATGATTTGAAAGATTTGGAATTATTTATAGATTTAGGTATATTATACACACACACACACACACACACATGTATTTATATAAATATATATATATATGTATATATATATATATACATATTGTTGCGTGCTGGATTAAGTGCCACTTCTACTGTATATTTAGTATCTTGTCTGCCTAGGATTCTTTCACTCTGTAGCCACTCGTTCTATTACAGATAGTCTAAATACATACGCTTTCAAACTCCGTACAGTAGTATTTATAACAGAGGCACTTTGATTCCGTGTATATGGTAATATTTTTTATGAACACAAGGTACATCATATGCAATATGGCCCAACATAAATTTCACTACTTACAATAACATCAATATCAACTGATAATCTATTTGTGTCCACTCTCGACTCTATCTAGAAATCTAATGTCCTTTCACTCTGGTCACTGGCTTATATCAGAGACCGAAGTCGATCCCCGCCCCCTTCAAACTAGGTCACGTGACTGGTCTCTTGACCATCGTCTTGATGCTAGCGCCAGTTAGGGGAGGGGAGCGACAGTTGTTTCACCCCCATAAAAATTAGATAAGAAATACGACAGAAGTAGAATTAAAGAGAATTTTATTTTATGCAAAGCATCTTGTACTGATGATTCGTTAATAATGTGGCTACCTGTGCTTTGTAATAGTTTATGCTGCTGTTCATGCAAAAGAAATGCTAAAAATTCTAGTTTTCATGGGGGAAGGGCACGGGACTGACACCTTGGTATACTCCCTTATAGCCAAGTGTTGACCCAAATCCGAATCCGCATTCGAATCCGACGGATTTATATTTGCCAAATCCGAATCCGACGGGTGCGGATTTTCATCAGCTCCGTCACATCACTATGCTTGTATTTGTTGTATGAACTTGTACCGTGTAGACATTTGTATTTGTTGTATGAACATGTGCTGTGTAGACATTTGTATTTGTTGTATTATATGTGCTGTGTAGACATTAGTATTTGTTGTCTAGATATTTTAATTACTTGGAGGGTAGTGACTGTTCCTTACATTACCATATCCAGCGCATGTAGAAAACATGAATGATACGTTATTGAATGGAAGTTTTGAAATTATAATAAAATGATGCACAGTAACATGCCACAGAAACTTTAAAAAATGACAATTTTTACTTTTTTTCAATTAGATTTTAAATTTGCCTTTTTTAAATAAAATTTCTGTCACATTAGAGACAATGTCAAGAAAACCAAATATCAAATAATACACGTGTTTTACAGCGGAATAAGTACTTGCCTTAATTTTTTGCCATAAGAAGATACGTGAAACCCACCCACTAAATTATGTTTATGAAAGTTTGTGTAGCTCAAATGACTGAGACATCTTTGCAATATAAAAACGAAGTATTCTGTTTGAGTGATATTGTAAGGGTTTATGGCCATTTTCGGTTTGACATTAAAACAAAACCGTCGCGCAAAGATGGCGACAGGCACTTGTGGAAGACCATCTTCCTGTCACTTTATTTGTCTCCTGCCTAAAGAAAAATCGACGATCCTGACTTATTGTAAATTGATAAATTGTTAATTCATAAACATACTTTAGTTCAGCAGTTCATATTTGCATATTAACATTACGAATATCACTATTAAGATGTTGATTTCATGCGAAATTGTTGTAATGCTTTAAAGCGTGTGTCCTTTAAAATTTGAAGAAGTTTGGGGCCCCGGTAAACGTTACACTACATAAAAGATATTTTAGACCGTAACTACTTAGACCATTTTGCAACCATTTTGAGCTATTAGAATAAAAAAAAATTCACTCCACACTTCTGTACAAACATTTCTGATATCCATCTTTTGAAATTAATTATATTTTTTAATGTCTGAATTAATTTAGGATAAATTTAAAAAAAATTCACTCAGCGGCAGAAGATAATGAGTTGCCAGATAAATAACAATGAAAAATATTAAAATCGAAACCTTCTTGTGCTTGTTGTCAAAATGTTTGAATATTCAAATGCATTTAATTATGTCAGTATACATAATTAATGTTATACTTAACTTGAGTTTAATTGAAAAATGAACAAGTATGGCATTGCCATTTAAATATATAAGAGATGTATTTGTGCCACCTTCCCCTGGAAAAATTTCTACTCAAACATTGAGTAAGACTTAGATATTAGTTTTACAAGAGCAGCATCTAGAATTGTTGAAAACATGGACTTGAAATTTCCCACTACCCACCTCTGTTGTAAATAATAATTCTGTTGATGACGACAGGTATGTCGTATGTTAAGTTGAAGTGAGGGTTGTCCTCACTGGATAGTGTATGGCTACATGGGAAATTGTAATACACTGGTGATTTGATGCCGTCTATGGCATTCTTTGGATCACTCGAATCTGACGACTGCTCTACCGTCTGGCCTAGAGCCATATTTCTTCCTGAAATGAAAAAAAAACAACATATTTTATCCATTCATTTTTTTTCAGTTGCACAACTTTATGTACAATTTTATACTAAATGGCTCTTAAAATTTGGACAACTTTATGTACAATTTTATACTAAATGGCTCTTACAATTTGGACAACTTTATGTACAATTTTATACTAAATGGCTCTTAAAATTTGGACAACTTTATGTACAATTTTATACTAAATGGCTCTTAAAATTTGGACAACTTTATGTACAATTTTATACTAAATGGCTCTTAAAATTAGGACAACTTTTTCCTCAGAGAAACTTGTATAATAAAAAACGTCGGCCAAAACATGGCCGTGCTTTCTTTAAAAAGTAAAAACAATGAAAATAAACATTTAATTTAATCTCTGGGCCTTTGTACAGCTGGTTTCTCTGAAGAATGACATGTGCATCCTCCTCTGGTGCCGAAATCAAATCAGCAACAAATTTTGTCAAATATCTTTAAAATAAATGGGCTTTACAATGTACATTTCGTATGATTTTTTTTTCAACTTTGTCCATCTTCGTTATTTTTTAAACAATTTTTTTTCATCCTACACCAAAATGTTTAATTTTATTTGTATAAGAAGATGAAAATAAATACATTACCTCCGTCGATGTACAGTGAGCAAATTGCATGTGAAGTATGAAACTGAAGTTCCAGGCTAATTATTGGAGTTGATGGTTGACAGTAAATATCTACCATGTCTGGGCTCATGGCTTGTATACGGTTCATATTGTTACACTCTTCTTTTTCTTTTGTGTCTTTGGTAAACGTCATAGTTAAACTAATTTCCATTCCTGCAATCAACGTCCAGAGAATTAAACTTTTCATAGGATGGTTGATTAATTATCTATCGAGGTATGCATTTCAGTACAGATTATGGGGACGCAATTCAAGATTGTCTGTTTCATTGAATAATGTTGCAAAATTAACATGAATGAAATTATATCAATGTCCGAAAATTGACATTTATATATATATATATATATATATATATATATATATATATATATATATATATATATATATATAAGAGAGAGAGATAACTCATCAATTGTTTATTCCCCTAACAACAAACATACTTACTATTGCTAGCGTAAATTCTTACAAATGTAAAAGGGATAGATACATTGAAACTGATTGAAATGTTAAATAAATCAGTGAAATGTTCACACGATTGTTCATCGTTGTCATACATATAGTGTATCTTTTGTTCAGGTGAAACTGATATGTTAGCATCATAGGTCGTGATCAGATCCTCTGAAAATAAAATTTATACTATAGTCTTATTATTTAAAGATTATTTATAGTTTAGTTACTTTTTAATTGTTTAAAGTAAACATAATGAGATAGGTAATTTATGTAGGCATGTATAGTTTTCGGCATTTTAATTTTGCTTTTGTCATATTTAGTTTTCGGCTTGTATAGTTTTCGACATGTATAGTTTTCGGCATGTATGAATTTTGGCATGTATTGTTTTCGGCATGTATGGTTTTCTTCGTATATAGTTTTCGGCATGTATAGTGTTCAGTATAGAAATTAAAATCGTTGAAACGTTCTTAGAGAAATGTCATGCCCTTCCATGAACAGGTGTATTGTTGGTGTGAATCGTATACATCAAAAAACTATATCTTGGATACAGTGTTACGTATGGCCTACATACATCATAACCAGACTTTCTTTTCAAATGAATGTATTTAGCCAAAAAAAAACCATTAAAACATACATACATATGTATGATAAAAAAGGAATAGTAACAGATTTGTTAATCTAGTTAATAATAAAAAGAAACATAAACCGTACAAAAAAAGAATTATAATAAAAATGAAAAATCTACATTTTATGTCGTTGTGATTGTAATATGTGTAAAGACGTTACCAAACGTACATCTATATAATCTGCAGTTAGTATTTATTCTCTCGCTGAGCAGTTATTGTTTGTTAGGTAAACTTAGCGCTAATCAAGTGGATGTAATATATGTTGGTAATACTAAAGGCTAATGCTCACACTTATTGTGAAAACTATAATAAAGTGTTTCACTCACATTTTTAGAGCACTTTGTCCCCGTTTTGTCTGTCTGTCTGTCTGTCTGTCTGTCCGTCATCACCCTAGATCTCAATAACCATAAGTCCTAGACCCATGATGCATATATTATTTTGTAGGTCTTGGCATGCCATGTGTGCAGCAAAAGTTCATTTCGCGATCTTACCTGTGAGGCCCGTAAAAGGGGGCTTATAAAGTACCGTTTTTTACTATATAAGCTATATTAACAAAGGAGCGCCCTAGATCTCAGCAACCATAAGTCCTAGACCCAAGATGTATATATTATTTTGTAGGTCTTGGCCTGCCATGTGTACATCAAAAGTCCATTTCGCGATCTGACCTTTAGGGTCAAAATATAAGAGTTTCTTATGTACCGTTTTTGCTTATATTTTAAATATAAATAATAAAAGTTAATCAAAGGGGCGTAATCATTAATTATTTTTGTAATAGTTATTCAACATGATTACTTCCCTCTCTAAATTTATCAAAATCCATACGCGTGGAGCAATATTTATGGCTGTAACCCGGAAAAATATACGGATATCGTCCAGCGTAACCGTAGCCACTGCGTACACGAAAATGCTCTAAAATGTCCTTTGTCCGAAACGGAAAAGACTTAAAATGCTTGTTTAAAAACATAAACTATTTATCATTTTCGAAAAACGTATTAATATTTAGTTATACATGTGATATGTATTTGTGTAGGAAAAGATCAAACTGCTTCTAAACAGTGAGAAGTCGTGTTGATAATGAGAAAAGACTATTTTCAAACTGATCTCTTCGCTGCCTTCTTATGAACAACATTGTTGCTATGATACGAGTCTTCGTATTCCAGGTAAATGGAACTCGATAGAATCTTCATATAAATCGCCATGGTGCCTTCATCTATTCCTCTACTGTGTCTTCATGTGTGGATCTATAGTTCCCTTTTTTAGGAACTAAGTATTTGTTTTCATATTGTTTAAATTGTACTTCACCTTCCCGCTCCCCTCCCTCTGATATGAATGATGAAATCACCAATTTTAGACAACGCCCACATATTGTTATTCCTGTAGTTTGTCATTATGAAGAAGTGTCCTTTGCCGCCCCTACACTTAACGCACGCAAGTAAATACACTTACAGCAGTTGCGGGAAACTGCTGATGCCGTAAGCGGGGTTGGTCTGACTATAAAAGGGACCCCAAAATGATTCAACAGAGAAGGACAAACACACTAATAGCAAGGACACTTTATATTAAACTATGTAGTTCCCTCCTATGTAGTTCCCTCATATGTAGTTGCCTCCTATGTAATTCCATCCTATGTACTTCCGTGGTTCATTCTCATTCACCTCCGCTGTGCGTTCACCTGGATCCCCGTAGGGTCTTAAAGGCTAATGCATATACTAGCTAGAATATAAAAGCTTGGAACGTACAAGACATAACTTTCAAAATAGTGCTACCTTTTCGAATATATATTATTATTTAAGAGCTTTTATTTTTGGCAAGCTTACTTACGATGTTGGCAGAGATGCCCAAACCATCCAGGTGAACATGTACCTTTTAGACAGTTTCCATCATCACTACAACCAGAAATACAGTGACACTGATAAATGCATTTACTTCCGAACCATCCATTGGAGCAGGTACCTTTCAAATATAAAATAATGAAAATGTCATCGCCTGTATATTGTCATTAATAAAGTCTAAAGAACCCATTACACTGACCTAATGTTGAATTGTAGTTGTACGTATCAGTCTATAAAGATCCAGTGTACTCACCCCAAACAATATGGAAGTGGGCTGTAATCCATGTTAGGTAAATGATTGACTTTCCTTGACACATCATAACTACTTTAGCATTTACAGAGAAGATAAATCTTGTACATAAATATCGCACTCCTGTCTATTGAGTTAACTTGGTTTTGAAATCAATCTTCTAATCTTGTAAAACATAAGTTTAAAGACGGAAAGTTTGAATGCGTAATAACTTCATTGTTTTAATTTTCTGTGTCTCTGTGAAAGTCTCGAAAACGAAATTCTTTCGGTCATTAAAACTATTCAGTTAACATTTTCAGTGGTACAGAACATAGATGTAATATAAATATAATACGTCTATTTTTGGTTAATAATCATTTCAAAAAATTTGTAACACAATATCACAATTGAATAAACCTTACACTAAATTACATTATTACTTTTTACAAAAAGTTATAAAAAAATAACAGAGATCTTAAAGCTCAATTATTTGTGCACCATTCTGTCTACAATTGTCTGTGTACCATTATGTCTACAATTGTCTGTGTACCATCATGTCTACAATTGTCTGTGTACCATTCTGTCTACAAATGTCTGTGTACCATTATGTCTACAATTGTCTGTGTACCATTATGTCTACAATTGTATGTGTACTATTCTGTCTACAATTGTTTGTGTACTTTTCTGTCTACAAACTAAAACAAACAAATCTTACGTGAGTAGATAACAAAGTTCAGAATTGCTTTTCACAATTGTTTCATTTTGATAATGAATGATACAAATGTTGCATTAGGCGTTGTGTATGTTTAGGGAGTTTCCCGTTCTAGTGTGTAAGATGATCATTTATATTGTCACATTGTATAGAGGAGTCATGGGCGATCTAGAGCCCACAGGTCATGCAATTTATCTAAATCCTGTCCAACACAAATTGTAATGTCACAGTAATAATACAGCTGTCATATAATAGTCATACAGTTATCATAAAACTGTCATACAGTTGTCATACAGATGGCATACAGTTGTCATAAGTTATCATATAACTGTCATGCAGTAGTCATACAGCTATCATACAGCTGTCATAAGTTGTCTTACAGTTGTCCTACATTTGTCTTACAGTTGTCCTACATTTGTCTTACAGTTGTCATACAGATGTCATGCAGTTGTCACACAGCTATATTACAGCTGTCATAAGTTGTCATACGGATGCCCTACAGTTGTTATAAAGTTGTCCTACATATTGTATACAGCTGTCATACAGTTATGATACAGTTGTCAAACAGCTGTCATAAGATGTCATAATTTGTCGTACAGATGTCATACAGATGTCATACAGTTGTCGTATGCTGTCATAAGCTGTCATATGTTGTCATACATCCGTCATAAAGATGCTATACAGTTGATATACAAATGCCATACATGTGTCATACATTTGTCATACAGCTATAATACAGCTGTCATACAGTTGTCATACGGATGCCCTAAAGTTGTTATAAATTGGTCCTACAGATTTTATACAGTTGTCATACGGTTCTCATACAGCTGTCAGACATTTTTCATACAGCGTCATACAGTTATTATCAAAGTTATCAAACAGCTGTCATACAGATGTCATAATTTGTCGTACAGATGTCATACATATGTCATACAGTTGTCATATGCTGTCATAAGCTGTCATATGTTGTCATACATCCGTCGTAAAGATGCCATACAGTTGATTTACAAATGCCATACATATGTCATACATTTGTCATACAGCTATAATACAGCTGTCATACAGTTGTCATACAGTTGTTACAGTTGTCATACAGTTGTCATATGGATGGCATACAGTTGTCATCCAGCTGAAATACAGTTGTCATACGGATGTAATAAGGTTGCCATACGGTTGTCATACAATTGTCATGCAGATGCCTTACAGTAGTTCTAAAGTTTTTATACAGAAGTCATACAGTTGCCATACAGTTGTCATACAATTGTCATACAGATGCCATATAGTTATATACAGTTCTCGTACAATTTTCATACAGTTGTCATACAATTGTCATACAGATGCCATATAGTTATATACAGTTTTCGTACAATTTTCATACACTTGTCATGCAGTTGTCGTACAGATGTCATTAGTTGTCCTACATCTTCCTGCTGTCTCCTGAATATGTTAGGGTTTTGACTTTTTTGTAACCTCATATTTACATGGCAAGAAAATGTGACTTTTAATGAGTTATTTTGACACAAATAACCTTTTCTGAAAATATTTGTAAACCTTCCCCAACAAAACATAAAACGAATATCATAAATTAATATATGTAACACAGCCCTGTAAAGTTACGTAAGAACAACATGTGCAATGCATGTTTGCATGAGTATAGAGATGTCCAAAATATGAAGTGATAATAACGGACAACATAAAAAACATAAAATGTTGTATAATTCATCATTAGTGAAAAGAAAACAGTTATTATTTGTCTCTGAAGTCTTGGAACCTGGAACAATGTATTGCATTATTTTTATAGCTCTTTCTGCACAGCGGTTACTTCGTTCTATTGCTGAATCTTCAAAATCCCAAAGCCTCAAGAAGCATCTATCTGCTTCAGTGTACCTATACAAAGCAGATGCTGAAATCTCATTGTCTTCCAGTCCCTTTGATCTGAGAACCATACTTCAAACAATGTTATCGCTATAAAAGCATACACATTTTAAAAATTTCTTGTTTCTAGTTTCCGGAATGTGAATGAATGTAAGAAGTGCTAGTATTGCACGTGAACTACATCGAGCATTACTAAAAACCTGCAGTCGTTGGATGTGAATAACTGGAAAGTTTTATTTAATTCTTAATAGCAAAATACTTGCGTCAAGTGATTAAAAAACTTCATGTCATCTCTCCATCCTTTGTTTTCTCACATGATTTCTGGACTAATATTTCGAGAACCAAATTTCTCTTAAAGTGACTCTTAATTTCAGCAACAAACGGATAAGAAATGTTTGGACTAGACATTTTCCTGCCTAAAACAGAATCCATAGCATGCTTGAGTACTAGGTCTAAAACATGAAGCTGGCAGCCTATCACTGAGGGATTTGTCCACTGTTCTGTTGACAGTAATTTTGCAGCTTGCGTACCACACCATATTGGCTGTTAGAATTTGTAGTCGTTGTATCACAAATAATTACTCGAACACAATAATAAAGTTCATATTCAGCTAGAACAGATGTAATCGCTGTAAATATTGTCCATGCTTTTCCATTAGCCACAGAGAAAACGTCTAATCTAATTTATTTTTCAACGTTTTTCAATAAAACAATTTAATTTTCTCCTCTATTCTTTATCTGTCAAAATGCATGTTCCATTCAAAAAACTTTTTAAGCTGTTTTTAAACTGCAACTTGACAATTTTGCTTCTTTTATAGGTTGCCTTATACACTCCTGACTGAGGGGAGCTTCAATATTGAGAGAGAGTTCACTGGTTATTTTTAAAACTTTACAAGCTTTATTTGTTGACAAATGTGCTTTCCGTACTAATTTCACCGCACAGTTTGCTGAACTGTTGAATTTCTTCTTGCCTCTTTCTTCATCATCTACGTCTTCTGCTACTTATGTAGTTTCCTCAACATCCTCGTCACTGTAACCATCGTTATCACTACTACCGTATAAATCATCCACATTGAGATCTGACCAATAACTGGTCTTAACTGATTTCTTGATTATTTTTCACGGATGAATCTTTTTTTGACAATGTCCTTACCAGCAACCAAGACGTTATTTGATTTTGATAAAATTCTTTATCTTCTCTGCACAGCCAGTTTGCATTAGGGTTGGTAATGTCAAATAAAGTAGAAAATAAATATTTTATCTACAGCAGGTTTTTTAAGATATTTGTCATACTTTAGATAACGATTCTTCTACTAATGCAAACTCTCCAAGTTTCATTGTAGACTTCTGAAATGATAAGATTTCTTGACCATACTGCACTATTTTTCTGCACAGAAAATGCTGATCTTTTATATGACATTTCGGTATAAAACTTTCTTAACAATTCTTCTGTAACAGAACACTAAATACAAATTAATTATAAACAGACGATTACAATTGAATGAAATTGAAACAAATGAATTCAATATTCCCAAAATCAACCAATCAGATTTGCAAAATTCCAAGCAGACCACTCGTGACAATTACCAAACAACGTTATCATAAGATTTGACCATTTTTAGCAAAGTTGCAGCAGACGCATGATACATTAAAACAGTGCATTAAAATTACTGTTTTTATGTATTTTGTTTTAGACATGGTGGTAACAAATACCCTATAAAGTTTCTGGATGCCATTAATATAATTAAATATATGTTAATGTGCAATCCATCAAAGAAGTAATTTTATTGAAAAACGCTTCTTGTTTGTAAACACAAGAAAAATAAATCATTAAAAATGTCATGTAAAATAAGATTCTGAAATAAAAATTGTAAAAAGTCATAACACTAGTTTATATGGTAATATGTATTACTAAACAAAGTACATAACATGCAATATAGTCCAACATCAATTTCACTAAGTACAATAACTTCAATATAAAGTGATAATTTATTTATCTACTCCCCACTCTATCTAGAACATCTACTGTCCCCAATCTCTCTATACGCTCTAACACGCCCCGTTTTTTAAAACTTTCCCATCAGGCTTAATGCACCCACTTGTTGGATTGGCTAGTTAAAAAAACCCACTATAATGTTAGCGCCCTTTGCCACCCTCAGCTGTGTCCGGTGATTGAGCCATTTGTCAGGAATGTTAGTTGACTCTCCCCCTACTCTCGGAATAAAGGCGTACCATATGATAAGTCTCTAACCCGGGTAGTTAAAAATGTAAAGATTTAAGTGTGGACTCTTGATTTAAACTCTCAGAGATTTAATAAATATATTATCCTTACATTTTTTTAGCTGAATATAAGTTAAAGTTAAACTGAAACAAATTTCTGTTCATCATTGACTGTAAGTTATGAAATACAAGTTAAAGTTAAACTGAATCAAAATTATGTTCATCATTTCTGTAAGTTATGAAATACAAGTTAAAGTTAAACTGAATCAAAAATACGTTCATCATTTCTGTAAGTTATGAAATACAAGTTAAAGTTAAACTGAATCAAAAATATGTTCATCATTGTCTGTCAGTTATGAAATAAAAGTTAAAGTTAAATTGAATCAAAATCATGTCCATCATTGTCTGTCAGTTATGAAATAAAAGTTAAAGTTAAACTGAATCAAAATCATGGGTATCATTGTCTTAAGTTATATTTTTTGAAAACATACTATTGTACGGTCAGCACTGTTCAACTTTTACTCAGATAAAATAATTGGATAAGTGGAAGAAGATAGTCATAAGAAACTGAACATAAACGAATGTAATAGCAACATGTCGTACAACAACTCTATTACTCCGCAGAAAGAAATTAGGAATGGAATATTTCGCAATAAATATACAAAAATAATCTAAGCGTATATTAGTATATACGAGAATGTAAACAAATGAAAATGTCGTAACAAGAAATAAAATATAAACAAAGTTAAATCTAAAACAATTTTTTGGTATTTTGAATAAATATCAATGCATTGATTGAATTTATTTTAAAAAATGGTTAATGTATGTACACTTTAAATTATTTCCCATTTTATAAAAAAAAAAAGAGTTCAAACATATGGAGTTCGTTTGTGTGACAGTTTTTGACATTTTCTGTTTCTAAAATAAAGTGTTTGACTCACAAGTTTCACGTACACATATTTGATTATTAGGTATATGTAAAATAACACATCTCTGTGATAAAATTTGAACTGTACATTGAATAACTCGAGCTTGCCGTAAAGTCTGACAGAATTGGCTTATCTAACACTCCAGCTTCAGCATCTTTCCTTTTTCACAGCAGCCTGGATACTTTTTAGAATCAGAAGGGATACTGGGTTAGGTGGTAACATCTCATTGTTTAAAAATAGACCTCACATGAACATTCAAAATACTAGAACTGTATTATCATCAACATTTCATTAAATCTCGAAGGCATCAATGCTCTCAGAACCCGTATGGGATCCAAAATCTTTTCCTCTGAGTCTGTAAAACAGACAGAAGCCAACAAGAGATTGTAATAAAGCCATAAGCAAATAAATTAAAGGTAACAATACTATTTCAGTTTCTTTCATTGACGTTGGTATTGTCAAGGACCAAGTAAGATCATCTGAAAAAAAGAGTTCCTTATTTTTAATAATAAATCAAGTTTGGTATACTTACAGTCTTTACTATAATTTCTACCAACCGATAATGTTATTCACAGGCTTGTCCATGGGACATATTTTTGTGTCCCATCCTATCCCATCCCATGGCAATTTATGTCTGTCCCGTCCCATGGGATTCCCATGAAATCCCATGAAATCGCCAACAAAACCAATTATCGACTACAACAATGGCTGACAGTCTGATTACTGGCGTAAAGATTGTGCCTCCGCTACACGCAAGCGGTAAACAGATTATGCATTAATGCGTATTGCTTTAGCTACGCATGGCACATTTATATGTAATCTCCGCCCATCTCTTATAATCAGGCCGTACTATTGGTGTTAATAACTTGCGCTCCATCTAGTTGTTTATACCACATCTTTGGGCGTGACGCACCAAAATGCAAACGAACCATCTTATATGATAATAGGTTATGTGTATTTATTTATTTATTATCTCTATCCGGTGTCCCACCACAAGATAAAAAACAGATTACGCAATACATATTTAAAAGAAAAAAGAAGGATTAAAAACTTTAAAAATTAACAAATTTGGGGTAGCTCAGGAGCACATCAAGTCTCTGTGACGCGGCTACTCTGTCCCATGCCTTGTCCCATGGGACATGGAAAATACAAATGTGTGCTGTACCCAAGGAGGTTGAATTACTAGAGGCTGCATGACGTCACTAGGCTGAAGCCAGTGGGCGGAGCCTATCGCCACATTGTTCGACTCAAAACATTGGTAGCTGTGTAGTGCGTATGTTATATTATTGTACTATTTTGAACGTTATAAAACACTGTGAATTAATTTTTTTTAAAAGTAATAAATGCCCTTTTGTTTGGCGTACGGTTGTACACAACGACGACAAGAAAACGGGATATTGCTTCATCAGTTAGTCACTATAATAATAATGCTAATTAGTTAATTTGTTTGTGCTTAATATTGTTGCTGTAAAGCAGTGCTCTTGTGATATGCAATAAATATCTAGATGATGACACAATGCTGTTGGCAAAAAGAGAGCCTAACGTTTATGATTGTTGCCGTCAATGGTTCATTTAAGTTGCCTGTTGGCTATGTTTTAATCGATGGATTAGGTGGCATTGAGAGAATGTCACATAATGTACCACATAATCCACAATGTCCCACAATGTACTACAATGTAACACAATATCCCACGATTTCAACAATGTTTCACAATGTACACTAATATTGATACGGTGCAATGCGAAGACATACATAGCTGGTTTACGTGAATCACCAAATGGCAGGCTCATGTTTGATTTTTGTCGTAAAACAGGTTTTATTGGCTTTTTAAATGTGCATCCAGGCCCACCGACAGAAAGTTCGGGCCCCTGGGCAGGGCTGTCACGCCCCCCCCCGTGCTGATAATAATATTTTCAAAAGTTTATTGGCCAGCTCTGTCCGGGCCCCTAAAACTCGCCGCCCCCTGGTCATTTGCCCCCCCATGCCCCTCTCTCAGCGGGTCTTTGTGTATCGATAGGTTGTTGCTATCGTTTGATTTACTGATTGCTTCGAAACACTTCGAAAGGCAATATTGACAGGATTGTTTTTAGTCTAGTTTACGCTGCTTAGTGCTAGCCATTTACATTGTTTGATCAAATGCTTTGCAATAAAAATCAAAGTATAAATACAAAATAGTATGTATTTTGTAAAAATACAATTTTTACCCTGGCTTAATTTCGATATAGCGTATAATATAAGCTTTATAGGCCTCTATCAGCTGATCGTATAAATAGCTTTACATAGACTGACTACAGCGCTTTGTAATTGACACATTAGAATATCTAGTCCACTAGATAACTAGGGCCTTAGCAGACTTTAGAAAAAAGTGATGACAAAATACAAAGCTCATTAGAGTCGTTACTCGAATGAGAAAACTGGTATCGTAATGAAAGCTGGTGGAATGTTTTGAGTCGAACAATATGGCGATAGGCTTCGCCCACTGGCTTCAGCCGCTAGGAACCATCTGATAGCAGACGCCACCTCCATGTAATTCAAACTCCATGGCTGTACCATACCGTCCCATCCCATGGAACGTTTCCCATGGGGGTTCCCGCGGGAATCCCATTCCCATGGACAAGCCTGGTTATTCAGACACGTTATTTAAGTGTATACATTAGCAATGTTCAGTGCAACGATTCCTACTTATCCTTTTAACACTGTCTACTATTTGTAATGTAGATCCTATTTGCAGGTATACTGTGACCTGCCTAATGGCTCAGTGCAGTTCCTGAACGCGAAAAGTTGTGACAGAAAGAAGTTCCCCAATGACACAAGAATTTTGAACTTTGTGACATTCGGGTTAAACAAACTTTGATAGTCTATAGGCCAGGCTGAATTAAAATAAGGTAACTGCTATCTTGTTAAGAAAAACAGCTATACTATAATTTGGAAATTCCGCGTTAATTTAAAACCAATGAAATAAAGTGTTATCCAGTTCTATGAAATAATAATAAATGTAAAGAACCAAGTTGTCTATTTACCAAAAATGCACATATTTATCTCCGCGTGAAAGCTATAACCAGGTTTACACACGGAACATGTAGAGGAAAAAGGTTTACATTCCTTGCAGAGCTCTTGACATGCGCAGTTTAGGCCGTGGGTTCCATTGCAGGCTGTTAAGAAAAAAAAATGCAGACTAAAATAATGCTTTACTTTTTCCGGAAATACTTCCTATGATAAACACAGGCTATACATGTCATATAATGAGCATCCTACAACTATAAATGTCATATGAGCATCCTACAGACTATACATGTGACATAATGAGCATCCTACAGACTATACATGTGACATAATGAGCATCCCACAGACTATACATGTGACATGTGTACTTTTCCTGGTGTCAGTGTCGGCATTTGTACTTTGTCCGGTGTCGGTGCAAAAACTTGACCCCAAACGTAAGAGAAAAAAATCTATAACTTAAATTAAATAATCAAGAACAACGTCAGACAGTTATTAGCCGATATTTAAAGTGTTCATCAAGTACTTCTTTTCTTTTTAAATAAATACTTGGTAACTCTGTTAATCAACAAATGTATTATTTTCCAAAGCGAGATTATCTACAGTACAACGACATAATTGTGATTGAAAGCAGATAGGAAGGCTACTGGCTATTTTCACTCTGTTATTCACTCAATCATTGTAAATCATAAGAAATGTTTAGTTTGCATCTCTCTATCAATATTCAAGCTGGAGATAGATTACACACAAACCTATTCAAGTCTTTTAGAACCTCAACGAATTACGTTTCAAATGTTCCTACAATCAAAGTTAACTTACAACTAACACTCTCCACAGCTTAATTTCTCTCAGCCAGACTGAAACATTCCCAATACGATACAAACATTTTCACTACATATTTCAGGTTTAATTCGGGTGTAAAATAACGATTCCTTCCTCTATTAACTGTTAAGTATGTAGTGTCTTCATAGTCTCTCTCTTTTCTAAAAAAAAATAGGTCTGGAACAACCATCTTTTATCATTGTCTGTAGCCCTTGTCGTGATTTTATTTCAGCATTCTGCATTATCTGAATGGCCACTTATAAACTTCCAAGCATCATTGCTCTAATGTTGTTGGATATGTCTGTACTTTGCAGTGACTTGCTGACTTAGGCAATCGTTAATAATAATCTTGACCAATATTTGAGCATAAGCCTACACATAAATGAGAACTTAATAAAAGTAGCGAATTGGCCGCTTCAGGTTTACTATAAAAATAACATCCCGCATACTGTGGCATATCTTGAAGTAAACCATACAATTTTGTTACTTCAATGTATTCACTGCAGCAACTCTTGAAGTCAGTATCTAGTGTTTTTCGTGACCTATCAATGTTCCATGTACAACTGATACATTTTTTTTCATCGTAATGGACATGCTGCAAAATCGCAGATCAACGATGTAAATTTATAACTAGTGAAGAACCACAATAGGTTCTTAAATTTGATTGAAGGGCTGGACCAAGAGCAGATCACTGGGGTGTTTATAATAATTTATGTGAGCTAACATAAATGTAAATGTTATCAATGTAAATGAACGAAGGGGAGTGTACTGCGGGTCAAATCAAAACGTTTAACGGGTTGTAGATTGCCCTTGTCTGGTTTAGAAGCTGAACATTGTTTTCAAGATTACTATTTCGGAGACCCGTATAGCTCGGCGCCCTGTACGTTACAAATGAGACCAAAAATAAACTATTTCACATTAGGCCCATACAATGCATGCGGCAATATAATTATACCTTCTTTACGTTTTTTTTTATATTCATCTATAAAATTAGGTATATTCATGGTGGGGTCGGAAAATAAAAACGCCGACACACTTGCTTTTAAAGAGCAGCATAGTAAGATACAAAGGCAAATTTTATTTTGTCCAAACAAAATAAAAGCTACCGGCATTCATAGAAGTGGTGTGTGTGTGTGTGTGTGTGTGTGTGTGTGTGTGTGTGTGTGTGTGTGTGTTAGTGCAGTGGTCCCCAACCTTTTTCTCACCGCGGACCGGTCGACGTTTGATAATTTCACCGAGGCCCGAGAGAGGTAGGCGTCGCACTATCCTGAGATAAATACTTAACAATAAATAAAAAGGAATTAATTTAATGTTTCTTGGGCGGCCCAGTGCCGGGGGCTGGGGACCACTGTGTTTGTGGGTGCCTAGGCGGCCAGTTTGTTTATACTTTTGAGCGGCAACTTCCCGATAATGAATAGGAAAGATAGGAAAACGCTGCAAATGTACCGGTATATCAAACTTTGTATTAAACTTTATAGTTGCATAATATGTGCACAAATATTACAAGTCGATTTGATTATACACTAAAGGATGTTGGTATACTGTCAATATTTCTTTTACGTTGTAAACAGCTGATTGAGAAAAGGCAATAGTACAAGTAGGGTACTGAAAAAAATATGGTCAATCTCGAAACTATAGCAGTTTTACTTTAGTAGCATTTAAAAGTCAAATGATCGAAGTAAATATATTCAGTCAATTTAAAATACAACTTAAAACACTTCACGCTATAGGCTAGCAGAATTATTTTAAAATTCTCGCAGATAAAAATGGGATGTGGTTGGTGATAAATAAGTTGTGCAAGTGCGTCCAAAAAGTTATTATGCTGACCCTGCCCAAATGTGTATATTTTCTTTATTTTTCACCAAGTACTGCATTCAATAAATGATTATTGAAACATTTGTTCCTCTTTTGATTATAAGTATACATTGATTATATAATAATCAGTAACAAAAGTACATATTTACTAAACGAATATACTTCACCATAGCGCAATATATTTATCTAGAAAAAGTACATATTGTTTATTGAAAATATACACTTAATTTTTAAAAAATATCGATAGCAAATAAAAAGTGTAAATATACAATTAGACGTGCAACTTTATATATATATATATATATATAAATATATATATATATATATATTATGAGATATATACAGGTATAAAATACACAGTGGTCTTATGGTAAACGCAGTGGCTACGGTAACATCACCTTAACCCTATCCCTATCCCTACCCCTAACCCTAACCCTAACCCTAACCCTAATCCTAATCCTAATCCTAACCCTTTTCCTAACCCTAATATAATTGCCGGTACCCGAAAAAAAATTAGTACTCCCGCTAACCCTAATATAATGGCGCTTGATGTTACCGTAGCCACTTCGTATGGTAAAACACTATCAAGTCAGTGACCATGTCGTACATACATAAAATGTTGTGACCGCCAATAACAAGGGAATGTGTCCACTATAAAAGAGTGAGTAGCAGATTCAATCGAAACCATACGTTTTTTTTAAAATGTGTACAAATTATTAATATGACTGAAATTACATACAATTATAGGGGGTATCATACTAATAAATACTAGAAAAGGTAATATTAAACACACATACTAATTTAAGACATATTAAACATACATACTAATGTAAGACACATTAAACACACATAGTATGAAAGGAGACCTCGTGCAGACATGATGGAGGAATAAACACATTACAAACACACACACACACATACATACATACACACATATGCTTCAACTCACGAATCTGACATTCAGGTGGATCTTGAAAGTTATCACACCCTTGGTCGCAGGTTCCATTGTATTTATTGCACAGCCCCTTATAACAGTGAGTACTGCACCTTGAGGAACAGCTCACACCGTATCTACCATGTGGACAGCCTTGGAATACACAGAGAAATATCACAACAGATCGGTAAATGAAGTAGCATAGGACAGAGTTTCACATATAGGTGCAATGAGATGAGTAGGTTTCCCTTTATCACGATAGGTGATGACTACTTCACGACTTACTTCGTTGATTTACCTTTAAATTCATTTATCATTCTTTGACAAGTGACGAAATACCACGTTTGAAACATTAACAAATGTTAACACTACGAAGTGAAGGGAATTTGTTGAGTTGGTTTTACCAAAAAAAAAAAGCAAAGTTACATTTCAAACAGTTAACTAAATATTCCTTTCTAAATATAATTTTAAGCTGAAATAATATGATCATTAGTTGAAAACATAAAACTACTAGCCCAACTGTCATTAGTTGAAAACATAAAACTACTAGCCCAACTGTCATTAGTTGAAAACATAAAACTACTAGCCCAACTGTCATTAGTTGAAAACATGTAACTACTAGCCCAACTGTCACACAAATGGCAATCAGAGTTAACAATAACTGATTTTTTTTTAAAACTTTTCCTAAATTGAGTTCAAATATCCAGTCTTCTTCTAACAACGAACTATTTCAAATAACTCACCTATTCTGCACACTGGAAAATCTATAAAACCAATACAGCCTAATTCACAATACCCGGTCTTATGGTTACATTTGTTGTTTTTACAATAGCTGCAGCCATATTCACAGTTTCTACCGTATTTGCCATCGGGACATTCTGGAAATTACACATGACAAAAATAAATTCACCGACTGCTATCTGAGATTATTTTTTAAGACATGTAGTCACATTGAAGTAAATGTTGACAATAGAAACACTATATGTACGGGTATGACAGACATACTATATGACAGACATACTATATGACAGACATATATATGACAGACACACTATATGACAACACACTATATGACAGACATACTATATGACAGACATATATATGACAGACACACTATATGACAGACACACTATATGACAGACATACTATATGACAGACACACTATATGACAGACACACTATATGACAGACACACTATATGACAGACACACTATATGACAGACATATATATGACATACATACTATATGACAGACACACTATATGACAGACACACTATATGACAGACATACTATATGACAGACATATATATGACAGACACACTATATGACAGACACACTATATGACAGATATATATATGACAGACACACTATATGACAGACATATATATGACAGACATACTATATGGCAGACACACTATATGACAGCCACACTATATGACAGACACACTATATGACATGCATACTATATGACAGACACACTATATGACAGGCATACTATGTTGATATCACGATCATGAGTGTCTCGGGTGTATGACCACATACTGAGTGTTGGCGAGTATTTGTATTTGTAAATTACCCAGTCACGTGGTTCCACACAACACAACAAGACACGAGTACACAACACATACAAATACATGTAATAGTGTTTATTTATATGAATATCCAACCATTGTGCCCTAAAACAATAATACATCTACAATACATAAAGACTGAATGGTCATTACCTGTGGCTGGTAGTTCTAAAAAGAACTCAGGACTGAACTGGTCGAACTCTTGAGTTAGACATGAGGTATCCATTATATATGACATCCCTGCCTTAAGGGGATCGTCCTGTCGTCTACATGCACCTGGTCTGCCGAATTCCACCTAATCAATATGAGGTCCGCATGCTCATAGCGTACGACATCTTAGCTATACAAGGGCTGAGTCCGTTGCCTCTACCTCATGTAGCTCACACTTAAGTCCACCCCAGTTCAGCCTAGCTCTTATTCAACTCAATTTTAATTTAGCTCTACATAGTAATAGTTTAAAAGTACCTATGTGATTGAATTGCTCAACTATCGGTCAGTCACTTTTTATTTTTATTTTTACATAATGAATTATATAAATTATATAAAAAAAAACTTTTGCGAAATCATATTCTAGCTTTTAGGTTTCTATTTATCCCAAAATTTACGTGTTCAGCGATGAGTCATTTATTGATTGATGATGTAACTAATAATTGTTCCGTAATTTTTTGTTTAAAAAGTCATTATGTAAATAAAATGTTTCAAAAGTGTTGTATCAAATTTTACAACTTTTTAGTCTAGTTGTATATATTTTGTGGAATTAGTTGTACAAAAATGTTTTTTTCTCCATTGTAAATTAGTTGTTAGTTTACTTTTGTTTTTAAACTTAGTTAATCCTAATCACTGGACACTTCTCAAACGTAAGTCGAGGAAAGTGCAAGGGTAGAATCAAAATAATAATCATTATATATCGTAACTGACCATTGCAATTAGATATACAATGTGTAGAATGGAAATCATTATACAACGTAACTGACCAATGTAAACAGACATCCAATGAGTAGACAGGTAAAGACAGCCAAATAAAAAGTTTTAGAAATCAAAGTACTTATATCACACTTGGGTGGATTCATGTAACCATCGCATCCCATATCACACGTTCCATTAAAATTATTACATGTGTTGTTCCAACAAGATGGATCGCAGGACTTCGAACAGGAGTACCCATACTTGTCACTGTCACATTCTGAAAAATCAATCAGTCTGACAAACAGTAAGACATATCGAGCTATAAAGGTAAACTGTGGGCTTTACATATCAATCATCGAGTTCAATAATGTTCGAGTAATAGAAGACGGTATTTGATGCCAAAAAATAAATACTAAAAATAGAATTAGTATTAACTAGTGACTGGGTTATGACGGTTCAGTTCCTCATTAAACACCGATTGACCACTCCTATTCTTTACCTCACACTTTTATTGACATAGTCAAAGAAATGAAATATTTCATTGCATCCTCTTTTTATAACTCATTACTGCTATTTAATCATCACAACAATTTAATCATCACTGCTATTTAATCATCACAACAATTTAATCATCACTACAATTTAATCATCACTACAATTTAAT
Organism: Bulinus truncatus; assembly: GCA_021962125.1. NCBI lineage: Eukaryota > Metazoa > Mollusca > Gastropoda > Planorbidae > Bulinus > Bulinus truncatus. The sequence continues at coordinate 145,013 of JAGDYQ010000361.1, forward strand.
CATCACTACAATTTAATCATCACTACTATTTAATCATCACTACAATTTAATCATCACTACAATTTAATCATCACTACAATTTAATCATCACTACAATTTAATCATCACTACAATTTAATCATCACTACTATTTAATCATCACTACAATTTAATCATCACTACTATTTAATCATCACTACTATTTAATCATCACTACTATTTAATCATCACTACTATTTAATCATCACTACTATTTAATCATCACTACAATTTAATCATCACTACTATTTAATCATCACTACAATTTAATCATCACTACTATTTAATCATCACTACTATCTAATCATGGATTGACTATTGAGCTGTGGAACCCTATTTTATTACAAAGCTAATGACAAATACAGATATTAAGTTTGAATACCATTGGCACAGACGTAATATTTTTGCTTCTCAATGAAATCAAGAGAAGAGAGGAATGTTAAGATATACTTCCAGAGGAGGATACTAACATTAGTTACAATATTGACAGCCGTGCGTTAAACAAATTATCAATTATTACGGTGAGCAGCATCACTCACACACAAACACACACAAACAGACACATAAACATACTCACACACAAACACACACAAGCAGACACATAAACACAGACACACACAAACACACACAAGCAGACACATAAACACAGACACACACAAACACACACAAGCAGACACATAAACACAGACACACACAAACATACTCACACACACACCTAAACCAAAACATAAACTGAAGTAATGACAAGAGATGAATACTGTCACTAACACAATGATACAAGTACAGAAAATACTGGATGATTAACACATTGACCTATTAGTAAAGTAATGTTTCCCTTATAAAGACTATAAGTGTGTACTTACTGACAGAACAGTTTTGATCACTGTAGCCCAAGCAGCCGTTCAGGCAAAATCCGTTTATTACGTTGCAGACATTTTTGTAACATCCTGTGTTACATAAGGACGAGCAATTCCTACCGTAACTTCCCTTCGGACACACAACTTTATTGGGGAAAAAAACGTATTATTCTCTACACTAAGATGGGAATCTATTGGCGAAATGTTTTTTTTTTTTGTAGATTTGGGAAATGGTATTTTTTGCTTTGTTCACATGATGAAGAGACATTTCTAAATAGTGTATTTCAAGTATGACACCCTCGACATATTAGACAACAGAATAAATGACAGTCTCGGGTAGAACATGTTTATCCTCCTACATGGCACACTTCTGACGATGGACTAGAGCAGTGGTCCTCAACCTGTACCCCCCGGGATGCCCGCCGGTACCCCCCCCCCTCACATGTAAGTTCTACAAACTCTTGGTTGTTTAGAAAGAAAATTACGAATCTCTGTGTACCCTTGCATAAGCTTTCCCTTACCCCTTGGGGTACTCTTACCACCGTTATAGGACTAGAGTGAGAGACAAAACATGTAGAGATATAAGTTCATGAACGTTTAGTCTATTGTGTGTTATGTTAGCAATAACCAACAAAAACAATAAATAATGTTCAATGATTTTATTTCGTCAGCGCACAGAAAATATTTAATTGTATTGTAAATGTTGCCTAAGTGTGTACCTCTTGTCTTACGAAAATATAGGAGAATGTAATTACAGTAAGACAAGGTGAGACATTTAGAATTATAATGTTAAGACATTTAAAATAGTGTTTAGGTCTCAAAAAAATTAATGATCTATAACATGATTGCATGAGTTTAATATTGAAGTTGGTATGAAGAATCTAAAATCGAAATACTAAAATAATGTTTTTAAGACCATACAATGCACTCACGCAATTAAATCAGTTAGCTATGTTACTTATCAGCTATGTTACTTGTGTTAGTCTCCGTTACAAAGAAATATTATTGGTTTTAAAAATATTTTCTTTTTCAGAGATCATAATTTTACTTTTCACATTTCCTGAAACATTACATTAAATATATTTAAAAAAAATAGTTCAATCTTAACTATTCTTGGTATTTACCTTGAATGCAATCTGGTAACATTGTTCCGTACATACATGTTGACAAACACGATCCGTCCATAGTACTGCAGAAAGCATTACAATTGTTAGGACATTTCTTACTACAATCCAGGCCCCATGTACCAGGGACACAGTCTGAAGATAGAGAAATCATGATCATCAAGTCATCTGGATGAAAGTGTTTTGATTTTTAAAAAAGCATTTCTTTATATATTAATATTGTTTTCGTGATTATAATATATCTTAACCTGATAATCATATATATCTCTGTGTGAAATAGAATGTATCATATTAATCTGTGTTTGTAGCAGTATGTACTTGGTATGTTTCTGTAAGTAATAGAATGTATATTTAAAACCGTTGCAAGTTATGTAACCAATATTGACACAAGAATCATTCCAATTACCAGGAATTACACTTTTGACAATTATCTTTTAAAGTAATTGGAGGTCATGTATGCTATCTTACTCCTTAGTCTATTTATATTACTTTTTGCTGATCAATAATAATTGTGCTACTTAGCGAAGTTGACTCAACTGAGGGGAGAAAATATTTACGTAAAAATAAGAGAATAATGCGAATAATTGAATTAATTTAGAAAATATTAGTCTTCAACTCACACTTTTAAATTAGTTCACTATTGGTGATACACAGATACCTAAAACACTTAGTCCTAGCGGCATTTTATTCAAACACATTATAATCCGACAAAAATTGAAAGTGATTGTTGGAAGACATACCGGGACGGGAGTGACGAGGGGTGAAGGGTGTGTGGCTCAAGTCAGTGCACGGTACTCTTGTTTTTTATATGTAAACAAATCTTCATCTGCCATTAAAAAATGACAAATGTTCATGTAGAGTAACAAACTTTTGTTGTAATGTGACATTTAGCATAATGTATGTACTATCTACTGTAGTAGACATTTAGTATATGTATTTACTTTCTACTGTAGTAGACAATTAGTATAATGTATTTACTATCTACTGTAGTAGATATTTAGTATAATGTATTTACTATCTACTGTAGTAGACATTTAGTATAATGTATTTACTATCTACTGTAGTAGACATTTAGCATAATGTATTTACCATCTACTGCAGTAGACATTTAGCATAATGTATTTACCATCTACTGCAGTAGACATTTAGTATAATGTATTTACCATCTACTGCAGTGGACATTTAGTATAATTTATTTGCTAGTAGTAGACAATGCCACAACGATCTGTGGAGACTTCGGGACAAAACAATTTTGTTTATTTGACTTTTGTTATTGGGTACAAACTGTTTCGGAAAGTTGTTAATAATTCCAACGAATTTAATGGAATTGTCATAAATAAATGTACGGTGGTTAATATTTTTACAAAGAACTCTACGTAAGTGTTTAACTGAACAACAAATAAAATGTACTGTAAGGTTTTTTCATTAATACATACATTATTCTTGTCAAATACGGTATTTGAATATAATATAGTTTACGTTTGTAAGTTAAATAGAAAACATAATGTGTTACATGTTAAAGTTAATACAGAAAAAGTAAATGAAGCTATTATGTTATATTTATATTTTACAAACTTCACCTGCACAATTTATATCTAATGAAGTTAACATGTTAAATTTATATTTATTGGAGTTAACATGTTAAATTTATATATGATGAAGTTGAACTGTTAAATTTATATATGATGAAGCTGAACTGTTAAATTTAAATGTCATTTAGTTGAACTGTTAAATTTTTATCAAATAGAGTTAAACTGTTTAATTTATATCTAATGAAGCTAACATGTTAAATTTATATCTAAAGGAGTTTTTATCCTCTTTCATAATGTGTGCATTAAAAATGATATCGTTGGGGGAACTTTAATGACACTGTCATAGATAAGCCTCACTGTCATAGATAAGTCTCACTGTCATAGATAAGTCTCACTGTCATAGATAAGTCTCACTGTCATAGATAAGTCTCACTGACATAGATAAGTCTCACTGTCATGGATAATTCTCACTGTCATGGATAAGTCTCACTGTCATAGATAAGTCTCACTGTCATAGATAAGTCTCACTGTCATAGATAAGTCTCACTGTCACAGATAAGCCTCACTGTCACAGATAAGTCTCACTGTCACAGATAAGTCTCACTGTCATAGATAAGTCTCACTGTCATAGATAAGTCTCACTGTCATAGATAAATCTCACTGACATAGATAAGTCTCACTGTCATGGATAATTCTCACTGTCATGGATAAGTCTCACTGTCATAGATAAGTCTCACTGTCATAGATAAGTCTCACTGTCATAGATAAGTCTCACTGTCACAGCTAAGCCTCACTGTCACAGATAAGTCTCACTGTCACAGATAAGTCTCACTGTCATAGATAGGTCTCACTGTCATAGATAGGTCTCACTGTCACAGATAGGTCTCACTGTCACAGATAGGTCTCACTGTCACAGATAAGTCTCACTGTCACAGATAAGTCTCACTGTCACAGATAAGTCTCACTGTCATAGATAAGTCTCACTGTCATAGATAAGTCTCACTGTCACAGATAAGCCTCACTGTCACAGATAAGTCTCACTGTCACAGATAAGTCTCACTGTCATAGATAGGTCTCACTGTCACAGATAAGTCTCATTGTCACAGATAAGTCTCACTGTCACAGATAAGTCTCACTGTCATAGATAGGTCTCACTGTCACAGATAAGTCTCACTGTCACAGATAAGTCTCACAGTCATAGATAAGTCTCACTGTCATAGATAAGTCTCACTATTCCTCTCTCTATCACGTGATATTAGAAAAATAGTTTATTAATGACCAAATAATTACGTTATATTCGCAAGCCCATTATCTATTGGGCGGCTTCTCTTCTGCGCTCCATCATGGAGGTACCTTGCATTGTAAGTTGTGAGCGAACCCCGTCAACTGGTATGACCTTACGTGGAGCGTGAGCCGAGAGAAGGTGTTCTCTTGCATAAACTAAAACTTTTGAGTACAGATTTATATTTATATATCTACTTATCAATCTATCTAGCTAGCTACCTATCGATCTTTTTATCTATCTACCTTATTATCTATCTTTCTATTTATCTCTCTCTCTCTCTCTATATATATATATATATATATATATATATATATATTAGGGTGATTCAAAAAAATGAAGTTTTGAATTTTTCATGGGGCACCATCTAAAAATGTTCCAATATATGAAAAAATAAATCAGTAAAATTTTTATTGATTTTGATACATGTTTAATGGTTGCTACCACATTGTGAATTTTACGAATTTCAATTACGTTACTCCTTGTTGGTAATAACGTGACTGCCTGACTGACTATGCCCAAAACATATTATTAATTAATGTGAAATGATGAAGATACAATGTCACTCTTATTTATTTCAGTTAATTTTAATCTTTGCTGTTGATTATTCTTTGTTAAATTTTTTTGTCTAATTTCTTTGGCCACGTTTACACAAAATCAATATTATAATATCACTCAGTTAAATTTTTGTATTTTATCTCTTAAAATCATTTCAACTAGTTTAATGAAGATGTCCAGTAGTAGAGCAAAATTCACTGGAGCATGTGTCCTACTGGAGCGAAAGATGCAGAAGGAAATGTTGTGGCTGGCCTGTCGTCATCATATGCTTGAAATTATGTTGGAAGCAGGTGTGAAGCATTCATTTGGTCCTTCTACAAGTTCAGACAGCAATCTTTAAGCGATTTAAAGAACACTTGCCCCTAATTGATAAATCAACATCTCAGACTGTTTTAACAGAGGAGTCTATTAGGCTACATCAGTCGTTGTTGACATTGCTGAAGAAATTATCAAATTTGCACAAAAACAGCTCACAACTTTTCAACCTCGTGACGATTACCGAAAGCTACTTGACTTAGTCATTTTTTATCTTGGAGGAATTCCAGCAAAATGTATATCATTTAAACAACCAGCTGGACTTCATCGTGCTAGGTGGATGGCCAAAGCCATATATGCCATCAAAATATTACTATTTCGGGCCCAATTTCGACTCACAGCAAAAGAGGAACGGGGTCTCAGAAACATAAGCATTTTTGCCACAAGAATTTACACTACAGCCTGGTTTACAGCACCATCAGCCATTTCAGCTCCTCGAAATAATCTTTGGCTTATCAAAAGCCTACAAAGGTTAGGGTGAGGGTTAATATTAGTTGGACTAATTAATTTAATGTACCAAGTGAATAGTGAAATTGTTAATATTATAAAACTTATTGTATCATTTAAGTATTTGCTTGCAGCTATCCTGATTCACAGATTTCAGCGGTGGCTTTGAAAAAATTTCTAAGACACCTCTGATATTTATCAGAAGAACTTGTTGCATTGGCTTTTTTTGATGATGAAGTACCACTTGACATAAAACAGAAAATGGTGAGATGTTTGAAAACAAATGGTTTACCTGGCTCGTTGAAAAAAACAACAATTGATCAATCTCTGATAGAATTCAAAGAACTTGATGATTTTGTTTCAAATAACACCTTTCGTATTTTTGCCATTTTTGGACTGTCATCTGAATTTTGAGCAGTGATCCAGATAGTTGGGAGACCAATGAAACCTTCAAAAAAGCAAATGCTGAACTATCCTCTCTCAGAGTTGTGAATGACATAGCAGAACTTGGAGTAGCTGTTATGTAAGATTACAATAAACTTCACACAAACAATGAAGAACAGAAACAGTACCTGCTGAGGGTGTGAAACAGTATAGACAGAACTGCCCAGACAGGAACAAGTCAACATTGGTGCAGTTGAACCAAAATTTAACTATTAATTTAATTGTTTGTATACTTTTTATTAAACAAGTAAAATAACTTTAGATTTGTTTAACTGGTAATAAATATACTGATTTTTTCATTATTATTATTTGTTAAAACTAAACATGGCGGTAGCAACCTCTTAATATTGTCCAAAAAATTTAAAATTTGTACTGAATTTTTTTTTCATATATTGGAACATTTTTGGGGGGTGCCCAAAGTTAAATTCAAAATTTAATTTTTTACCATATTGTTTTGAATCACCCTAATATATATATATATATATATATATATATATTCGTATATTATATATGTATAGGTATTATGGAAGTATGTATGTATGTATATATATATATATTATATATATATATATATATATATATATATATATATATATATATATAATTTAGCGTGAATGACTAAAATATAATTCAAACGAGGAATAACCTCCAAATGTCTCTAGCTCACACAAAGTAACCACGGGGTGTAGATAGCCATACGGTATAGTTGTTGCACGAACTGTGATTCTCCAAACCGGTTTCCGATACTCTGGTAACACAAGACTGTAGATGAGTTGGCTGGCACTTGATTTGTCCCTATAGTGCAGAATTTCAATGTTCCTTTCTGCCAGTAATGTCAAAGTGAAGTTATCCATACGTCTGCTTAGACCGTCCGCTGTCAGAGAAAAAAGCAAAACTCACAAAATATAAATGTCTAGTGTTAGAAATGAACAACACTCATAACTGTAGATGTATAGTGTTAAAAATGAACAACACTCATAACTGTAGATGTATAGTGTTAGAAATGAACAACACTCAGAACTGAAGATGTCTAGTGTAGTAGAAAATTTACCATCCTTCTTTCCTCCCACAATGCAACTTTTTAAAGACCTTCGTATGAGATTCTAAATATCATTTGATTCAATAGATAATTAGTGAAGTAGCTGTGAGAATGAGATGTTTATATCATTTGATTTAATACATAATTAGTGAAGTAGCTGTAAGAATGAGATGTTTATATCTTAGATCCAACTAACCACTAATGGAAACCGTCCTGTATTACAAAGTACCAGAGGAAACATTCATCATGGTGCAACAAAGTATTGGACTTACTAGACATCAAGTCAGATATTCTTAGCGCGACATGTTGGACACTCTGATATGTCCCATACCTACACATAGAATAGGGCAGCGGTTGTTTGGATTAAATATTTAAAATGTTCACATTATAAAATTAAACGTTGAGCTGAGCAGTTTATAAAAATTGTATAAAAAATAACAGTCCATTGATATGTTATATTTATCTCTCTCTTTCTCTCTCTCTCTCTCTCTCTCTCTCTCTCTCTCACTTTCGCATACCCCCCCCCCCCCAGAAATGTGAGGTTTGGGGTCAGTAATACGTAAGTCAAATTATAGGAAAAAATATTGAGTCTAAGTGACTGCTCATTAGCATTTAAGTTTTTGACATTTTTGACAATAGTAGTCTTTGAACTGCGAATTTTCTTTTGTTTAGTTGATTGTTTGATTCAGATACATTACACATGTTATATATAATCATATCTTATTATATCTAGTCATAAAACAGTCAAATATTATCCCTAACAATCAGTCTTGTAGCTCTTCTTTACGGGTTGTGTCACAAGTTTGCGATGATATTCAACTATTTGAAACACCAGTTAACGTTGTGTTTCATCGTACGTTAGAACATTGTTAATTAAACAAGGCTCTGAACAAGTTGAATGAATTTTCAGTTACAAAATCTGATAAACTCTTCCTCTGAAATGACACAACTGAATTAGGATCAACCCTCCTCGCATCTTGTTGAAGCTTCGGCTTCTGTAATGCCATAACCATGGCCTCCTTTTCGCCATCTGAAACACTGTCAGACAACAAAAACAGGCCGATCAAGTCTTCAGACACATACCACAAGTGCCCTCTCATTTTCTTCAGCGCAACGTCTGCTATTTGTTTGTCAACCCCAGCATATGACTCCAAACTCTGCAGTAAGCACAGATCATTCAACGTGCATCACAGCTGCTGGTGGCACTAAACCAGGCTTTCACATAAATAGTAACGGTGAACAAGAATATACGCCGGAGATCCTGCAGCATTTCTGCTTTGAGGTTGAGTTGCTCACGAAACAGGTACATTTTCAGGCAATAAAGTCCTTTAGCCATTCAGCGGGAACGATGATAGGCACCTGGCGGACTGAAATGACCTGATGATTCACCAACGTCACCATCATCGTTACTTCCGCTTAGCAAGAGTAGTGTGAAGTTAAGAAACTCAAGATAGTCCTGTCTTTGTTGAGTTTTCTGACATGTGTGAAGGAAGTCGATAATGTCTGCTTTTCTCTCATAAAGCCAAGCTTTCTCACTGTTTGTCAACTCTGAGCTGGATGTAGAGACATCAATAGCAGCAAATCGTGATGTATCAAAGGTCGGCCACGTTTCCTTGAAACTTTTGAACAGTGAAATTTGTGGTCCAGATGATTTAAACAACTTGTCAAACACTGCTGCAGATATTATTTCAAAGATGTGGTGACGGCATGCTAGAAATAAAGGCGTTTGTCAAACATTCGCTGAATAACTGTTATGTCGCCAGTATGAACTCCTGTGTTAGAACTTGTTATATCAAAACAAAAACCAGCCAGCCATTCTGGGACACCTTTCAACTCATGTAGTATCTGAACCACATCTTTACCCATTAATGCACCAGTTGATCTTGGAAGTTGTAGAATTGTCATAAGCTTTTCAACCTCCACTCCAGACACAACAATTGGCATTCGATCAACTAGCTCGTCTGATTGGCTACCAACATCTGGCAGTAATTTTCCATCAAAATGAGCAACTAATGGTGTGCTTGGCACAAACATCTCCTTCTGGTTTACTGTGACTGATTGGCAAACATTTTCTCTAGCTCTATATATTGTACTTGTTGACAGTAATACTGTGTCAATGTTGACACCAGCAGCAGTAAGGGCAGGAGCAATTATGTGCATCGCTTCACAAGGTGTTGTTTTAGTCCTGTCAAGACTGGCAACAAAGAGTGGATTGTCAACAATACGGCGTTTATTGATATGTGTTTTGCGATTGAGATGAAGATGACGATGATGTAATGTTTTGCAATGCTGCATAGATGATACTTGCTCATTGAGATTTCCGCATCAAGATCATCCCGATACCTGGTTGAAGTAATGATAACCAGCGTCTCATCAGAACTACGTCTTAGTATCATTTCTTACCCGCAGCTATGTTGAACATGTTGTTCCAGCATCAGGAAAGTCCAATGACAATTCCAGAGAAATTATGTCAGTGTTTACAAGCAGCCAATCTGAACTTACTTTACAAGCAGTTGTTTGTGATGGAACACCAATAAATACTGGTAAACATAATGGTGTAATCCGACAACTTGAACTTCAGCTACGAAGGCCACTTCACTGGTTGGTTTGTTTACTGCATGACAACGAATTGCCTTTAAGGAAGCTAATAGAAGTTGTTGATGGGAAGACCACTGGTCCGAAGACTTCAGAATTTACTCCAGTTTCAGGTTCTGTTGTTGAGGTTGAGGACGAGGTGATGAAAGATCTAAGTACATATCAGCAGTATTTACTGAAAATGTTTCTGCTTATTCAAAGTGGTTGCAGCGCTGGTCAGAGTTACATCTCATACTTAGAGACTGCCCAACCGGGGACAATCAGTCATGCCAGATGATTAACTAAAGCTAACAGAATACTCAGGTTTTATGCGTCCGAACAAAGTCCTTCTGCCGACCTTCAACGAATTGTGAAAACCATACTGAATTTTTATTCTCATCATGGTTTTGCATCAAATCTCATCCAAGCTGCCAGGATGGAGCCAAGAACTTCTTCTTCATGATTTCACTGTACCAAAAACTTGACAAAAATGATCAGGCTGTCGTGGCTCCATTGCTTCAAAACAACAGCTACTTTTGTCATCCAGAAAATATCTTGTTGGCGGCTGTTGGCGACAAAGACGAAAACATTAGAAAATGTGCATACGAAAAAGTGTTGCTGGCTCGAAGTACTCACTCAAGTGACACGTGTAATATTCGTTGCTTTGACAAGAACAGAATCAAAATAAACCTTTCAGCTGAGTCGTACATTAACATGGTTAACTGGGAACTGGTCGAGTTTGATTCACCTCTACTGCTACAGGACATCACTGCCGAAGATATTGCCAATTACGGCCAGGTGATTCTATATCACTTTCCATGTCATTCGCAGCAGTGTGTGGCAAAGTATACGGACATGATAGACGTGATGGTGCTATTATTCAAAGGAAGAAATCAAGATCGGACGTGCCAACAATAGAAACAAAGGCAGATTTTCTGTACTAATGTCAATTTGAACTGCCGTACTGTTGCAAATAACTTTTTTTTTTACTAGAGATTGTTGTTGTTGATTATGTTGTGTTTGATTTTAAGAACCATTAACATTGTTAATAACTCACTCTGTTCAGCAGCGTTATATTTTCAGAACACATTTAATTGCGTTTTTTTTTAAAAGACAGAGTTGCTAGAAAACGGTTATACAGAAAATAAAACTGTTTGTGTCTTCACTTTTACTTTCATATGGATCACTGGTTTTTGTTTGTCTGAGACCTTGACTCCAAAATTTGTCAGTTTTTGCCCCGCCCTAATAAATATATATATATATATATATATATATATATATATATATATATATACATATATATATATATATATATATATATATATATATATATATAGAGAGAGAGAGAGAGAGAGAGAGAGAGAGAGAGAGAGAGAGAAAGAGAGATTTGTAAAAAATATTGTAAAAATAGTGTATACCTTTACAGGGTAGATAAAAGAATTTTCTTACAACGTATTGTAAATGATTCAATAACTCAAAACGATTCAATGACTGTAAATGATTCAATGACTATAAATGATTCAATGACTATAAATGATTCAATGACTGTAAATAATTCAATGACTGTAAATGATTCAATGACTGTAAATGATTCAATGACTGTAAATGATTCAATGACTGTAAATGATTCAATGACTGTAAATGATTCAATGACTGTAAATGTTTCAATGACTGTAAATGATTCAATTACTATAAAGGTTTCAATTACTATAATTGATTAAACGACTGGACATGATAAGTCTGCGCTAGGCAAAATGTGATTCGACTCAAAGAATCGAGCACTACCTAATAACTCTCGTCCATCTCACAGAATATTATACATATAGGAGCTTCAAAAACATTATTGAATAGAGACATTAAAACTAAGACGAATGTGTGGAAAGAATAGCGAGAAGATACGGTAAACATTTTGTTTTTAAATGTCAAATAAAATAAATGATAAAAAAAATTTCCTACCTCGGTTAAACAAAACGATTCTTTGAATAATCGGCTGTGTGCTAAATGTTAAATTAAAATGTCCGTTCTCATCAAAAGGACTGGTATGGCTGCACCCTCTCCTGTGAAACCGATTGATCTTGTATCCATCAATGGCTTTAAAGGGCGTGGCCAAGGTGTGAATGGACGGCTCAGGTATGATTGTGGACTGGGCAACAGTTTGACCATAGGCCATGTTCCGTCCTGATAAATAATATCATTTACATTTAATTAATAAATAAAAAAAATTAACAGGAGTGGCATCAGGGGGACACAGATAGCGATGTTTTTTTTTACGTAATAGAAACATGGACTTCATTAGTTATACTTTCTACTGCTATATTAAATGAATTCATTAGTTATACTTTCTACTGCTATATTAAATGACTTCATTAGTTATACTTTCTACTGCTATATTAAAGTAGGACTTCATTAGTTATACTTTCTACTGCTATATTAAATGACTTCATTATTTATACTTTCTACTGCTATATTAAAGTATGACTTTATTAGTTATACTTTCTACTGCTATATTAAAACACTTCATTAGTTATTCTTTCTACTGCTATATTAAATGACTTCATAAGTTATACTTTCTACTGCTATATTAAAGTAGGACTTCATTAGTTATACTTTCTACTGCTATATTAAATGACTTCATTAGTTATACTTTCTACTGCTATATTAATGTAGGACTACATTAGTTATACTTTCTACTGCTATATTAAATGAATTCATTAGTTATACTTTCTGCTGCTATATTAAAGTAGGACTTTATTAGTTATACTTTCTGCTGCTATATTAAATGACTTCATTAGTTATACTTTCTACTGCTATATTAAAGTAGGACTTCATTAGTTATACTTTCTACTGCTATAATAAAGTTGGACTTCATTAGTTATACTTTCTACTGCTATATTAAATGACTTCATTAGTTATACTTTCTACTGCTATATTAAATGACTTCATTAGTTATACTTTCTACTGCTATATTAAATTACTTCATTAGTTATACTTTCTACTGCTATATTAAATGACTTCATTATTTATACTTTCTACTGCTATATTAAAGTAGGACTTTATTAGTTATACTTTCTACTGCTATATTAAAACACTTCATTAGTTATTCTTTCTACTGCTATATTAAATGACTTCATAAGTTATACTTTCTACTGCTATATTAAAGTAGCATTACATTAGTTATACTTTCTACTGCTATATTAAATGAATTCATTAGTTATACTTTCTACTGCTATATTAAAGTAGGACTTTATTAGTTATACTTTCTACTGCTATATTAAATGACTTCATTAGTTATACTTTCTACTGCTATATTAAAGTAGGACTTCATTAGTTATACTTTCTACTGCTATATTAAAGTTGGACTTCATTAGTTATACTTTCCACTGCTATAATAATGTTGGACTTCATTAGTTATACTTTCTACTGCTATATTAAATGACTTCATTAGTTATACTTTCTACTGCTATATTAAATGACTTCATTAGTTATACTTTCTACTGCTATATTAAAGTAGGACTTCATTATTTATACTTTCTACTGCTATATTAAATGAATTCATTAGTTATACTTTCTACTGCTATATTAAAGTAGGACTTCATTAGTTATACTTTCTACTGCTATATTAAATGACTTTATTAGTTATACTTTCTACTGCTATATTAAATGACTTCATTAGTTATACTTTCTACTGTTATATTAAATGACTTCATTAGTTATACTTTCTACTGCTATATTAAATGACTTCATTAGTTATACTTTCTACTGCTATATTAATATAGGACTTCATTAGTTATACTTTCTACTGCTGTATTAAATGACTTCATTAGTTATGCTTTCTACTCCTATATTAAATGAATTCATTAGTTATACTTTCTACTGCTATATTTAAGTAGGTCTTCATTAGTTATACTTTCTACTGCTATTTTAAATGACTTCATTAGTTATACTTTCTACTGCTATATTAAAGTAGGACTACATTAGTTATACTTTCTACTGCTATATTAAATGAATTCATTAGTTATACTTTCTACTGCTATATTAAATGACTTCATTAGTTATACTTTCTACTGTTATATTAAATGACTTCATTAGTTATACTTTCTACTGCTATATTAAATGACTTCATTAGTTATACTTTCTACTGCTATATTAATGTAGGACTTCATTAGTTATACTTTCTACTGCTATATTAAATGACTTCATTAGTAATACTTTCTACTGCTATTTTAAATGACTTCATTAGTTATACTTTCTACTGCTATATTAAAGTAGGACTTCATTAGTTATACTTTCTACTGCTATATTAAAGTTGGACTTTATTAGTTTTACTTTCTGCTGCTATATTAAATGACTTCATTAGTTATACTTTCTACTGATATATTAAATGACTTCATTAGTTATACTTTCTACTGCTATAATAAAGTTGGACTTCATTAGTTATACTTTCTACTGCTATATTAAATGACTTCATTAGTTATACTTTCTACTGCTATATTAAATGACTTCATTAGTTATACTTTCTGCTGCTATATTAAATGACTTCATTAGTTATACTTTCTACTGCTATATTAAATGACTTCATTATTTATACTTTCTACTGCTATATTAAAGTAGGACTTTATTAGTTATACTTTCTACTGCTATATTAAAACACTTCATTAGTTATTCTTTCTACTGCTATATTAAATGACTTCATTAGTTATACTTTCTACTGCTATATTAAAGTAGGACTACATTAGTTATACTTTCTACTGCTATATTAAATGAATTCATTAGTTATACTTTCTACTGCTATATTAAAGTAGGACTTTATTAGTTATACTTTCTACTGCTATATTAAATGACTTCATTAGTTATACTTTCTACTGCTATATTAAAGTAGGACTTCATTAGATATACTTTCTACTGCTATATCAAATGACTTCATTAGTTATACTTTCTACTGCTATATTAATGTAGGACTTCATTAGTTATACTTTCCACTGCTATAATAATGTTGGACTTCATTAGTTATACTTTCTACTGCTATATTAAATGACTTCATTAGTTATACTTTCTACTGCTATATTAAAGTAGGACTTCATTATTTATACTTTCTACTGCTATATTAAAGTTGGACTTCATTAGTTATACTTTCCACTGCTATAATAATGTTGGACTTCATTAGTTATACTTTCTACTGCTATATTAAATGACTTCATTAGTTATACTTTCTACTTCTATATTAAAGTAGGACTTCATTAGTTATACTTTCTACTGCTATATTAAATGAATTCATTAGTTATACTTTCTACTGCTATATTAAAGTAGGACTTTATTAGTTATACTTTCTACTGCTATATTAAATGATTTCATTAGTTATACTTTCTACTTCTATATTAAAGTAGGACTTCATTAGTTATACTTTCTACTGCTATATTAAATGACTTCATTAGTTATACTTTCTACTGTTATATTAAATGACTTCATTAGTTATACTTTCTACTTCTATATTAAATGACTTCATTAGTTATACTTTCTACTGTTATATTAAATGACTTCATTAGTTATACTTTCTACTGCTATATTAAATGACTTCATTAGTTATACTTTCTACTGCTATATTAATGTAGGACTTCATTAGTTATACTTTCTACTGCTATATTAAAGTTGGACTTCATTAGTTATACTTTCTACTGCTATAATAAAGTTGGACTTCATTAGTTATACTTTCTACTGCTATATTAAAGTTGGACTTTATTAGTTATACTTTCTACTGCTATATTAAATGAATTTATTAGTTATACTTTCTACTGCTATATTAAATGATTTCATTAGTTATACTTTCTACTGCTATAATAAAGTTGGACTTCATTAGTTATACTTTCTACTGCTATAATAAAGTTGGACTTCATTAGTTATACTTTCTACTGCTATAATAAAGTTGGACTTCATTAGTTATACTTTCTACTGCTATAATAAAATTGGACTTCATTGGTTATACTTTCTACTGCTATATTAAATATGGATCTTTGGTCCTGGGGTCCATTAGCGCGTGACTAGTTAATTGATCATCGCTGAAAGTTCAGGATTTTGATCCATTTCGTGATGAAAAATCTAAAACCCACTTTGCTGCATTTAGTAGCAACATTTTGTATTATTGTATGCGTTGGCATTCTTGTAACAAGCTACATAAAATGTTTTGCACTATCAGCTATATTGTGGATATAACAAGGACGCTTTAAATTGCATTCAGAAAAATCATATCTCATCCCTTAGGAGACCTAGTTGTTATATCAACATAATCTTGTAGGTGTGTATGTTTACTTTCTCTATTCCTAAATTATTAAAGTATAAGTAAGACTTTTATGGATGCGTAGCTCTGAAACTTAACATGAACATAAACTAACCTCCGCTGGCTACAGTGAATATAAACTAACCTCCACTGACGTGCAGTGAACATAAACTAACCTCCACTGACGTACAGTGAACATAAACTTATTGGATCCATAGTTATTGTTATCCCAACGACAGCGTCATTAGGATGACAGTAAATGTCCAGGTTGTTGACATTGACTATCAGCGCCTTGTTGTAGTTGTCACATGGCATTGACCTTTTATTTGGGAATTCAAAGTTAACTGAAGCGTTCAAAATTTTAACTGCAGATGAATTAACATTATGAATATTAAAATATGTAAAATATGTAAAAGACGAATTATAAAATAACGTATTAATTAATGTTGTAAAAGAATTTCATAATACAGCAAAAGAATGTTCATTTCATACTAAAAGCAGGACGACTGGTTGTCGCCGGGATAGATGCAGTAACTGTTTTACTGGTTGTCGCCGGGATAGATGCAGTAACTGTTTTACTGGTTGTCGCCGGGATAGATGCAGTAACTGTTTTACTGGTTGTCGCCGGGATAGATGCAGTAACTGTTTTACTGGTTGTCGCCGGGATAGATGCAGTAACTTTTTTACTGGTTGTCGCCGGGATAGACGCAGTAACTGTTGTACTGGTTGTCGCCGGGATAGATGCAGTAACTGTTTTACTGGTTGTCGCCGGGATAGATGCAGTAACTGTTGTACTGGTTGTCGCCGGGATAGATGCAGTAACTGTTTTACTGGTTGTCGCCGGGATAGATGCAGTAACTGTTGTACTGGTTGTCGCCGGGATAGATGCAGTAACGGTTGTACTGGTTGTCGCCGGGATAGATGCAGTAACTGTTTTATGTATAGTAGTAACGGACGGAGATGAACCGTGATGCCTACAAAGCCATTGCACTATCGACTATGGTTGGGATGAAAGAAAGGTTCTATAAAAGCAGACCCTTTAGTTATTTGTAGGATTTCATCTCATCTATACAGGAACTTCACATACACTGTTCAATGTAGAGACAAGTGGCGACTACAAGACAAAGAGATCAGGGGGAGACAAACTAACTAGAGAGTTGTACGGGAATGTACATTTTATCCAACACCACTCGCCTCCTCATAGTTTGACCCTTCGCAAACCGTCTTGATCAAGTATGTGTACCAACCCCACCAACTTCAGCTGAAGTCAACATACATAGCATAGTCTCAGCCCGCAGTTTCACTGAGAGAGTTCAGAGAGAGAGAGAGAGAGAGAGAGAGAGAGAGAGAGCATAGTTTCATAAACATTTGTTCTACCTGATTCCAAAACAAAATTTAAAACAAAAGAATCAACGATATTATTGTCAAAGAAATGTAAAATTTATTTTAAAACAATAAGTCAGCAAAAAAATTTGAAGAGAGTCTTTGCATCCGCTTTACCTACCTTGATCGTTCTAATTTTTGATGATCAACTTTATCATGAACATTTACAATACCCTAAAGCTGGACATAAACCTTCACAATACTCTCCAGCTGAAATAAACCTTTACAATACTCTCCAGCTGAAATAAACCTTTACAATACTCTCCCGCTGAAATAAACCTTTACAATACTCTCCAGCTGAAATTTAACCTTTACAATACTCTCCAGCTGAAATAAACCTTTACAATACTCTCCAGCTGAAATAAACCTTTACAATAGTCTCCAGCTGAAATAAACCTTTACAATAGTCTCCAGCTGAAATAAACCTTTACAATACTCTCCAGCTGAAATAAACCTTTACAATACTCTCCAGCTGAAATAAACCTTTACAATACTCTCCAGCCTAAATAAACCTTTACAATACTCTCCAGCTGAAATAGACCTTTACAATACTCTCCAGCTGAAATAAACCTTTACAATACTCTCCAGCTGGACATAAAATGTACAATACCCTAAAGCTGGACATAAACATTTACAATACTCTTCAGCTTAATAAAACAACTGAACATAAACCTCATGGTTAGTGGGAGACATTCACCTACCATTTTTAGAATGAAATCTAAGAAATGAGAAAACGATAAAACTGCCAAAACGAATTGAAATGTAAATTTTTTTCTCCTGCAGAGTCACGCAGGTTTTATCATTGCCATCAAATACAGGGTCCAGAGAGGCCTGTGATGAGGAAAACACCTCTGTTAGTTGTGGATTCATCACGTTTTCTGTGAAGAACGATTATAGGAAAATGTGACAATCTAGAATGCAAATAAAATTATTCTGATATCTTATTCCAGGAATCTACGAGGGTGGGGAGGTCTGTTTTACATATACTCTTGCTCCCCATGAGAGACGAGAGAATATAGAGAGCGGATAGAGTAGAAAGAGAGTAAAGATTAGTGAGAGACTGGGAGAAAAAGAGACCATAGAGAGCACGGAGAGAGAGAGTACAGAGAGAGAAAATTTAGATTAGTCAGAGACTGGAAGAGAAAGGAAGAATAGAGAAAAAGGAGATACAGTATAGAGTACAGGGAGAGAGAGAAGAAGTATTGAGAACAGGGAGAGAGATAAGCATTGAGAACAGGGAGAGATACATTACAGAGCGAGAAAATAGAGAGATTACTGAGAAACTGCAGGAGAGACAGTATAGAAACTGGGAGAGAGTTGAGTGGGAGATAGCTACAAGAGAGAATGAAAGAGAAGTAGCATGATCGCGTACGGTATTGACACAAGTATCCAAACCATCCAGTCTCACATGTAGAACCGAGACAGTTTCCCTGACGATCACATCCATCGGTACAGTGACATTTGTAACGACAGTTTGGTCCAAACCAACCTGCTGCACATCTCGCTGTGGATAGTGAAGTCTGTTTTAATGGAGATTTTGCTATGCGGTTTAGGTTCTAAAAAAATGCAGTGTCTTTGACCTTGAAATTAATTCAGTCGGAATCAAATACTTCCGGTCATCACCCTAGCTCATTTGTTTACTTCGTGAGAACTTTCTACCAGCATCTAGCGTTTTAATTTAGCTCTTATATTGATTTCTACCACTAACTAGTGTTTTAATTTAGCACTTATATTGCTTTCTACCACCAGCTAGCGTTTTTAGACTGCTATTAACTTTATCATAATGGAATGCATTTTTTTTATTTCATTTATAGCCCAATACTAGACAAGTGCGACTAGTTGTTGTTTGTATACATGTATTTATTTAAAGGAATGAACAGTATCAATGGTACTTAAATACTTACAATCAGAATCTGTTAATATGTAATCACAGGATCCATCCATTGAAGAACATCCCATGAAGCAGCTGTCATTACAACCCCATACACAATTCAGATTCCACAAATAACTTGGGCAGTCTTAACATGTTGTTTAATGATAACTTTTAATAAAAAAATTCTATGAGAGTTTCGTAATAATCAGTTGTGTCCAGTCTTTTTATAAATGTTGAAAGTATAATAAAACGTCCAGCAATCCAGGGGCCAACGACTGTACATCCATGGGTAGGAAGCATACACAAATCGTACACCCCGAGGTAGGAACCATACACAAATTGTACATCCCCAGGTAGGAACCATACACAAATTGTACATCCCCGGGTAGGAACCATACACAAATTGTACATCCCCGGGTAGGAACCATACACAAATTGTACATCCCCGGGTAGGAACCATACACAAATTGTACATCCCCGGGTAGGAACCATACACAAATTGTACATCCCCGGGTAGGAACCATACACAAATTGTACTTCCGCGGGTAGGAACCATACACAAATTGCACATCCCCGGGTAGGAACCATACACAAATGGCACATCCCCGGGTAGGAATTATACACAAATTGTACATCCCCGGGTAGGAACCATACACAAATTGTACATCCCCGGGTAGGAACCATACACAAATTGTACATCCCCGGGTAGGAACCATACACAAATTGTACATCCCCGGGTAGGAACCATACACAAATTGTACATCCCCGGGTAGGAACCATACACAAATTGTACATCCCCGGGTAGGAACCATACACAAATTGTACTTCCGCGGTTAGGAACCATACACAAATTGCACATCCCCGGGTAGGAACCATACACAAATGGCACATCCCCGGGTAGGAACCATACACAAATTGTACATCCCCGGGTAGGAACCATACACAAATTGTACATCCCCGGGTAGGAACCATACACAAATTGTACATCCCCGGGTAGGAATTATACACAAATTGTACATCCCCGGGTAGGAACCATACACAAATTGTACATCCCCGGGTAGGAACCATACACAAATTGTACATCCCCGGGTAGGAACCATACACAAATTGTACATCCCCGGGTAGGAACCATACACAAATTGTACATCCCCGGGTAGGAACCATACACAAATTGTACATCCCCGGGTAGGAACCATACACAAATTGTACTTCCGCGGGTAGGAACCATACACAAATTGCACATCCCCGGGTAGGAACCATACACAAATTGCACATCCCCGGGTAGGAACCATACACAAATTGTACATCCCCGGGTAGGAACCATACACAAATTGTACATCCCCGGGTAGGAACCATACACAAATTGTACATCCCCGGGTAGGAATTATACACAAACTGTACATCCCCGGGTAGGAACCATACACAAATTGTACATCCCCGGGTAGGAACCATACACAAATTGTACATCCCCGGGTAGGAACCATACACAAATTGTACATCCCCGGGTAGGAACCATACACAAATTGTACATCCCCGGGTAGGAACCATACACAAATTGTACATCCCCGGGTAGGAACCATACACAAATTGTACATCCCCGGGTAGGAACCATACACAAATTGTACATCCCCGGGTAGGAACCATACACAAATTGTACTTCCGCGGGTAGGAACCATACACAAATTGCACATCCCCGGGTAGGAACCATACACAAATTGCACATCCCCGGGTAGGAACCATACACAAATTGTACATCCCCGGGTAGGAACCATACACAAATTGTACATCCCCGGGTAGGAACCATACACAAATTGTACATCCCCGGGTAGGAACCATACACAAATTGTACATCCCCGGGTAGGAATTATACACAAATTGTACATCCCCGGGTAGGAACCATACACAAATTGTACATCCCCGGGTAGGAACCATACACAAATTGTACATCCCCGGGTAGGAACCATACACAAATTGTACATCCCCGGGTAGGAACCATACACAAATTGTACATCCCCGGGTAGGAACCATACACAAATTGTACATCCCCGGGTAGGAACCATACACGAATTGTACATCCCCGGGTAGGAACCATACACAAATTGTACATCCCCGGGTAGGAACCATACACAAATTGTACATCCCAGGGTAGGAACCATACACGATATGTACATCCCCGGGTAGGAACCATACACGATATGTACATCCCCGGGTAGGAACCATACACAAATTGCACATCCCCGGGTAGGAACCATACACAAATTGTACATCCCCGGGTAGGAACCATACACAAATTGTACATCCCCGGGTAGGAACCATACACAAATTGTACATCCCCGGGTAGGAATCATACACAAATTGTACATCCCCGGGTAGGAACCATACACAAATTGTACATCCCCGGGTAGGAATCATACACAAATTGTACATCCCCGGGTACAATGGAGAGACCGGATGAGAAAATAAAAACAACTAAAAAATTGATAGTATTTTGTATAACTTTAATACATTATTAAAAAATATGAATAGTTATGTGCAATAGTTATGTGCAATAGTTATGTGCAATAGTTATGTGCAATAGTTATGTGCAATAGTTATGTGCAATAGTTATGTGCAATAGTTATGTGCAATAGTTATGTGCAATAGTTATGTGCAATAGTCTCTCTTGTATTAATGAAAAACAGTATTGACAATCAAACACTATCTGTGATTAATGAGTTCATATTTCCACTCACACGTTTATCTGGTCAATATATAAAAGAAAAAGTTTTCATAAAATTCACTCTTTTAATTTCTTGAAAAAAAAAAAGCTTGTCGTCTGCTCAATGTCTGGAGTATACAAGAATCAAATTAAACACTAATATACTAGTCCAATATACCAGTCCAATATATCAGCCAAATATACAAGTCCAATATATTAGCCCAATATACCAGTACAATATACCAGTCCAATATATCAGCCCAATATATCAGTCTAATATACGTCCATTATACCAGTCCAATATATCAGTCCAATATACCAGTCCAATATATCAGTCCAATATACCAGTCCAACATATCAGTCCAATATACCAGTCCAATATACCAGTCCAATATATCAGTCTAATATACCAGTCCAATATATCAGTCCAATATACCAGTTCAATATGTCAGTCCAATATGTCAGTCCAATATACCAGTCCAATATATCACTCCAATATATCAGTCCAATATACCAGTCCAATATATCAGTCCAATATATCTGTCCAATATACCAGTCCAATATAACAGTCCAATATACCAGTCCAATATATCAGTCCAATATAACAGTCCAATATATCAGTCCAATATACCAGTCCAATATACCAGCCCAATATATCAGTCCAATATACCAGCCCAATATACCAGTCCAATATATCAGCCCAATATATCAGCCAAATATACCAGTCCAATATATCAGCCAAATATACCAGCCCAATATATCAGCCAAATATACCAGCCCAATATATCAGCCAAATATACCAGTCCAATATAACAGCCAAATATACCAGTCCAATATATCAGCCAAATATACCAGTCCAATATATCAGCCAAATATACCAGTCCAATATATCAGCCAAATATACCAGTCCAATATATCAGCCAAATATACCAGTCCAATATATCAGCCAAATATACCAGTTCAATATATCAGCCAAATATGCCAGTCCAATGTATATGTTTAAAAAAAGGTTCAATCGATTTTTTCCCGCAAAGATTGTTTTTTTTTTTATTCTTTTATTTACTGCATTTTTATTTCGATCAAAATTTTGATTGAGCATTGATATTTGAACATTGATATTTGAACATTGATATCTGCAGATGCCTGACAGGAGAAATATTTTCGACCCATGAAAACATTGACCACCGATAGCGAATATTGGCCTCATGGTAGATTTTGATAGGTGGAGCCCCTGTGCCCTCCAAACTGTTAGGCTACAACGCAGAAATAGTCAAGCTTATATTTTATCTCCTACTACAACAAACGGTAAAATTGCTGTTAGGATTAGATATTTCGTTGATCCTATAAGCCGACATTAGGGCAGCTCAATGGTGCACTTATTTTATCCACAGGATGACCGATAGTGCCATGGCAATGGATACACAAACGGAGACGTAGGTAGATAACTGGAGTGGTACCAGCAGTCCACCGCATGTACATCGGGATATAGACCTAAAGCGCTACCCAGCCATAAACACCCATAGACAACATTCTTAACCATCTAACACAACTTAACCACATACAACACTAGATCATGGCTATCAACCCTGCCTAACGCATCTATAGACAAGGCAATTTCTACCAACAAACAAAAAGTTCAAGTTTATCACATTCTGCACCACTTTACCTCCGAAAGTTTCAATCTCACAGATGGTCACTGTCGGGTAGTCACCATTTACAGTGAGTGTGGTGTAGATGACTAGAAGCAGCACGGGCTCCAGAACTGGTAACATTACAGTGTACACTAATTTGTCTTTCTCTACTGTTGTGTCTTTGTACTCAAAGATGGGTTTGTTGTCTTCATTGAACAAGCGAAGAACGAATCCATTCAGTCGTTCGTCCATATTGTCGCCTAGTTTTATAACAATAGAACACAAACAAACGTATCCTTTTTAAAACATATCGATTTTGAACACATTTGTAGTGCAAGTATGAAATGTACAAATATTTATTTCTACCACTGAAACATTGCCTCATACATTTCTCACCTCCGTTGTAAATAATAATTCTGTTGATAACAACCGGTACTTGGTAAGTCAAGTTGAAATGAGCCTTCTCGTCAGACACAGAAGTTTGGGTGCATGTGAAGCCAACCTGCATGATTGACTTAATACCGTCAATAGTATGGTGAGCTAACCCCTCGCCGGAGACCGAGGACTGTTTAACATTCTGACCAAAGGCCAAATTTCGTCCTGGTAAAAATATGTTGCTGATTTTTAATTAAAGATGTTTTACAGAATTACTTGATATACACGATTAATTTTTATATTGAAATTCTCTAGAGAATTGCTCCATACTAATAATTTATGTATACATTTATCTGGTTATTCTCATTAAATTGAAGTGATGAAAATGAGGGGAGGGGTGGAGGTTACCACTATAGCACATACCAGGTGGCCCCTGGCATCGGGGCCCATTGTCATGTATATAGGGTGGCATAAAATGGCTCAGCTATTGGTGGATAGATGTTATCAGAGAGAGGGGCAGTGGATATGGTCAAGGGCCCGAGATAATATGGCGACTGATATTTTGTTTTCTTCGATAATAAATTGATGAATGTCTTACCTCCACTGACGTACATGGAACATATTTTCAGTGATCTTTCATTCTTATTAATCAATATTGAAATTTGTGTCACGGTGGTGGACGGCTGACAGTAGTAGTCCAGGGTGTTGGTGTCTGTAACTAGTTTGCGGCTCATAGTCTTACATTCCTCTGTTTTGTTGTTTGATGTAATGAACGTCATTGACACATTGGAATACCTTGCTGGAAACAAAGGCAGTGCGTAGAATAATGCACAGTAACATACAAAGTTTAGATTGTCAAAGTGTTTTAAACACAAAAAAAAACTGTAATGGTGTTGCTTATCAAGTTTATATTTCAGAGTATATGAGCGCAAAGCTTTCTATTCCTATTTATCTGAAATAAATATTACTCTATGGACATTTGAAAGAATTTGTTTCAACCCTCAGAAAGATCTTGCTATAATTAATTACAGATGATATTTGAGGCGCGGTTTTCTAATGATTCTTTTAAATAACTTTGCTATTTTCTATTTTTGTTAACATAGTGTTTGTTCACTGTCTGGCTGTGATGGAATACATCATCTTGGGGGATTTGTTAACATAGTGTTTGTTCACTGTCTGGCTGTGATGGAATACATCATCTTGGGGGATTTGTTAACATAGTGTTTGTTCACTGTCTGGCTGTGATGGAATACATAATCTTGGGGGATTTGTTAACATAGTGTTTGTTCACTGTCTGGCTGTGATGGAATGCATAATCTTGGGGGATTTGTTAACATAGTGTTTGTTCACTGTCTGGCTGTGATGGAATACATAATCTTGGGGGGATTTGTTAACATTTTGTTTGTTCACTGTCTGGCTGTGATGGAATACATAATCTTGGGGAATTTGTTAACTAGATCTCTAGGATATTATCCAATATGGAAGTCTTCCTTAAATGGCTCACCAGAATTTTAGTTGTAATCTTGTAAGGATTGCACGTTTATCTCTTCTTAGATCTTACAAAGTAGTTAAGTTACTGTTTAGCAAAGCTCTTCTTTCACCCCGAACATAGCCGAGAGTGCAAAGGTCATCACAGGAGACATAAGTGGTGACTGGACACAACATGAACTAAGCCCACTCCCCACTACAGGTAGATACGGCTCACTACAAAAGCGCCATCTTGCTCCTGGCTAACAAGATTGGACGTCCTTAATTTCTGATGAAGCCACCTTTATGCACTAAGCACCTACGCATATTGTTATCTCGTTTTATTCCCTCCCCCACTCATCCCAAACTAGACTTAACCAACATTGCAACCTCGTATTAGATAGTTTTTTTTTTTCAGTATGCCATGTTGTACATTCTTTTGGCTTTAAGGGTGATTTAAAAAAATTGTGTTAATCTACAGTAAAGGAACAATATGTCGTATCATCAGCAGAGTTAGTGATTGTTGAGTTGTTGTTGTTTTGATCAGCTAGCATCTGTTACTTGTGTCGAATATGTCAATCCGTCCTATCTGATAACATTGTGCTCTGATGTTATTTATTTCCGTTTAACTTAAATGACTAAAACATCAAAAAAAAAATTTGTAAATTGAGCAATTAAAAAGCTAAATGCTGATATGAATACATGTATTTCTTGTAGTACCTTCTATTGATTACAGAGTACAACATCACATAATATATTTATTTAACTGTACTCTCGTTTGAATTTAAATGTCACATGATGAACGGCTATAAATTCACACAGAAAAATTTATGCAACATTTAAGCTCGAGAGTGACTTTTTTAAAATCAGATCTGGTGTAATTAAGTCTAAGAATGTTGGTTTGAGCTGAGTAACATAAGTCTGTTGAAGAACGGCAAGTGTTCGTCTTCAATTCACATTTGACATACCCATTTAGAAATCTCAAAATGAAATTTCCGAAAGTCTCGGTTATTATCTAGGCATACTTTTATCTCTAGTGTATAATGTGGACTTGTCTACTGCAATAAACACTTAGTATAATGTGGAACTTGTCTACTACAATGAACACTTAGTATAATGTGGAACTTGTCTACTACAATAAACACTTAGTATAATGTGGAACTTATCTACTGCAATAAACACTTAGTATAATGTGGAACTTGTCTACTGCAATAAACACTTAGTATAATATGGAACTTATCTACTGCAATAAACACTTAGTATAATGTGGAACTTGTCTACTACAATAAACACTTAGTATAATGTGGAACTTGTCTACTACAATAAACACTTAGTATAATGTGGAACTTGTCTACTGCAAGAAACACTTAGTATAATGGGGAACTTGTCTACTACAATAAACACTTACAATTATGTGTCTGTTATGTTAGGCCGCACTTACCATCTGTAGCGCCCAATCTTATAAACGTGAAAGGGATTGATTGGTTGAAAGTAATGGTAATTCTGCTAAGTGGCGAGAATGTAGCACACGGCTCATCAACGCCATCAAATAAATAGTCCATCTGTTGAGCTGATTTAGCTGTCGCCGTACCATTGTACGTTGTGATGAGATCTTCTGAAAAATAAAACAAGCAATCTAAGACTTTTCCGTTTCGGACAAAGGACATTTTAGAGAATTTTCGGACGAAATCCGTATTCATTTTTTCCGGGTTACAGCCATAAATATTGCTCCACGCGAAAGGATTTTGATAAATTTAAAGAGGGAAGTAATCATGTTGAATAACTATTACAAAAATAAATAATGATTACGCCCCTTTGATTAGCTTTTATTATCTATAATACAAATTTTACATCATACGTTCCGGTTTCCGTCTGTCATCGCTACTTCCGTCTGTCATCGCGACTTCCGTCTGTCATCCAACATGGCGGCATAAACAATTCATCCAAGATGGCGGCATAAACAATTCAAAGATGGCAGAAACATTGACTGTTTTCTTCTTAACATGCATAATCCGGCTACCAACTGGCCAGCCGAGTAAGAATAGTCTCCAACATGGCTGCCAGAATTGACATTGGACCAGCCACATGTTTAGTGCCGAGGTGACAAAACACCGTACACTAACATACGGCAGGTTAGGTCATGAATGCCGAATGGCAATCACAATGTAATACTGTTTTCAACCGCCTCAATAATTACCAAAGGCAATAATGCGATCTTAGGAGAGGTAACACAAATTCATGCCAATATATTCTGTGATACTCTCCGTAACAAATTGTAAACCGAATCGTGGTTCCATAGGCCTATGTATATCTCACTGTATCATAATAAATCTATGGTGTTCAATTTGTTATTAAATGAGAAGCGATCATAAAAGAAATATTTACAGAAATCGTTCAATTAATATTCTGTGTTATGTTCCACAATTTCAATTTTAAACCGAAATTATGGATACCTCAATATAATGTAATATTTATATTGTTTAAATTATTATTATTTCTAAAATATGTCTACTTCTAATGTACAATTATTTCCCTTTATTACTAACCTAAAATACGTCACTTTCTTTTCATTTTTTGACTATTACGTCACATGAATGAATTGAATAAGGGTTGAGATTGAGTAGCACCGTACACAACGTTTACAATGCAAACTAACCCATTTATGATGGGGGCTTCACACAGAGGGTGTATGGAGGGGGCCCAGTTTGAGGAGGGCCCCCAAAATATTTTTTAAACCAAATATTAAGTACATTATCTCATGTCGAAATGTAGTGGCTCCCGAAGATACCTAAAATCCCTTGGTTCGGCATTGGCTTCACAAAGCTATAATGTTGAAAGCTTTTATATGTCTTTCTTTTTTAAGAGGACTAATGTTTTCTGCGTCTGCGACCTCAACTGCATTGATGGAATACTATGTTTTTAATTGAAGGTCAGCTAAATGCTACACAACGATTCTTTCTTCTCGGGACCAAGCTTGAGAAGCGTCAAAAATTATCTCATGTCAAATTGCAGGGGCAGCCCCCAAAGAGGCCAAGCCCACCGGGCCCCTAAATCCCTAGGTTCTACACTGCCGGGTAAGCAGTTTTTCTTAGTTAATTGTACTATGCTACAGTGTGTATAACAGTAAATAAACCACCTGTTAAACATGTAGCGTTTTGCTTAACAGAAGCACTCACTCACGTCTCTCTTTTTTTTTTAAATACGCCATGTTAAACATCATAAAACATTAAATGAATAACTGTTTGGAAAGGAGTCCATTAAAATATTATGAAGGAATATGATTTTAAGAGTTGTTGTTTATGTTTACCCATAGTGAGGATTATTTTCTTTGGGAGGAACTATTTAACATATGAACTTTATTTGATGTATTATTAGGTGTTCCCATTCTCAAATGCATTTTGGCTACAATAATCTGTTCATGTCCTTGGGGCCACTGCAAGTATATAGACTGATTGTTAACGCGCTAAAATATATATCACCATTTATCAACTCCAACTGTATTGCTACTCGCCGGTCAAGGTACCGGGCCTTTGATAACTTGTTTATATTTTAAATATAAGCAAAAACGGTATACAAGAAACTCTTATATTTTGGCTCTGAGAGGTCAGATCACGAAATGAACTTTTGATGTACACTTGGCAGGCCAAGACCTACAAAATGATATATACATCATGGGTCTAAGACTTATGGTTGTTGAGATATAGGGCGCTCCTTTGTTAATATAGCTTATATAGTAAAAAACGGTACTTAATACGCCCCCTTTTTCGGCCCTCAGAGGTCCTATCGCGAAATGAACTTTTGCTGCATACATGGCAGGCCAAGACCTACAAAATAATATATACATCATGGGTCTAGGACTTATAGTTGTTGAGATCTAGGGTGATGACGGACAGACAGACAGACAGACAGACAGACATACTAAACGGGGACAATAGAGCATTTTTTTTTTCTAAAATGCTCTAAAAAAACCATACAAAAGATAGAGACTGATTACTTTACGATACACTAGTACCACGGTTCTCTACGTGTAGCACAAGGGATACGGGAAAGTTTATATGTGGGGGTACACAGAGATATATCATTTATTTTTTTTGTACAGCTAAGACTTTGAAGAACTTACTAGTGAGGGTTACCGGCGGACATTATGTTCGCACCCTAGTGATACAGTCTTAGTATACGTTCAGTGAACTTACAGATCACTTTTATAACTGTCGTATGGACTTACAGATCACTTTTATATCTGTCGTATGGACTTACAGATCACTTTTATAACTGTCGTATGGACTTACAGATCACTTTTATAACTGTCGTATGGACTTACAGATCACTTTTATAACTGTCGTATGGACTTACAGATCACTTTTATAACTGCCGTATGGATGGCCCAAATACATCTCTTTTAAAGTCAACTAAAAATGAGAACTTGAAAATATATGAAATCAGTCACAAATTTTGACATGACAGAAAAAAGAAGCAATTTAAGTCTTTTCCGTTTCGGACAAAGGACATTTTAGAGCATTTTCGTGTCCGGTTACGCCGGACGAAATCCGTATTTTTTCCGGGTGACAGCCATAGATTTTGCTGGTAAATAGAGAGGGAAGTAATCATGTTGAATAACTGTTACAAAAATAAATAATGATTAAGCCCCTTTGATTAGCTTTTATTATTTATATTTAAAATATAAGCAAAATCGGTACTTAAAACGCCCCCTTTTTCGGCCCTCAGAGGTCAAATCGCGAAATGGGCAAAAGTCATTTTTTTGCAGGCCAAGACCTACAAAATGATATATACATCGTGGGTCTAGGACTTATGGTTGTTGAGATCTAGGGTGAAGACAGACAGACAGACAGACAAAACGGGGACAGCTATAACAAAGTGACCTCAAACACAGATTCATGCTCAGTGCTGTATAATGTGACTACCCTGTTCTAATTGATAGAGAGGGAAGGTTACTTTAGCAGTGACGTCATCACACAATTAGATATACGGTTAGAGCATCGATAATTAAATAATCCTAGATTATTGGATACAAATACTCCACACATGATTGTATGCCCTTGTATTTCAAATACTGCTCCCCTTTTATTAAAACACACAGGTTTACGAATGAAATATCAATGAAACAACTTTCAATATGGTTTAAAAGTATGCATTGATGTTGGTTCTTAAAAGCTTTCTCTTCTTTTGCTATGGTTTTGAAAGTTACTATTCTGCTGCTATGTACAAAACAGTTGTTTGTTCTCTTTTACAGCAATATGTGTCTTCAAATAACTTTTGATTTTTTTGTGTTGCAGCAGGATTACCCTTTACCGTATGGTAATGTCGCGAAAAACTGATTATTGCAAAACTTTGACACTGTTGAGCTACCAATAAATATTATCAGAATACATTCAAATTTTGTCAATTTTATTCTTATAACATTACTAACACATTTTGGGGGTGGCAATATAAAAACTCAGAAATTTTTTTTTGAGTGGCACCCTATATATATATATATATATATATATATATATATATATAGTTATATATATATATATATATATATATATATATATATATATATATATATATAAGTATATATAAGTATATCAGTTAAAAGAGCAACTTTGTTCTGCAATAAATAAATATAAGTATATATATAAGTGTGTAACTCTTAACACATAAATCTTCAAAATCTTATCTAAATAACAATAACACTTTGATTTTCTTATAATTTTGTATTTGTAAAGTAATACCTGTAAGGTAAGAAGAAAACAAAAAAAAACTGCACACCCTTAAATCTTTATATAAAGCAATAGTCACTTTCGAACAACTTGTTTAGTCATTTAAAGTACGCTACATCACAGAGGTCTATCACTGTTTTAATAACATTTTGATTTAACATTTTTTACAAGAAAATAAATACAAAAAAAAAAAGAGAAATATTTTACGCACGTTTTTATTTACATAAGCACTTTTCTGAATCAGATAAAGATTCTTACTTTACGTAATGTTTTCTAAATGGTAATATTTTACTTGCCTCTTCTTACAAGTGACGAAACAAAAAATATTTTATATTTCTAGCTTAGCAACTAAAAAGCCTAAGCATATTTAAGATTTTTTTTAAAATTATATCATAAAAAGATTAAATCTTTCAAAGCAGTCATCGCCTTCACTTATTGTTTATACCAATCAAATCACCGAATTAAATTTCACAAGGAAACTTCAATCTACAGTAGAATTTTTTCCCTTAGTCTGGGAGTGCGGATTGTCAACATAATCATGGTAACATTTTATGAGCACAACAAACTGTAGCACAATTCTGATATCCCAACCTTATTTCTGTTCTCTTCATCTTGATTTTTAACCTTGTTCTGGAATGCTGGCTTTGTTTTTTGTTTTTCAATAAAACTATTTCTGTTTCAAGTATATTTTTGTGACCATTCAAACATACATGGTAGGATAATGGATAATTTTCTTTTACGTCTTTTCCACCTGTCGCCAGTCACAGACAACCCAGGTGGGTCTAAACATCTAATAATTGTAGTCACAGACAACCTAGGTGGGTCTATGCATCTGATAATTGTAGTCACGCTCAGCCTAGGTGGGTCTAAACATCTAATAATTGTAGTCACAGACAACCTAGGTGGGTCTGAACATCTAATAAGTGTAGTCACAGACAACCTAGGTGGGTCTAAACATCTAATAATTGTAGTCACGGTCAGCCTAGGTTGGTCTATGCATCTAATAATTGTAGTCACAGACAACCTAGGTGGGTCTAAACATCTAATAATTGTAGTCACGGTCAGCCTAGGTGGGTCTAAACATCTAATAATTGTAGTCACAGACAACCTAGGTGGGTCTAAACATCTAATAATTGTAGTCACAGACAACCTAGGTGGGTCTAAACATCTAATAATTGTAGTCACGGTCAGGCTAGGTTGGTCTATGCATCTAATAATTGTAGTCACGCTCAGCCTAGGTGGGTCTAAACATCTAATAAGTGTAGTCACAGACAACCTAGGTGGGTCTAAACATCTAATAATTGTAGTCACGGTCAGCCTAGGTGGGTCTAAACATCTAATAAGTGTAGTCACAGACAACCTAGGTGGGTCTAAACATCTATTAATTGTAGTCACGGTCAGCCTATGTTGGTCTATGCATCTAATAATTGTAGTCACAGACAACCTAGGTGGGTCTAAACATCTAATAATTGTAGTCACGTTCAGGCTAGGTTGGTCTATGCATCTAATAATTGTAGTCACGCTCAGCCTAGGTGGGTCTAAACATCTAATAAGTGTAGTCACAGACAACCTAGGTGGGTCTAAACATCTAATAATTGTAGTCACGGTCAGCCTAGGTGGGTCTAAACATCTAATAAGTGTAGTCACAGACAACCTAGGTGGGTCTAAACATCTATTAATTGTAGTCACGGTCAGCCTATGTTGGTCTATGCATCTAATAATTGTAGTCACAGACAACCTAGGTGGGTCTATGCATCTAATAATTGTAGTCACAGACAACCTAGGTGGGTCTAAACATCTGATAATTGTAGTCACGGTCAGCCTAGGTGGGTCTAAACATCTAATAAGTGTAGTCACAGACAACCTAGGTGGGTTTAAACATCTAATAATTGTAGTCACGGTCAGGCTAGGTTGGTCTATGCATCTAATAAATGTAGTTTCAAAGGCTATTAGGATCAGAATGCTAGCAAGCAGCAACTTTAACACCGATTAGAAAAGCTATTCATTCCTTAAATCAATTATTTTCTCCTGTGCAAAAAAAAATCATACAAAATCAATAAAATCTGCTGTAGACATTACTAAATCATCGATGGATAGTTTCAATAAATCGGCGCCCCATAGAAAGGAATAGATCGAATCTACAAGCGTCGATTGGAACTTTGATAATGTATTTGTTGAAGTTTCTGAAATGTATTCATTGGTAACCTAAACCACCAGCCATTGCATACTGGCTTTATATGTGTGGTCTAAGTCTTTAGAATTGTTTTACAACAAGGATCATTAGCAATAATAGCTAGGTTAATAGAAGGTATTTTAAAAACAATTTTCTGTTCTAGTCAAATGTTATTATCCTACAAATCATAAAAAAACTGTTATGGAACATATTTCTTATCAGTTCCACAGAGACTACATATTTGTATACATACAAACACCTGACAATAACTAGAAATGTTTCTATTACTTACGATATTGACATAGTTTCCCAAACCAGCCAGGTGAACATGAATCTGTCAAACACTTCCCATCATATCTACATCCAGAACTACAGTGACACTGATACTGACAATGATCTCCAAACCATTCACTAGTGCAGACACCTTGAAACAAGAATGACCATCAGAGTTGAGTTTAAATATGGACAAACTTTTCAAACTAGATTCTTAAATAAACAGAGAAGTTGGACCAAGAGCAGACGGACAGAGAGTTTAAATGAACATAAATATACCGGAAATTTCCGTAAATTACAACCTGGGCTACAAGACGGGACATGATGTTTACAAGATTGAGATTTTTGTACCATATACAGGTCCATGGGCGTTTATATGGTAAATATAAATCAGTTAAACTAATTATTACCTGAGACACTCCTATGTCATTTATTTGTATTTTTTTTCTGTTTTTCAGCCAAAATATTTTCTTAGTTGAAAATATGTTATAAAAATTGAGAACGTTATTTAATTTTGTAAAAACTATCAGTCATAAGTCAAGTTAAAGGTTCGTTTTTTAAAGATTTTTTTCTTCCAATTTGTCTTTTTCTTTTCTTCTCCCTTGCACAAATTATTATTTTTTTTGTTTTAACCATTCTCTTATTCTAATTCTATCTATACCAGTCTCTCTCTAGATGCTCGACTAATACTATCTATACCAGTCTCTCTAGATGCTAGACGAATACTATATATACCAGTCTCTCTCTAGATGCTAGACTAATACTATCTATGTAAGTCTCTCTCTAGATGCTGGACTAATACTATACCACTCTCTCTATATGGTAGACTAATACTATCTATACCAGTCTCTCTAGATGCTAGACTAATACTATCTATACCAGTCTCTCTACAGGCTAGACTAATACTATCTATACCAGCCTCTCTCTAGATGGTAGACTAATACTATCTATACCAGTCTTTCTCTAGATGGTAGAATAATACTGTCTATACCAGTCTCTCTAGATGCTAGATTAATAGTATCTATATCACTCTCTCTAGATGCTAGATTAATACTATCTCTACCAGTCTCTCTAGATGCAAGACTAATACTATCTATACCAGTCTCTCTACAGGCTAGACTAATACTATCTATACCAGTCTCTCTAGATGATAGATTAATACTATTTATATCATTCTCTCGCTAGATGTTGGACTAATACTATATATACCAGTCTCTCTAGATGCAAGACTAATACTATCTATACCAGTCTCTCTCTAGAAGCTAGACTAATACTATCTATACAAGTCTCTAGATGCTAGACTAATACTATCTATATCATTCTCTCTCTAGATGCTAGACTAATATTATCTATTCCAGTCTCTCTAGATGCTAGATTAATATTATGTATATCAGTCTCTCTAGATGCTAGACTAATATTCATTCCATATTCATTCTCTAGTTTCTTAATAATATCCAATGTATTGTCGATTGTGTAGGAATTTTCTTTTTCGTGACATGTTTTATAGAACGCTTATCAAAACATAAACGTATAAGGACATGCATGTCTTGGCTGAAAATCATTTTTTCCCGGAAATAATTTCTTATAAAATATTCCGAAAATAGTACAATTGTGGTTTTATACAATAAAAAAAAAACATTGAAATTAATTGTATAATACTTAATGATAGTGACGATTCATCAGATGTTTCCGTAAGTGGGTTTTATGATTATTTAACCTAATGTAAGCCCATGGGCCTGTATACTGAAAGAATTTCCGTATTTAGGCCCGTGGGCTTATGCTAGGGTGGGCCTATTTACGGGAAATCTCCGGTATACATTAAATATAGACAAGTGGCGAGGTGAAGAGTGTGAATTGGATTAAAGCCTACATTGCCTACATGGCCTACATGGCCAGACTCTATTAGCGGGCTGTAGTTAGTACATCGCTTGATTATATCTGTTCTGATACTCTCTAGTATCATCATCTCAATATCCGGCTAGACCAGGGGTCGGCAACCTTTTGAGACGGAAGAGCCAAAAGTTATCATTAATCATTTTATCAGTTTTTAAAGAGCCACTGAAGTTGTTGTTTCAGTACAATGGTATTTAATTAGGATTAGGTATTTAAAATAATATAATTATTATTATTTGCACATGGAACTGACATTGAAAGAGCCGCAACTTGACATCGAAAGAGCCGCATGCGGCCGCGAGCCGTAGGTTGCCGACCCCTGGTCTAGACCATGAGATCAAGGGAAATAACACGTAAATACATTTCCTTATTTTAAATGCATATGCACAGATAATGGATAAACAATATTTTAACTCACCCCATCCAACGTTAAAGAAACCTAAAGTCCAGGTAAGGCAAATTATTGGTTTATTTTGAAACATCATAGTTACTGCAACATTGAGATAGGTAAAATCGTAGAAAAAAAAAAACTAAAAATAAATTATGATTTATCTTACTATGTTATATGCTTAATTACACCTGTATTACTACAATGTTATTTGTATGTTGTCTTTTTGCTGACATAATAAGGATGAATTCCTCCATACCAAGAGAAAGAAACTGTACATATATGACGAAATTAAAAATAAAAACATGAGAACACGCATATAATGACTAACAACAAATTTAAACTATTTTACCAGTGAATATTTAATGTGACTGAAGGAGTTAAAATAATTTAAGAAAGAATTACTAACAATAAAGTCACTCTTTGGAAATATCTTCGATTTGTTTGTTAACTTGAACTAAAGTAGTGGTTACATTTTGACATTCTTTAAAAAAAGATATGACAAAAGCAATTAAAGAAATTACATCATTTGATAAATTAAAAATATTGAGATAACGTGATAAATTTATTAACAGTCCCTTTAATTTTGTTAAGAAAAATAATTACAACTTAATTCTAAACAATACCTTCAATTACATTAATTGTTTACACAACTGCAGACATTTGTTTACATTTATTTTACACTTCATTTCATTGAACATATGATGCACTGAGTCTATATTTAACCAAATGGTATTTCCCGTTCAAGTATGCAAAAAACATTTTGAAAGTAGCTTATACTAATTAGAAAAATCCACTTTTATGCTTCCTTTGCAATTATGTTTTAGGTGGAAAACAAATTGCAAGGATAAGCTATCATGATAATCAGGTCTATGAAGTCCGTTATGTGTGCTGTCAAATTAATAAATTTTGTGAAGTCCGTTATGTGTGCTGTCAAATTAATCAGTTCTATGAAGTCCGTTATGAGTGCTGTCAAATTTATCAGTTCTATGAAGTCCGTTATGAGTGCTGTCAAATTAATAAATTTTGTGAAGTCCGTTATGTGTGCTGTCAAATTAATCAGTTCTATGAGGTCCGTTATGTGTGCTGTCAAATTTATCAGTTCTATGAAGTCCGTTATGAGTGCTGTCAAATTTATCAGTTCTGTGAAGTCCGTTATGTCTACTGTCAAATTAATCAAATCTGTGAAGTACGTTATGTGTACTGTCAAATTAATCAAATCTGTGAGGTACGTTATGTGTGCTGTCAAATTAATCAGTTATGTCAAGTCCGTTATATGTACTGTCATATTAAACCATTATATAAATCCCGTTATATGTACTGTCAAATTAATCAGTGATGTGAAGTCCGTTATATGTACTGTCATATTAATTAACTATGTGAATTCCGTTACGTGTGCTGTCAAATTAATTAGCTCCTTGACATCCACAATGTTTGCTGTCCTCTCGTTGAAGTGACAAGGACATGTTCCCTCTTTTTTCACTAAACTGTATATTGATTCCGATTTCAGAAAATATTCATCGCGTGTCGTTAAAACAATTGTGTACCACAGGTCTCAGTTGGACCTCTTGCTTTATAATTGATTACCAATGTGACAGTTGACATAGGCATCCTAGGCTAGCAGGTCGAATACGACCCTTAAAGATGTTAGTTAAAGCCTGCCATCTGCCCTCTGCTCTCCTTTGCTCAACTTATCATTGTCGTCATCCTTTCATTTCTATTATTTATATTAATTATATCATCTATCTGTGCGGCAATTGTGTCATATATATATATATATATATATATATATATATATATATATATATAAACTTAAGTGGTCGATGTTTCATCAAGTTATCCTAAATATGGGACTAATGGTAAGCTATTACCTACTTGATGACATTTCTTATTTTGTTCGATATAGGCTTGTCTTTTTATGATTATTACATTATTACAATATTTAGTGCTTAGTTAGTTTTTTTTCTTATTATATTTTATATTTAGTGTTTGATTACATATTGACTTTGTTGTATAGGATTATTACAATATGTAACGTCTAGCTTGGTATGTGAATTATAAGAAAAAGTTTCTAACATATTGTAAACTTATTCTACTTTTTTCTCTTATAATTAATTTTATTTTCATTGTGATTTTTTTATGAATTTTTTTTGGATTGATGGAGGATGGGGTAATTACTCTGTTCCAGTCAATCCCATCCAACACTCTATGTCCAAGCTAGCCGAAAAAAATATCAGGCTAGTTCAAAAAAAGATA
Organism: Bulinus truncatus; assembly: GCA_021962125.1. Classification (NCBI taxonomy): domain Eukaryota; kingdom Metazoa; phylum Mollusca; class Gastropoda; family Planorbidae; genus Bulinus; species Bulinus truncatus. The sequence continues at coordinate 183,607 of JAGDYQ010000361.1, forward strand.
TAACATTTAACATTCAACCACAGTTAATCCGTCGTAAAAGTTATCTGCATGCCTAGCCTTAATATATCTTAACTGTGGACACTATGTATTAGGCGTTAATCTTTTGTAATGTTTAGGTGTTAAACAGTAAAAACACTTAGCTTTATACAGTAATAGGCCAACTGAACAATTGTTTATTCATTTTAATTTATTTTGATAGCAGTGTAAAGTTTATAGTCGTATCTAAATGCATATTTTATTGATTCAGTGCAGGAATCTTAAGTCTTATCATATCATCTGTATTTGTACCTAATCTAGAACATCATCAGTATTTGTACCTAATCTAGAATATCTTTGAAACAACATTTGTCTGTTTGCATCATAATCCTTTCAGACACTTTGTAATCTATTCACATCTTAGACTGTTTTGACGTCAATTAGCTGAATAACGGAAATTGTCATCAGCAAACAAATTGAAACTCATATTAGTGGTACCCTCAACTTAGTTCCTCTCTTACTGTGTGTAGTATGTTTAAACTTTAAAATCTTTTGCTCTGTGTTCCAATGCCTTAATGCATTTGGCGTTTATCGTGAATGAAATATCTATGTTAAACAATAGCGGTCTCATGTCTCAAGAATTCAAAATGGCGTCTTGAGGGCTTCTCGATTCGATACATGTTGTTTTTTTTTTAAATCTACAGTTTTGAATTGTTTATGCGGTTTCCTAACATGAAACCCAAAGGCCAAAATGCGAATTAATTCCATTAAATATTTATTGGTTTGTTTTTCTTTATGTCTGCAACATATTAAATGTTTACATTGTAATAAAATCGTGAACAAATCAGATCTGTATGAATCCAAAAATAACCCAGCCTGCCGATCAAACCTAAGAGAATATAACTCTATGCAAAGATTTTCAGGGTACAGGTAAATTATGATATTGTAGAGCTCCATGACACGTTGCCCGTTCAGACACTGCATGAAGGGCAATGGCTTTTCAGAACAGTTATTGTAAATAAAATAAACTGCTCCGAATCTAAAAACTAAAGCACAAGACTAATACCAATGTAAAGTAAATAACTAATTAGTACTACTGTCTACGTGTTCTGGACCGGAAATGCCCGTTAAGTCCTCAAGTCTGCAAATGACACAACTTGTAAAAGGACAAAGTCTGACGATGTTGTCTTTTATTTTCATTCCCTTGACCGATATGGTATTTGGGGTTGGGAGAACGAATGGACACATCAACAGATTTGATTTCAAACATCATTACTGCGGACTCATAGACTTGGTGACGTTCATCTCCTCTACAAGTAAACGGCGAATATATTTGCTTTTACCAAACTCTGTACTCTTTACATGTGAGTATATCAAGAAACTTCGTCCGAACAAGTACATGCAAAATATGCAAATATCTAAAAAGCAGACTTAAAAAAGCAGTAATTAAATCGTATCTTGTTTAATACGTAAATGTATATTGTATTTAATTACATACCATTTCGCCTCTTTTGTTTTTGTATAATGGTAATTATTCTTATTATATATATATATATATGTGTGTGTGTGTGTGTGTGTGTGTGTGTGTATGTATGTATAAAATGCTGAAATAATTCAAATTATTTTTACTTTGGATTCATTATTTAACACACAACTCTATCAACAATGATACACTAACATATAATCACAACATCCTAACAAAGGCATTACACAATAGCGGAAAGGCTGTGACTGCAACGTGCTCTGTGACTCCAAGCAATTATGATCTCCGTATTACCTCCGTTGCTGTTTCACCCACTGTTGTAATAAGGAAGTAGAACAATTATATATGTTCATGAGATATCAACTCCTCTCACAAGTGAAGAGTGTGATAATCAATAAAAATTCACCATCCCCTTATTAGTCATCTTCATAATTTTCACTCCTTCTGTTTGACCTGTTATTGTTGAGTCTCAGCCTATTATACATAAATAGTCCTACCAAAGCCTGCACTAAAGCCATGGACATATACAATAAAGGTAAGGCGACCAGTGTATGCTCCGAATCTAATTGTGATCTGGAGTGCCAAAACAGTTCATCTGAATAATAAAGAACACGGGTCGTTAATATCATTCTATTTAAATAAAATAAGAGGGGTGGGTGGTCCAGAAGTACTGAGAGCTACTGTCGCCATGTCAATTGATCAATTGACGTAATTTTTAATTCATTATATTTTGTTAAAGCAAACCAAGAATTTCTTTGTCAGACATTTTAAAGCCATATTATCTACTTTTAATCATATTGTCATTTCATCAATTATTAAAAGAAAATGTTGAATTTGTTTTCATCAGTAGCATTCAAATAAATACAGGAGAAAGAATAGTTAATAAGAAGGGATGCTTGTTTTCGAAGCAAGATTGTAAAACAAGCAATTAAGCCTGTTCCATTCTGGACACAGGACGTGTTAGAGCATTTTCGTATTATGTATCAGTACGTATGCTATCTTTCAGTAAATATTTGTAAATTTTGTAAATGTTTATAAATTCAATTGTGTAATGCATATATCTGAAAGTTTTAGCTTTCTTGTTCTTCTTCGATCTACATTTTCTTCTTGGTCATGAACAACTTCTGCTTCCTCTTCTTCTTGCAAAAGATCTACTGCACCGTTTCCTTTGACAGTCCAGTTGGCAACAAAATCAGCTAAGCATATTTCATATAACTGATTAGGTCGCTCTGCATACCTCTCAACTGGACCCTTTGTCAGGATGTCTGTACAAAGTTAACGTAACATATTTATACACACACACATTCATGCGTGTATACACACATACATACATTATACCTACCTACACACCTAACTACGCACATTTATACATGCATACTTAAATATATATGTAGACTCAATCTCATATACATATATACACATACTACATACATACCGACCCACCCACCTACCTACTGTCTACCAATCTATACAATATCTGTCTACTAGCCTTACATAACAATCTCTTATATTTTGGCCTTGAGAGGTCAAATCGCGAAATGGACTTTTGGTGTACACTTGGCAGGCCAAGACCTACACAATGATATATACATCATGGGTCTAGGACTTATGGTTGCTGAGATATAGGGCGGTCCATTATTAATATAGCTTATATAGTAAAAAACAGCACTTTATAAGGCCCCTTTTACGGCCCTGAGAGGTCAGATCGCGAAATGGAAAAAAGTCATTTCTTGGTAGGCCAAGACCTACAAAATGATATATACATCATGGGTCTAGGACTTATAGTTGCTGAGATATAGCGTTCCTTTATTAATATAGCTTATATAGTAAAAAACGGTACTAAGGCCCCTTTTACGACCCTGAGAGGTCAGATCGCGAAATGGAAAAAATCTATTTCTTGGCAGGCCAAGACCTACAAAATGATATATACATCATGGGTCTAGGACTTATGGTTATTGAGATCTAGGGTGATGACAGACAGACAGACAGACAGACAAAACGGGGACAATAGAGCATTTTTTTTCGAAAATGCTCTAAAAATACAATTTCTCACTTCGGCGAAACGACTAAGCCAGATTGACTATTCAATAGTCAATTTTCAGAGTTATTATTAAAATATGTCCTTAATAAATCCTAGTGACAAATATTGTTAATCATTTTATTTACCGTAGCTGTCACCATACAGTCGGACTTTATAACTCAATTTAGTGTGATTGTGTGTGTGTGTGTGAAGTCCTTGCATGGATGGGATGAAATCTCTTAGATCCTATAAACCCCTTATAGGAATGTTTTTATTGTGCCCTTCTATCATACCCACCACAGCAGGTAGTGCAATGGCCATGGATGCACCACGGGAGATATAGTGCGGACTTAAACCATGACCTTAAATATCATCGAACTAGGGACCTTTATGTCGACAGTCGAGCGCTTTACCACGTCACATTTCACCCCCTACTCCAATGAGTTTTTATATCCGTTTTTATTTCTTTACACCATTATATGAAAAACGAATAAAGTTATTAGCTTTAAAAGAATCATGAACCCACAGGATGTAAAATAATTGACGCGAAACATACGCTTGGTCAAGTTTAAGATTTGTCAATGACTCCCATAACCACACAATTGTAATCATATAAACAAAAAATAACATTAAAAAATGGCATTTATAGTTTTACCAAATGTGCAAGAATTATTCTCTTCATTGTAATTATAACCAGGTTTACACTGGGAACATGTGGTGGAAAAACGCTCACACTCCTTGCAGAAATCCTGGCATGTACAGTTCAGCCCGTGAGTTGCATTACAAGCTGTATTAAAGATGTAATAAAGAACATACAGAACTAAAGTAGAGAATAATACAGAACGGCATGGCTATTCCAATGTATACTAATTTAAAAAAAAATTCCGGATCAGAGTAAGATATATAATTTTTATATATTGTATATAGTCATTATTAAATCTTTCTAGAAGTGTAACATAACAGTCCATATACTCATCAATTTTTATACATATTTACAAGAAAAAATATTTTTTTACATTTTAAATGACATGAAATTTAGTGGACCTAAAATTTTCAGCATACTGCTGGAGTTAACCCTTTTATTAAACTGTTAATCGAATTGAAATGAAGATATGCTAATGCAACCCTAATCCAGTCATGTGACCAACAAACGTGGTGCTAAAGGCGGGTTCTAAATATGCCGACTTATTCCTTTTCCAAAATAACAATGTGCTATAAATGCCGCCTCTTGCTACAGGCAAAGTAAGTCCGAGGCAGAAAGGTGTGAAACTTGATAAACACATGCTAACAAAGGTGACATAAAAAGTTCTAAAATGCGGCATAACAATCGCTACAAAAAAGGTGACATAACGAATGCTACAAAAGGTGATATAACGAGTGCTAATAAGTGACAAAAAATGACATAAAAGATGACATAACTGTCACGGGTTGTGACTAATCTGTCGAAACCATCCCCTTTATCCCAACCCTGAACTTAATAGTATTAATAACATTAAGACGTATATTATACCATGTATAGTAATATACGTCCCCGTTCTCTCCCTCCCCCCTTTTACCCCACCCCCATAATTGCGTCATAAGAGCAGGTGGTCAGCGAAACCTCCGCCGATGAGCAGGACAGTAGTTGGCAGAAACACGTTACATTCCTCGCGGGATTCTCCCTGGCCACTGGGCTCCTGTTCAAAAGCCGACAAAGGGACGGATGTCCAGTTACTTCTGTCTTTGTCGGTATGACGTACTCCCCCCCCTCCTCCCCATCTAGGCTCCACCCCCTGATTTGAAAGAAACAGATATTATACTTGATTGGCTAGGGGTCACGTGGAAGAAAGTGTTTGAGTAATGTAAGACCGGTGAGCCAGGTGGTGGCTAGTCGCAATTCGACTGAGTGATAGCGAGTCGATTGATGTGTCTCTGTTTGAGAGAAGTGAGGAAGAAATAGAGAGAGAGAGAGAGAGAGAGTTAACTAGTGATAACGTCATTGTTCCCCTTATTCATTTTATATTGGATTATTTTGCTGCAGTTTGGATTATCTTTGCTTATGATAAGTCACCAGATCCCTGTTAAGGACTGGTGCCTTTGTATAAATAAATATATCTTGGTGTTGTACACACGACTTGTTGAATTGATCATCGTCACTTATTGTACGTTTAATTGTTGTTGAGACTGTGTGTGGTAGAAACACAAATACAAATACGGGTCACCATTGAGTCAGCCCTCATACTCTTAGCAGCAAGCCAAGGGCACCCTCATAGGGGTCCTCAACAATAACGCAAGCTACAAAAGGTGATATAACACATATTATACAGGTTAACATAACAAGTGCTAAAACTGAAATAATAAATGCTACAAAAATAGCCCTTGCTACAAACTGTGATATAATAATGCTACAAAGGTAAAATAGCACTTAATATAATTAGGGAAATGATAAATTTGACACACAAATACTTCAACTCACGAATCTGACATTCAGGTGGATCTAGAAAGTTATCACACCCATGGTCACAGCTCCCATTTATCATATTGCAGAGCCCCACATAACAGTGAGTACTGCACCTTGAGGAACAGTTAATGCCGTATCTACCTAGTGGACAAGCTGTTAACACACATTCATGAAACAATGTGTCTTAGTAATTTAGAAATATAACATAATTGTATGGTACGTGCACGTGTCAATTGAAAAGAAAGTTATTGTTTGATTCATTTAACATTTATTGATGACGACTTTAGATAAACTGTTCGAAATAGTCTCTCAGTAGTTTTTATCCCCCACTCCCGGGAGTCAGGTATTGCCCTTTATTTCCTCTTTGGGTTGATGTATAGCTCCCATTCCCCTGGGGTAAGGTAGTGGCATTGGTTTCCCCTTGGTGTGGGATCCTGGCTTTTTTCCTGGCGTATGTTCGTAGCTTTAGTTTCTCCTATGGGTGAGGTCGCAGCTTTTGTTTCCCCTGGGTATAAGGTAGTAGCCTTTGTTTCACCCTGGAGTTAGGTCGTAGAATTTGTTTTCCTAGCGGTGGTCAGTCTCAGTGGCTTGTTACCTGTTGCCGACTTGATTCTAAATGAAATATTTGTTGTCAGTCAAACTGTTTTACTCTAATGTTGCTTTCTCTTTATAATCACGAGGCGATGTTTTATTTTGACTGGTATAATCACTGTAGTAACAACAAGCATCTCTGCACGGTTATGTCAATATATACAGCAATGTATTTGATTCTATTTAAATGTAAATATAAATAGTTTCTAAAGAAATGAATGTAGGCAGACTATAAAATTATTAAAAAGACAAGTTTAAAACAAGCTTTCATTCAAAGGCACTAAAATTATTTTTAAAAAGATATTTAACTCATAATATCAATCAAATAATGAAATGAATTATAATTACTAAAACTGAAATCGTGAAAGCCCATGCCCGTGTAGATATATAGATCCTTTTCTATTTTATTATTTCTACTTAATATCTAAAATGGTTTTAGTTTATTTTATAATCAACCACGCTTTTAATTTTAGTACTTATAATACATATAAGTGTATTTGTATAATATGATGAGTTTTGTTTCTTTAAATTGTATTTTAATACAAGTTGTTTTTTTTTAAATATGATTCTACAAGTGTATATTAAAATGAAAAATAGTATCACTTATGTACTGGAGCTATGCTTCTACTTATGTACTGGAGCTATGCTTCTACTTATGTACTGGAGCTCTGCTTGTACTTATGTACTGGAGCTATGCTTCTACTTATGTACTGGAGCTATTCTTCTACTTATGTACTGGAGCTATGCTTCTACTTATGTACTGAAGCTATGCTTCTACTTATGTTCTGGAGCTATGCTTCTACTTATGTACTGGAGCTATTCTTCTACTTATGTACTGGAGCTATGATTCTACTTATGTACTGGAGCTATGCTTCTACTTATGTACTGAAGCTATGCTTCTACTTATGTTCAGGAGCTATGCTTCTACTTATGTACTGGAGCTATGCTTCTACTTATGTTCTGGAGCTATGCTTCTACTTAGGTACTGGAGCTATGCTTCTACTTATGTACAGGAGATATGCTTCTACTTATGTACTGGAGCTATTCTTCTACATGTTGCATTCATTTTTGTTATCTTATTCCCATCCTGTATTTTTAACAATGTTCTCGAAAACTCTTTTTTAATAAAATATAACTAACCTTCGGAACAAACTGGATAATTTCTTAAACCGATGCAACCTAATCCACAATATCCATTTATTGGATTGCACTTGCTTTGTACACAGTGATTACAGACATTTTGACAGTTTCTACCATGGGTACCTTTTGGACAAACTGTAGAGAATTTTAAAAATATCTTTGGTCTCGAAACAAAATTACAAATAATATTAAATATTTGCTAATTGATCAAAAATAAAAGAAAAAAAATCACTCTGATCATTATTATAGAAAGTAAGATCATACACATAATTATAGAAAGTAAGATCATACAGATAATAATAGAAGGTAAGATCATACACAGAATTAAAGAAAGAAACATGTCGATTATTTCCTTCATTTTTCACTTAATCAAAAAATGCAAAAACATATTGGAACCAGTAATCAGTAATAAAATTAGCAATCAGCAATGTAATGGATGTATACACAAAAATAAAACATATATATATATATATATAAAGAACATTACAAAAGCCAGAGTATATTATGAGGTCGTATGCATGTACATGTTCAGATCCTATGTAGATGTTGCTTTTCTTTGTTGAGAGTTTTTTTTTCTATATTTTTCTTAAATCTTATTCCGACTGTTCGATTGGAATCTGGGGATGTTAAGTCGGTTTAATGGCTTCAGAATATCAGTTAGAGTTAGTTCATTCGTCTTCATAATTAGTATGACGGGTAACAATCAACTTTTGTTTAAATAATTATGAACTGTTGAGTCTTATTACCAAACTAGCAACTCATTTAGTTCGTATTTCAAAATGTAATGTACATGTGTTATATAGTGTCAGTGTGAAATAAAATGACAAATACATGGTAGATTTGTTGTACATTTTAATTGAAGTAGACAAAATATACATGCGGCCCGCCGATAGCAATCAATTTTACAATGTGGACCTTCATTGAAAAATTTGCCCACCCCTTATCTAATGAGTTATGGTAACTTTAGCCACATATAAACAGTGTACCCGGCATTGCCCGGTAAGTCGTAAATCTACGTGACACTGGAGATATTTCTAATACACCATTGTAAGGTAAATAAATTGGTGTTAGTTTAATCCGGCCCCCCGCCCCCCCCCCACCCCCGCACGCTACGGGCCAGAATAGGTGAGGTATAAAAAGGACTTTCCTAAATAAATTATAATTTCTGAACAACTTTATTATCTTTATAAATAAACATCTCATTACAAACTGAATAATAGATAGTTCATAAAAATGTTCACCCGACTTTAGGAAATTACATTATTTTCATTGACTTTGTATGATACATATTCTGCGACAGGGACTTAACTCTAGAGTACTGTATGGAGAAAGGATTACTTCCATTTAGAAATGGGCCGTTTCACGAATACCTTTTGCACCAACTATGTTTTTGTTCACTGAAGTGGTCTCTTTTAAGTACCATGACTTGTTCGAAATACGTTCTTACTCCTTCACATTAAAAAATAATAGAAGATCTAAAAACACAAGTGAGTAAATATGAGTGTTATAATATTACTATTTAAATATATTTTTAAAATTAAAAACTACCTCATTCACGTGTATGAATTACCTCAAATGTAAATCATGGGTTTCTAATTAAGTGGACTGCGAACTTTTTATTTAGATTGCGTTGTTGAAAATCCCGTGATTTTACTACTGCTCTAAGAAACAACATTCCTAGCTAAAGTGAAGCCTATAGAGTGTAGGATCTGCTAAAAATACACTTGGATAACTATTTTTTATTGCGATTGTTTATTTCTGTTTAATGGTGAACTCTGTTAGGACGAGAACAATGTCTTTACGAAATTAAGATGAGCAATGTATTAGACGGAAAAAAATGAGACAGGAAACGACAAACAGGTAGATAAGTTTTAACAGTACTTTGATCACACTTTGGTGGATTTGAGTAGCCATTACATCCTTGGTCACACGTTCCGTTGAGGTGATTACAAGAGTTGTTCCAGCAAGATGAACTGCACGTATTTGAACAATTGTAGCTATATTTGTCTCTGTCACATTCTGAAATAAATATATTTTGAAAATATAAATTAATTAAAATAAATCTCTAAGATTATACAATTATTTATAGAAAAGTAATTACTAGAATTATATAGGCGATACGGTATAAAATTTTGTCTAAACCCGAATACACAAGTTATAAAGAACAAAATAACACAACTCACAATGACACATATATGGAAAGCATATACTCCTTTTTTAGAATTGGTAAAATATTTTTAATTTTTTTTTTTACTTAGCAATGGCCGTCATTTGAACTTTTGCGTGGGGCTGTCAAGTAATCCTTTGTCAGTTACCCCACAAATGGACCTTAAGTCTTGAGTTATTAAATGTACCTTTGTATAGGGCCGTGTTTTAAATATGATTACTTCTGTAATGTAGTACTTGTAAATTTGAACACAAGACATGTAGCGCTTTACTATTTTTGATAGTTAACCCACCTATAAATGTTTGATGTTTGGTTTATTATATTGACAAATAATGTTATTATATTGGTATCAGCTGTCCTCATAGTAAACCAACATATGTATTCTAAGGTAAGCGAGTCTACGGGTAGAATACCAATAGTTAGGCTTGCCATACGTCCCGGTTTGGCCGGGACAGCCCCGGATATACTGGGTTGTCCCGGTGTCCCGCCCGGTTGTTGAAATTGTCCCGGTTTAGATTCAGGGCACAGTTTCTTGGAAATAATAGAGCGAAATTATTAGATCAGAGAATGATTAATCTGCTATTGTGTGATCAGTAACATTTTGGTAAGTAACACAGTGATACAAATTTACAGAAGTGAAAAATACGAGTGGTACAACAAGAAGAAAACTGTTTTGCTTTGTAAAAATATCATGTTTGTGTACCATTATGAATAAAATAACAAAGATTATCTATTCTATATTTTAAGTGTTTTTACATGACTGTTTTCATACCCCTTCCCCCCCCCCCCCCCCGGAACCGACAACCCTAAACCTAAAGTAAAAAAGACAGAACTGTCCCGGTTGGTCCGTGAAAAAATATGGCAACCCTACCAATAGTAAAACGAAGTGGCTACGGTACCATCAAGCGCCATTATATTAGGGTTAGGAATATGGCTGGTGCCCGTGTTTTTTTTTCGGGTACCAGCAATTATATTATGGTTAGGATTGGGGTTAGGGTTAGGGTTAGGATTAGGGTTAGGGTTAGGGTTAGGGATAGAGTTAGAGTTAGAGTTAGAGATAGAGATAGAGTTAGGGTTAGGGATAGGGTTAGGGATAGGGTTAGGGTGTTGAGCAATATATATTGCTGACACCTGGAAAAAAAATACGGAGTCCCGCTTGATGGTACCGTAGCCACTGCGATAGTAAAATGATCTCTCACCAAAGAAAAGTTGGAACCATATGGACTAAAACAGTTTTCGGCCTCTAGTTCGTTTACTTACTAACAGTACAGTTTGGATCAGTGTAACCCAAGCAACCTTGCAGACAAAGTCCATTTATAGAATTACAGACCTGGCTGTGACATAAAGCGTTACAATGAGACGAGCAGTTATGACCGAACATTCCCTTTGGACATACACCTTAATATGGAAAGAAAAAAAAATAAACGACATTTTTCTAATAAGGCAATGTAGTTGTGTTAAATAAACGACATTTTTCTAATAAGGCAATGTAGTTGTGTTAAATAAACAACATTTTTCTAATAAGGCAATGTGGTTGTTTAAAATGAGCCTTGCACTTCAATTTATTTTTAAAAAAGCTAAAATATTTTATTTAAATTAAAATTGTCAATGGCAATGTCTATAGTCATGCCTCAAATAAATGGCCTGAATTGGCTGAAAAAGTTCATTGGCCCAAACGATACACACACTTTTGTTCCTTTTTCACACATTGACTAATAATATACACAACATCATACAGAATAATTGAATTGCTTATTAGAGCATTTTCGAAAAAAAAAATGCTCTATTGTCCCCGTTTTTTCTGTCTGTCTGTCCGTCATCACCCTAGATCTCATCAACCATAAGTCCTAGACCCATGATGTATATATCATTTTGTAGGTCTTGGCATGTCATGTGTGCATCAGAAGTCCATTTCGCGATCTGACCTCTGAGGGCCGAAAAAAAGGCTCATAATGTACCGTTTTTTACTATATAAGCTATATTAACAAAGGAGCGCCCTAGATCTCAGCAAACATAATTCCTAGACCCATGATGTATATATCATTTTGTAGGTCTTGGCCTGCCATGTGTGCATCAAAAGTCCATTTCGCGATCTGACCTCTGAGGGCCGAAAAAAAGGCTCATAATGTACCGTTTTTTACTATATAAGCTATATTAACAAAGGAGCGCCCTAGATCTCAGCAAACATAAGTCCTAGACCCATGATGTATATATCATTTTGTAGGTCTTGGCCTGCCATGTGTGCATAAGAAGTCCATTTCGCGATCTGACCTCTGAGGGTCGAAAAAAAGGGCTTATATGTTACCATTTGTTTACTATATAAGCTATATTAACAAAGGGGCGTACAAAAAATGCGTAACTCATTATTTATTTTTGTAACAGTTATTCAACATGACTTACTTCCCTTACTTATACAACGAAAATGCTCTAACACGTCCTGTGTCCAGGCTTAGATTGCTTTTGCTTGCATTGTTTTTGTTTATGTTTACACCTTTACTGCAGGTTTGAAATAACTAAGAGAACTAAGTAGCACTTAAATTAACGAAGTTGACATTAATGTGTATTTTGTGTTTAGAAATATAATCTTTTAGCTTAAAATAATTAAAAGGGGGGGGTATTGGATAAAACTAAACACAGAAAATGGATAAATCAGTAGCGAGCCTGATCTTCATGGTGCATCATGACCCGCTTGACCTGCATGAGCCGCATGACCTGCATGACCCGCATGACCTGCATGAGACATCCCATCCTTACAGGAACTTCCCGATTGTTTATTTGATTAGAGAGATAGACATCCCAACCTTACAGGAACTTCCCGATTGTTTATTTGATTAGAGAGATAGACATCCCATCCTTACAGGAACTTCCCGATTGTTTTTTTGATTAGAGAGATATACATCCCATCCTTACAGGGACTTCCCATTGTTTATTTGATTTGAGAGATAGACATCCTATCCTTACAGGAACTTCCCGATTGACAAAAAATGTTAAGTACATGGAATTTCGCGACATTTTGGCTATTTTTGACAGCATATCTAGTCAATTGGCCATTAATTTGGTCTGCTGGGGAAAGCTTTTGGACTAAATTAACACCCACCCACACACACACACACACACACACACACACACACACATACATGTATATATATATATATATATATATACTTATATGCCCATCAATTATATCTTGATCCCTTTTATTGTTGTGTATTAATTGTGTTTTATGTTTCGTTTATATATGTAGTTATAATATTATTATTTTTTTTATTTTACTGGTGAAATGAGTGTAAACACGAAATATGTGTTAGTCGGTTAAAAATAAAAAGCGTAAACTTACATTTGATGTTTCGTTTATTTTTAGACTCGCTCATTGATAAAGTGCCCTAACCCGTTAATTTATGCTATGACCGAGTAAAGTAGGTCCTAATTTGTATAAATTTTCTTTCCGTTAGTCCACTGACTGTTTTAGCATCACCGAAACTCACTATAATATAATAAGTTCAACTGTATATCTAAAAGTACTGTACTCTGAAGATATACAAACTGTCTAGAAGTTAATTCAATATCAATTACAAAGTGTGTTTTATGAAAATATCCTTACCGGACGTGCAGCCAGGTGGCAGTCTTCCGTGCATACAAACAGACAAACAAGATCCGTCCATAGCATTACAAAAGTTGTTACAAGAAGCAGGACACGTTTTATTACAGTCCAAACCCCAAGTACCAGGGACACAATCTGAAGGCATGTAAAATTTAAGGGAAATTAACTAAATTGAATATTCCATTATTAGCTATAATGAATTTCCTCCTCAATCTTAATACTTGTTGTTCACAAATACACATACATATATACATATACAGTCGATTCCGCTTAATTGGGACACATCGGGACCGAGGCTTTTTGTCCCAATTAAGCGGCTGTCCCAATTTAACATACAAATTTACTATTGGCTTCTTGGTTTGGTTTCTTTGAGATTTGTTCCAAATAAGCGGCTGTCCCAATTAAGCGGTGTCCCAATTAAGCGGAATCCACTGTATATGAGTTTTGAGCATCAACTTCTCAATGAAAAAGAATCAACATGTTCTAAAAGTATTAGAAAACTTATATATTTTAAGATATTTTTTAAAGGATAATCTCATTCAGACGCTTTTTTGTGTCAAACTTTACTTCCTATTTTCAAAGTTGAAAAAAAAATAAATTTCTATGTGAAATTTGTAATTTTGAAAAAATGGTATTGAACCTGCAAATTAAAATGTACGGTTTAGGAAAAAGTTATGTCTGCATTGTGTAAAATGTTAATTTTCAGTCAGGGCATACGGATTGTTTTTTTTAATGATTGTGTTACATAAGGATTGTGTTTTAATGATTGCGTTATATAAGGATCGTGTTATATAATGATTGTGTTATATAAGGATAGTGTTATATCAGGATAATGTTATATAATGATTGTGTTTTATAAGGATAGTGTTATATAATGATTGTGTTATATAAGAATAGTGTTTTTAATGATTGTGTGATATAAGGATTGGGTTTTAATGATTGCGTTATATAATAATTGTATTATATAATGATTCTGTTATATAATGATTGTGTTATATAATGATTGTTTTATATAAGGATAGTGTTATATAATGATTGTGTTATACAAGGATAGTGTTATATAATGATTGTGTTATATAATGATTGTGTTATATAATGATAGTGTTATATATCATTGTGTTATATAAGGATTGTGTTTTAATGATTGCGTTATATAAAGATCGTGTTATATAAAGATCGTGTTATATAAAGATCGTGTTATATAAGGATTGTGTTATATAATGATTGTGTTATATAAGAATAGTGTTATATAAGGATATTGTTATTTAATGATTGTGTTATATAAGGATATTGTTATATAATGATTGTGTTATATAAGGATAGTGTTATATAATGATTGTCTTATATAAGGATTGTGTTTTAATGATAGCGTATGTAAGGATTGTGTTATATAAGGATTATTTTATATAAGGATTGTGTTATATAATGATTGTGCTATAAACAAAGGTCCATGATAGATAATTGTTTGTTTTTACCCATACATACAATTTTAACACGTAAATAACAAATTATTACGTTATTTTCTTTTCATATTCTAATGTACACTGTTAAACTAGATTTTTTGTCTACAAACTGAGAATTGTCGAAGAATATGGAATTATATTCATTTTATAAATCTGCTGAACAAATTAAACCTATTGCGCCGTTTAAAATAAATAGATGTCTCAAGTTACCGGAAATAGACCCCCCCTCCCCCATACAAATAATTAGGTTT
Source organism: Bulinus truncatus (assembly GCA_021962125.1). Taxonomy (NCBI): domain Eukaryota; kingdom Metazoa; phylum Mollusca; class Gastropoda; family Planorbidae; genus Bulinus; species Bulinus truncatus. The sequence continues at coordinate 198,739 of JAGDYQ010000361.1, forward strand.
ACACCATATCCATACAGTCATACTGGCTGCAGTGTGTAAATAAATATATAGTGCGGCCTATGGCTCAGTTTTATAAAACTAGAATAGTTTGAGCGATTGTCTATCGTGGAATTACCTCCATATGCTTCTAGCTCACATACAACCACTGCAGGACTCCTATTACCAGCGGGTATTCTTGCAGCACGAACCATAATTCTCCAAAGTGGCGTCCTGTAATCTGGTAAGAGAAGGCTGAAGACCATTTTGCCACAAGGGGATCTGTCCTGATAGTGTTGAATGTTCTGGCTTTGAGCAGCCAATACTGTCAAGATGAAGTTGTCCAAGCGGCATTGCAAATTTTCCGCTTTATGGAAAAAAAACAACATATTTGTATTTGTGTGTGTTTGAAATGATGGGGATTGTATAAAGAACAATATTCAGTACTGGATTAAAATATAAGCAAAAAGAAAAACGTGCGTTGGCCATCAATGAAAAAAGGAGACACCATTGAACATGTTTTTTTTAATCCGGGCATATGAAAGGATTTTTTTTATTAATTAAACTAATAAACATAGGCCGGGTACCCAGACAGGCTATTAGGCATACAGTTGAAGTTGATAGTAATATAAATTTGAGCGCTTTACGTAATTTGCGCACACTACTCCATATCATTTCATTAATATTAATTTAAAGGATTCATTTCCAAACAGTTCTTCATTATCTGTCTCTATGTATCTATCGCTATCTATCTCTATCTATCTATCTGTATATATTTATCAATCTATATATCTATCTCTATCTATATATCTATATTTACATAAGTCTTACATATTATTGGCACCACAGTCACAAAATTACAAAAAAGGGCATTTAGTATAACTGAATGTTCTTAGTGCATGTATTATTTTAATTTTCTTCTATTTCATTTTTATTCAAGAAAGAGTCATTTGATGAACAAAATGCGCACCAAACATACTCTCATTTAGTAAGTTGTCTCTTTTCAGTTTATATAATTTTGGAATTCCCCAGACTTTTTTTTATACAGACGGTCGAACGTACTCTCGTACGGTCTACTATGTTAGCCGATTAAGTATATAGATAAGATATAAGAATATCTTAACAAACGACATGTTTCTGTCTCTCTTTTGCCAACCTGTTTACTCTATAAACTAATGTTTATTCTATAACATATTGTACATTCTATAACATAATGTTTACTCTATAAAAAACATATAATGTTTATGCCTATTGTAAGCTATACTCATCTTAACCAAGTGTAAAAAAAATACTATTTGAAATCCCATGCTGATCTTTATATGACACTTTAAGATGACAAAAATTTGAGTGAGTTTTTCCTATTGCTGACATTTCCTTTTATATTAATTATATTTTTTGTTTTTTCAATTAATTATTAACTAAACTTTCTTTTCCTATGATAAATTGTATTTAAAAATAAACACATCTTCCAGTGATAAAAAAGTCAGGATTGACGACTTATGTCCTTTACGTATTAAAGTTGATATGTTGCATTAAGTTGACTATAGAGATCAGATTAAAACAATTCAATGGACATTCATTGGGTAAATTCAATCATGCTTTTTTTTTATTATTGTGTACTTTATTAATGAAATCTTGAGATACCAGTGCTGTCCCATTTAAAATAACTCAAAACAAAAGGTGAAATTTCAAACATATGTTTGCCAGCACTTTTCAACAACTGTTGTCAACACACACTGGATAATTAAATCCTAGTCATTCATATTGGGCCGGGAGGGGGGAAGGGGGGGTTAAATAAATTTCACTAGGAACTATATTGAAAAAAATATAAAAACGTTTCTGTTATCTCAGTGTGTCAATTTATGTGTGTGAAAATTATTTATTTGTTTTAATTTAAATAATTTATATTAAAAAGTGTTGTGCATACCAATCTGTTGTTCTTTCTTATCTACACTTTATATCACTGCCCCCCCTCTACCCCCAGACCTCCCAAGAAACATTCAATTATATCATTTTTCTTTGCTTTGATGTATTTCTCTCGGGATGGTGCGACGTTTCATTGACGAGAATTTAAAAGGCAGATGAGTACGGCAGTGGGATTGTAAAACAAAGCAATCTGAAATATAAATTTATTAAAAGGCAGCTGAGTACGGCAGTGGGATTGTAAAACAAAGCAATCTGAAATATAAATTTATTAAAAGGCAGCTGAGTACGGCAATGGGATTGTAAAACAAAGCAATCTGAAATATAAATTTATTAAAAGGCAGCTGAGTACGGCAGTGGGATTGTAAAACAAAGCAATCTGAAATATAAATTTATTAACGTCCTCTCCGCTGCGAGGAAAAAAATGGGAACCACTGCTTTATATAAATAAAAAAAAAACTCACTAACTTTTTTTGGTAAAGCTGATGTAAATATTAAAAACAAAAGCAAAAATTAAGCCTGTAAAAACAGGACGTTTTAGAGCATTTTCATGTATAGAGAGGGAAGTAAGTCATGTTTAATAACTCTTACAAAAATAAATAATGATTTCACCCCTTTGTTTAGCTTATAATCTATATATAATATATAAGCCCCTTAGGAGCCCTGAAGCCCGGCCCTGAGAGGTCCTATCGCGAAATGAGCTTTTGATGTACACATGGCAGGCCAAGACCTACAAAATGATATATACACCATGGGTCTAGGACTTATGGTTGCTGAGATCTTGGGCGCTCCTTTGTTAATATAGCTTATATAGTAAAAACGGTACTTTATAAGCCCCCTTTTACGGCCCTGAGAGGTCCTATCGCAAAATGAACTTTTGATGTACACATGGCAGGCCAAGACCTACAAAATGATATATACATCATGGGTCTAGGACTTATGGTTGTTGAGATCTAGGGTGATGACGGACAGACAGACAGACAGACAAAACGGGGACAATAGAGCATTTTTTTTCGAAAATGCTCTAAAAAGCGCACTGGCGTACACACAAAAAAATCTGAAGAACTCTTCTCTATGTGTGTGAGTATAAGTTTGAGAGGGCAAGAACTCGTTCCACTAATTTCTTCAATTTAAAAACATTAGTTTAAAAATATTGACTTTGGGCGACGTTAAAATTGAATTAAATGCTTATTTAGGTACATAACTTTGATCTTTAACATCTGTATTTGTCGGAGATAACGTCTACATGTGTTGGAGATATCGTCTACATGTGTTGGAGATAACGTCTACATGTGTTGGAGATATCGTCTACATGTGTTGGAGATATCGTCTACATGTGTTGGGGATAACGTCTACATGTGTTGGAGATAACGTCTACATGTATTGGGGATAACGTCTACATGTGTTGGGGATAACATGTATAAAGCTGTAGCGCAATGCGGCACCCACATCATACCCCAGAAAACGATCTTGATGTGCAATAAAATCGTTTCAAATGGAAATGATTCAATCTTTAATTTCTTTTTGTTTCTCTTTGTAAATAATATTAATGGATTGGCAAGTGTCTGACTCTACAAAATTTATAATTTTAAATGTGTTTATCTGACAGCCTAATTGAGTACAGTAATTACTCTTCCGCGGTAGGAAGCGAGGCATCTTCCGTGATTTAATACAAAGTGATTCCTGCATCGGTAGCTTTCTTAATTATTTGTAAATTTAAAAAAAATGAGAAACAGAAATGTTTCAGCCTAACTGCTGAAGAATTTCTAAACTAATACCGGATACTATCACTGCACATAGAAATGTTTAAAAATGGCATAATGTTGGCATGATTGTAAACAATAATACTTTACCAAATTAAAACCAAAAAACAAAAAAAAAAGCCGGATGTTCGATTATCAAAACCATTTTAAATACGTTTAGTTCGTATTCCAAGTTGTCGACTTTTTAAGGCAATCATATCTCTTAAAATGAGGGACGGATTTTTCGCTTTGGGTGTCACAAAAGGTATTAGCGCTCTTTATCTCACCTCTGTAATACATAACTATCACTGATCTCACCTCTGTAATACATAACTATCACTGATTTCACCTCTGTTATACATAACTATCACTGATCTCACCTCTGTAATACATAACTATCACTGATCTCACCTCTGTAATACATAACTATCACTGATCTCACCTCTGTAATACATATCTATCACTGATCTCACCTCTGTAATACATATCTATCACTGATCTCACCTCTGTAATACATAACTATCACTGATCTCACCTCTGTAATACATAACTATCACTGATCTCACCTCTGTCATACATATACTATCACTGATCTCACCTCTGTAATACATAACTATCACTGATCTCACCTCTGTAATACATAACTATCACTGATCTCACCTCTGTTATACATAACTATTCTATATATAGCTGATGGTCTTTCGAAAGTTAAGTTGAAATGACTGTTGGGATCCAGTTGACTTGTATGGGTGCATCCTCTCCTTTGAAATTTGTGTATTCTGTGACCGTCAATGGCTTTAAATGGTGTTGACAATGTGTGAAAATATTGTTCTTGAATTATTGAGGACTGTGCCACATGTTGACCATAGGCCAAATTGCGCCCTGTTAAGAAAAAAATATATCATACAAATTTTGAAATTAAAAAAAAAAAAATACAGCTATGCTTTAAAAATTTTAAGTTAATCTATTAAAAGGTTTTACTTTTGTAAGCATATACTAAAAAATCTAATGTTATAATGGTTTTGTGGAAGAATAGTCTAGGGAAATGATGTAGCTCAGTGGTCCCCAACCTTTTCTGGCCGCGGACCTGTCGACGTTCAATAATTTCACTGCGCCCGCTGATATGGGGGATGGGGAGAGGTGGGCTTGGGGAGAGGACCTTTGATTATTTATATTTTACATTGTTTTGATTTACAAAGCCACTGTCGCTTACATCCGCTTAGCTAGAGTTTCAATTCGAGTCCATGGAAAGTCGCACTATCCTGAGAGAAATACACCACAGTAGACAAAAAGGAAATAATTAAATGTTTCTTGGTCGGCCCAGTACCATTTGATCCACGAACCGGCACTTTTGTTATAACGTTCAAAATCATAAACATAAAACGCCTAATCCCAATGATTGTGTGTCAGTTTGTGCACAAGATATAAATTCTGTCATCACCAGCCTAATCAGAGGCGTAGCGAGGGGTGGGCAAAGGGGGCATCATGCCCCGGGCGCTTCTCGTAAAGGGGCGCCAAATGGTGTATGATATATATATATATATAATATTATATGTTTTTCGAATGGGGGGCGATAAAAAAGTATTGTGCTCCGGACGCGAGCTAAGCTCGCTTGGCCACTTAGCTTAATATATATGTATAAGTGTGTGTGTGTAAATATCGTTAGATTTATCTTTCTTGGATTGAAATTAAAATGGACGTTAAAAATACGAACCGAAGGGTGTTCAAGATAGTTATTTTTATTTATTAGTTTTAAAGGTCGTAATGGCGTAATCAGAAATTGTAGACCATGTAGGAATGTTTTGATGACGCAATTATTTTGAATTTTCTCTTGCAGAAGTATGCAGAGCAACTGTTAACATCTAATTTGTTATGTGAATGTCAATTTACCGAGATCAAACTGTGTATATTGTATATATTAATGTGTCGTGTTTACGGATAATATCTATTTTTACACTATATTGTATGGCGACGTATTTGATGATTTGTATTGGTTCCACTAAACATTTTTGTTATTCAATTTTTTAAAATTCTTTTTCGCGACTCTGTTTTCATTCTCTTCAGGCTTTTTAATAAACGAATAGAACTTATCAATATACGTATATAACTATATTGCAGGGAGCACATACCAGATTTTAACATAATGACAATTTAAATTAACGATTATTTAGTTGGAAAGACTACCCTTCCTTAATCTTGTTTGAGTTCACAATCGTTAAAGGACCGAATCATTGTTTTCCTTTATTAATCAATTAAAATGAAATAATCCGCGGTTTACTTATTTTTTGTGTGTGCATTAGACAAAAATCTCTTAAATAATAATAGCGGTCTCGCGTCTGTGTTATATCGAAAGTAGAAATTAAAAATTCAAAGTTCGATAAATGTTTTTTTTATTTTAAATTCACAGTTTTTAATAGATTTTGTGGTTTACAAACATGAAACCCAAAGGACTAAATGTGAAATAATTCCATTTAAATATTTTTTTTGTATTTCTACAACATAATGCATCTTTAAATTGTAATAAAAATCATGAAAAAAAACGGATCTGTCCGAAAACAAAAATAACCTAACCCAATTATTAAACCTAAGGCAACATAACTATATGCAAAGGTTTTCCAGGATACATATAGTATATTAATATTCTCGATCACAGACGGAATTCAAATATATATTTCCCGAGACTTACCATTTCTACTGTAGATTAATTGTTTTTTTTTCAAATAAAAGGTCATATAAAATTATATTTTTTTTTTCTTACGAGTAAATCCAAGTGAATTTCATTTTATACCAATACAATGAAATATTTATCTTTACTAACTTTTTAATTTCCATTATTTGCTAGGATTAATAAAAAAGCTTAACTTAAGTACACCTAAAAAGAATCAATAGCTTTAAAAGTTCCAACTATAGACGTTCCGAAATTGTTCTAGAATATGTATTGTGTAGAATATGTATTGTGTAGAATCTGTATTGTGTAGAATCTGTATTGTGTAGAATCTGTATTGTGTAGATTCTCATTTTTTTTTTAACTAACGTACATTGAATGTAAACTTACCGCCACTGACATAAAGTGAACATAAATGAATTGGGTCCAGGGTTATTGTAATCCCCACGACAGATTCATTGAGTCGACAGTAAATGTCCAGGTTGTTGACGTCGACTATATACGCCCTGTAGTTGTTATCACATGTTAGTGTTGTCTTATTCAGAAGTTCAAACTTCACTGAGGCATTCAGATTACCAGCTTAGACGAATTAACATTCAAAATAAATATTGTATCAATGAATACGTTGAGGATATATGTAAGAATAAGAGACAGGGGGAATAGAAAAGACTGAATCAATTGAATATAATATATATATATATATATATATATATATATATATATATATATATATATGACTTTAGACAGATTTATGTTAATTTTTGATTGCTACTAATATAATCACGTATTTAGTGCAAAGTACTGAAATCAAGTCTTTCATATGAAGAGTTTATATCATAACAACAAATAAAAAGAACGACCCACAAATCCTTATTGATTGATGTGACTCTAATTTGTCTAATTAAAAAAAAGGTTTTTAAAATGGCTGATATAATTTTACCAGAATATAGGTCAGATATATAAAAAAAAACAAAAAAAAATTGGTTGTCACCCAGTTCGAGCTAACAATGTGACATACTTTAGAGCTAACAATGTGACATACCTTAGAGCTAACAATGTGACATACTTTAGAGCTAACAATGTGACATACTTTAGAGCTAACAATGTGACATACTTTAGAGCTAACAATGTGACATACTTTAGAGCTAACAATGTGACATACTTTAGAGCTAACAATGTGACATACTTTAGAGCTAACAATGTGACATACTTTAGAGCTAACAATGTGACATACTTTAGAGCTAACAATGTGACATACTTTAGAGCTAACAATGTGACATACTTTAGAGCTAACAATGTGATATACCTTAGAGCTAACAATGTGACATACTTTAGAGCTAACAATGTGACATACTTTAGAGCTAACAATGTGACATACCTTAGAGCTAACAATGTGACATACTTTAGAGCTAGCAATGTGACATACTTTAGAGCTAACAATGTAACATACTTTAGAGCTAACAATGTGACATACTTTAGAGCTAACAATGTGACATATTTTAGAGCTAACAATGTGACATACTTTAGAGCTAACAATGTGACATACTTTAGAGCTAACAATGTAACATACTTTAGAGCTAACAATGTGACATACTTTAGAGCTAATAATGTGACATACTTTAGAGCTAACAATGTGACATACCTTAGAGCTAACAATGTGACATACCTTAGAGCTAACAATGTGACATACCTTAGAGCTAACAATGTGACATACCTTAGAGCTAACAATGTGACATACCTTAGAGCTAACAATGTGACATACTTAAGAGCTAACAATGTGACATACTTTAGAGCTAACAGTGTGACATACCTTAGAGCTAACAATGTGACATACTTTAGAGCTAACAATGTGACATACTTTAGAGCTAACAATGTGACATACTTTAGAGCTAACAATGTGACATACTTTAGAGCTAACAATGTGACATACTTTAGAGCTAACAATGTGACATACTTTAGAGCTAACAATGTGACATACTTTAGAGCTAACAATGTGACATACTTTAGAGCTAACAATGTGACATACTTTAGAGCTAACAATGTGACATACTTTAGAGCTAACAATGTGACATACTTTAGAGCTAACAATGTGACATACTTTAGAGCTAACAATGTGACATACTTTAGAGCTAACAATGTGACATACTTTAAAGCTAATAATGTGACATACTTTAGAGCTAACAATGTGACATACTTTAGAGCTAACAATGTGACATACTTTATAATTTGGATGAAGCATTTACTATGAAAAGTCGACATGTTCAGATATAATTTCATATGCAAACCATTTATAATTAAATAACTTAAACCAAACTGATTAGCGAATTCAACGTTAAAATCAGTCATTCTTTCTGATCATTAAGAACCAGATAAATGTTAGATTACAGGATCTGCTAAAAATGCAGGCCCGTAGCCATGATTATTGGATTGGGGTCCGAAGAGATTTTCGGTGGGTGAGGGGCGAAGAAATTGTTGGGATGGGGGGCCGAAGAAGCAAGTGGTCAGGGGCATAGAAATGTTCAGGGGGGGGGGCGAAGGTGGAGTCCCCTCCCCAAGAAATTTTTTGCAGTTCCATTTCTGGAATGGTGCGTTTTAGTACCGATTGTTTAGCTATTAATTAGAAATATATAATTTTAACTACGTTTCAATAATTATGGCATGTAGCAGTTTTGTTAAAAATAATTTAAATAGTAAAGAGTTTAAATGATAAAATTCATTAAGGCTGAACAATTTCTGATTCCTGAATTAAATATATTGATTTGTTCTGCTACACAATTGTTACATTATAGATACCTGATTTATATTATTATACTGTTGGTTAAACGTACAACTCGGGAAGATGGACACAGATGCACAAATATAGCTTACCTATTTGTGTGATCTGTTATAAAATATTGTAAACAAAGAACATATCTATCAACAAAAAAGTGACCAGTCTCAATAATTAAATGCTGAATAAAATTAATTCTGCTAAAATTAAATTTGCAATTTAACTAACATCACTAGAAATCAGGCAAGTTTTATTTTATTATTTTATTATACATTTGTTTTAAATGAAGTCTGAAGTCAATGTTATTTTATTAACTTATATAAGTTGCTAGTTGTCCTCAAAAGATATCAACATATAAAACTATTACAATGTTGCGAACTTATACGTTTCAATTTTGCAAACGTCGTGGTTTAGCATTGAGTTTATGTAAAAACGCTTCAGCATTTAGATTGTCTGTTAAATCTTTTTTCAAGTGCAAGCAGGACAAGATTGCTTAGACGCTTTTTTAACATTGATCTGCGATATGGGGTGAGCATTCGTGTAAGGGTTGAGAAAATGTTTTCACACACGGCTGTTGAAGCCCCAAATGCCATTGCTGCCCAAAATACCCAAAAGTGAACTCAATAAGATTGAATCTTTTATGGCAGAAAATTAGATGAGCTATATATGTAAGTAAAATAGCCTGAATGATTGTCAAAATAAAAACCTTTAAGTTTTTATTATAATTGATTGATTGAACAAAATGATTGATATTTTATAGCCGTTATTATTAAAAAATTTTGTCAAAAAGCTCAAATCAGGCACGGGCGTGGGGGTGGGGCTCAGGTCATGAACAGGGGGCTTAGCCCTCCTAGCCCCCATCTGGCTACGGGCCTGTATAAATTATTTGTTTCCATACATTATTGGAAAGGTATAATGTCATAGTGTTAAATATTTAATAAAACTAAACATAGATATTATAAAGAAAATGAACTTTGATGAAAATATGTTGTCAACAAGTGTCGAATTGGATGCTTACTAGGCGACAAAGTTTCTTCATGATGCAACAAAATGTATTCACTAGGCAACAAAATGTATTCACTAGGCAACAAAATGTATCGTATAGTTTAATTATGCCCTGAAAGTATATCATAATCCTGTTTAGCTAATATTTTTCATCATATCAAGCAAAAAGAAAGACACAATAATCAACAATTTATAAAATAAGTGAACAGTCAACAATGATTTAATAACATTACAACAATGCTCGTAAACAACAGTATATATATACACCCTCCTTTCAGTTACAAACAACATATATTGTAAACAACAGTATATACACCCTCCTTTCAGTTACAAACAACATATATTGTAAACAACAGTATATACACCCTCCTTTCAGTTACAAACAACATATATTGTAAACAACAGTATATACACCCTCCTTTCAGTTACAAACAACATATATTGTAAACAACAGTAAATACACCCTCCTTTTAGTTACAAACAACATATATTGTAAACAACAGTATATACACCCTCCTTTCAGTTACAAACAACATATATTGTAAACAACAGCACCTACCATCTTCAGAATAAAATCTGAGAAATGAAAAAACTATTTGATTGGTGAAACGAATCGAGATATAAATTTTCTTCTCTTGCAAATTCACACACGTCTTATCGTTCCCATCAAAAATAAGATCTAATGAAATAAATGATGAAGAGAATACTTCCGATATTTCTTGCTTCATTAAGTTTTCTGAAAAGGGAAAAATTAAACTTTGACATGATAAAATGTATTAGGAAAAATGTGCCATTTATCCTAGGACACAAACAATGCACCCATTTGATGAGGCTCTTAGTCTGAAAGCTGGTCTAATGTTTCAGTCATATTGACACAGAGAGCTGGTCTAATATTTCAGTCTAGTTGACACAGAGAGCTGGTCTAATGTTTCATTTAATTGACAGAGAGCTGATCTAATGTTTCATCTAATTGACACAGAGAGCTGGTCTAATGTTTCATCTAATTGACACAGAGAGCTGGTCTAATGTTTCATCTAATTGACACAGAGAGCTGGTCTAATGTTTCATCTAATCGACACAGAGAGCTGGTCTAATGTTTCATCTAATTGACACAGAAAGCTGGTCTAATGTTTCAGTCTAATTGACACAGAGAGCTGGTCTAATGTTTCAGTCTAATTGACACAGAGAGCTGGTCTAATGTTTCATCTAATTGACACAGAGAGCTGGTCTAATATTTCAGTCTAATTGACACAGAGAGCTGGTCTAATGTTTCAGTCTAATTGACACAGAGAGCTGGTCTAATATTTCTGTCTAATTGACACAGAGAGCTAGAACGTAAATAAGTTTCATTCTTGTTCACACTTGCCATCCCTGTCGTTGGTGAATGAAACCGAATGAATGTTACATGAATGTAAAGCACGTGACAAGTACCACCCAATGATGTTCTGAAGAGTTCCGATGGCTCACTTTCTCTCTCTGGAACACAATACGAAGCCTTGAAATTATCCTTCGTAGATCCTTTTTCGTCAGATGTCGTGTTGACATCTTCTCTCTTAGGCCCAACAAATGTAACACTTATGGGATATGTAGATAGATATCTCATGACATAAGTCAGAAAACCTTAGTGTATAGCCTATTTAGTAAATATAAAGCTTCAGATTGAACGAATCAAGGCATTTCATTCTAGCATCCTGACGTTAAATGGTCAGTTGTGAAACTAACAAATTACAGGAAAATTTCTTCAATCAATAACACTCGTATGTGTCATCAACACTCGTATGTGATATCAACACTCATCAACACTCGTATATGTCATCAACACTCGTATGTGTCATCAACACTCGTATGTGTCATCAACACTCGTATGTGTCATCAACACTCGTATGTGTCATCAACACTCATCAACACTCGTATGTGATATCAACACTCGTATGTGTCATCAACACTCGTATGTGTCATCAACACTCGTATGTGTCATCAACACTCGTATGTGTCATCAACACTCGTATGTGTCATCAACACTCGTATGTGTCATCAACACTCGTATGTGTCATCAACACTTGTATGTGTCATCAACACTTGTATGTGTCATCAACACTCGTATGTGTCATCAACACTTCTATGTGTCATCAACACTTGTATGTGTCATCAATATTTGTGACATTAGGACAGTGATATAGAAATAAAGGCTTGCACTGTAAAGGGAAATTAATGTTGTTTCGGCCTCGTAATGAGATAGAGAGACGCAAGATTGATGGAGAAACAAACATTCAATTTCTTCAAAAAACTTACGGTATTGACACAAGTATCCAAACCATCCAGTCTCACATGTAGAACCAAGACAGTTTCCCTGACGATCACATCCATCTGTACAGTGACATTTGTAACGACAGTTTGGTCCAAACCAACCTACTGCACATCTCGCTGTGGATACAACAATGTGTATATATAGATACAGTGGTAACTCGACGATTACCCTAACCCTTGAAACAAGATGCGTATTGATTTGAAATACGAGATGCATTTGAGATACGAGCGGGTCGGCAACTACACACGACCCAGAATACTGTGCTTCGCGCGTTTTGTATATTCCAGCGCCTCAGTAATAGTGCTTGTTTGTCTCGTTGTCGAATTTTCTTTAGTAAGTTTTGCTCGCCTTTTGGGCTTTTTACATTTGCAGTATTTCATCACATTCCTTTATAATAATCATGGGTCCGAAGAAAAGTGAAGGGAAAGTCAGTGCTCAGAAGAAAGCGTGAAATCATGGTGTGAGTGACTGGCTTGGCAGTACGAGTGTAGTACATCTATAAAGTGTATATCTCGAGGTGTATATATATATATATATATATATATATAATCGTTGTACTCTGCAAAATATGTGCATAAAGACAGAACATAAGTCAATCTTATTGTGCAGGTTTTTACAATAGAGTGTGAAAATATATTTTTAAAACGAAGTAAGGAAATTATATCAAATACAAGACTCACATCTCCATATTTAGAGAATAATATGAATAAGCTTCTATATTAAATGAACAGAACATTAACCCCTCTTTAATGTACGCCAATGTAATAAGTAAATTAGTTTACGTCATCAGACACGTATGTCCAATGCAAGTCCCACGAAACATACAAATAAACACACAAACACAAAACACACAAACACATTCTAGTGATTGAAATGAAGATACCTACAATCAGAGTCTTCTAGAATGTAGTTACATGACCCATCCAGTGAGGAGCAGCCCATGAAACAGCTGTCGTTACATCCATACACACAGTTGATTCCCCACAAGTAACTGGGACAATCTGTGGGGAAATAAGACGAATGAGAAAGTGAACACTTATCTAACAGACACCGTAAACAAGTTAACATGACAACTGATACTAAGTAAAATATTAAAAATATATAATATAAACACATGTAGCCCGCGTCTCCAAAGGTTTACACACCCTTGGCCTAAACGTATAGACATTGCTGTATAGTAACGGACACGTGACTTATCATAACATTTGTTTTTATTGTATAGGTAATTCGATGGAAAACATGATGTCATTAAAGGAAAGGTAGTAGTACGTAAGTGAAGTTCCCTTAAGCCACTAAGGGGCTCGTCGAGGCAGATAAAGTGTAGAATTCATCTGTTTCAGTAACTTCGGCTTATAAAGGAATTGTGTCGTTAGCACAACGCCCAGCCGCCTTTACTTCCCCAAATTAAAATAAGGTACCCATTTAAAGCTAAGTGAAGTTCGAACCAAAGACTCTCCAACCGACAACTGAGAGCTCTTTACCGCTGCCACCCGCACCCTAAATAAAAAGGGACCCTGATCAATTTAAAATCTGGGACATTAAAGTAGGTCACAATGTACACATTGTCTTGTAGTATTAAAATAGGTAAAAAATTAAAATAATGCATGTGTATATTTCTACTCAACTAAGATGTGAATCTTGGGTCTAAACTTTGATATTTGATATTGATGGACGAAGCAATAATTAAAAATAAGACATAAATATTGATGCACCTACTACAACATCAAAAGGTAAAATGAAATGAAAATTCCACTTTAAAAATAAATTATCTTATAAAATCCATTCTACCATAATGATAAATAGCATTATCTTAACAATCTAGCTCCCTTATATATAGATAACATAATCATTACTTTCTACTATACTGATATATATATAGATAGATAGATAGATAGATAGTTAGATAGATAGATAGATAGATAGATAGATAGATAGATAGATAGATAGATAGATAGATAGATAGATAGATAGATAGATAGATAGATAGATAGATAGATAGATAGATAGATAGATAGATAGATAGATAGATAGCCTAATATTTACTTTCAATCACATCTATTTTTCTACCAAACCTATAGATAATAATTTTTCACTCCAGTATACAACCTAACTGTTACCTCCCAACCCACCTAGGGCCGAGACTATATTTACTTCCTCTCACACGTTTGGTTAGAGTCTACTTTACCTCCAAATGTTGCAATTTCACACAGGGTCAGCATTTGGCTGCCAGAGTTTACAGTGTAGTTGGTGTGAATGAGTACAACCAACACTGGCTCCAAAACAGGCAAACATATAAGGTAGACATCTTTGTCAATACCAGATGTAGTGTGATTGTATTCGTAGACCTTGACGTAATCATCAAACAAGTGAATAGTGAAATGGTTGACTCGATCACTGTGACCATTAGCTTTATATGACAGTAAACAAAATAAAAGTAACCAACTTTATAAATGATAACACCCAGCATATGTACATTTCATTAGTTGATAATTTGTAACAATTTAAAACAATATTGAGATGCAGCCATCGATATGTAATGGTCTATAACCGAGGTTCTCAAGCTGTTATAAGAGTACCCCAAGGGGTACGGGGAAAGGTTATACGTGGGTACGAAGTGGCATACAATCTTCGTCTTCAACAGCCAGGAGCTTCCAGTAGGTCACCGGTTCGCTGCATGACTCATCACAAAACCACGTGCCCTAGTGTGGCATTAGAAAGGTGGACACATTCCATTGTGAATGTAAGTACATTTGTTAGTGCACTTACGTGTGAGGCGTAACCGCGGACAAACTTTCGACAGTCACGAAAGAGGTTGGTAACCGTTGGTCTATGCTATAAAAATTCATGATGTGTCGCGACCTTGTTTGAATTTTATATCATTAAGAACAACTTCTATAGAACAATGTTAACATACTTCCGTCAATATGGTATGGTATATTAATTTATGGAACAAATAAAATAGTCACAATATAACACTTAAATAGGGGATGGGTGATCGTGCGGTGTAGAGTGTTCGACTGTCGACCGGAGAGTCCTGGGTTCGAACCTTAGTGAGAACCCAGGGATATTTCAGGTCCTGGTGTAACACCTCCATGTCCACACAGTATTTAAATGGGTACCTGCTTTTAATTTGTGGGGAAGAAAGGCGGCTGTGAGTTTTGCTAACCATACAATCCCTTTCTTTGCCGATGTTGCTGAAACAGTTGAATTCTAAACTTCATCTGACTTTATAGGGACGTTTATTTTTATAACATTTACATATCACATGTTAAATGGTACCGGTTAAACGATGAAAAGACAAAACAAAATAAAATACCCAGAAATCAGAAATGTAGCTTTGACATTAAGTTACATAATCACAATCAAATTACACAATAACAGCTAAAGCACTATATAGTACGTAACACAATAACAGGTAAATACTTTCTGTAGCATAGACCTTGCACTAAAACAGTTAATAAAACATACTCTTCACTTCTTACATACACAGCTAAAAGTGCATTATATAAACGAGACTTTGTTAAGTACCATGATGACGTAGTACCCGAGATATATTTGGGAGTCCCTGACATAAGGGACCACTGACATAAGGTGCCCCTGACATAAGGTGTCCATGACATGGGGTGTCCCTGACATAAGGTGTCCCTGACATAAGGTGTCCCTGACATAAGGTGTCGCTGACATTGAGTGTCCCTGACATAAGGTGTCCCTGACATAAGGTGTCGCTGACATAAGGTGTCGCTGACATTGAGTGTCCCTGACATAAGGTGTCCCTGACATAAGGTGTCCCTGACATAAGGTGTCGCTGACATTGAGTGTCCCTGACATAAGGTGTCCCTGACATAAGGTGTCCCTGAATGTGGTGCTCCTCACATGGGGTGTCCCTGACATGGGATGATATGCCGGGCACATTAATAAAAAAATCTTTATGCTGGATGATTGCCTGTAATGAAATGGACTCTAGTTTGTGATGTATGTCACGATCTCAAGATTAGCTTCGACAGCCGTCGATTTGTAAACTATTAGAATAGCAATAAACACATTAAGCGACATACGTTTATAGCACATAATATTTATGGTAGGATGATGGACAATGACAGCTAGAAATACGTTTTGCTTTCAAAGATTTTCTCACCTCGAGTATAAAGAATAATTCTGTTCAGTGCAACTGGCACATTGTAAGTCAACTTGAAGTAAGGATATTTATCATTGGCAGATGTCTGAGCACAAAGGGAATCATTTTCTTGTGATTTAACTCCATCAATAGCTTTCTGAGCGAACAGATTGTTCACAGCTGAGGACTGTTGGGCATACTTACCTAGAGCTACATTGCGTCCTAGAATAAACAATACGTCCATTTTAAAACTAAGCTATGAAGATTTGTCTGGTCTACACGCTCGATCAACATTTAGTGCAGTAAGGTGTATCAGTACCATTGATATTCTAGAACAGGGGTGGGCAAACTTTATGAGTCGTGGGCCACATTTGGGTCGTAAATTTTAACGGTTAGACAGACCGATATCAGATGGATCCTAGTGACATGCAGAACCGTTCATAAGCGTTGACAGGTAAAATATAGTTTGTGACTGTTTTAGATTTACCTACACATTATGTAAGGGGGGGGGGGTGCGGCACTCCGCCTTCCCGGGCTATGATGAGTACATTGTTAGTTAATAAATAAACGTTAATGTTCAAATACAATGAAGGCTAACGTTATGTGTTCCTGGAAAGTATCCAAGTCTACTCTCTCAAGACGTAAAGATTATTGACCTGACAGAGGAATTTTGTCCCCGTTTTGTCTTCCTGTCTGTCCGTCATCACCCTAGATCTCAACAACCATAAGTCCTAGACCCATGATGTATATATCATTTTGTAGGTCTTGGCCTGCCATGAGTGCATCAAAAGTCCATTTCGCGATCTGACCTCTAAGGGTCGAATACCAAAGCTTCTTAAGGTACCATTTTTTACTATATCAGCTATATTAACAAAGGGGCGTACAAAGGGGTGTAACTCAATATTTTTTTTGAAACAGTTATTCAACATGACTTACTTCCCTTACTTTTTATAAAACCCATAATAACGCGCACCAACTAAGATTTCATCAATGACAACTTTGCAGCACAGCTCAATCAACCAAACGTCATCATTTGTGGGGACTTCAATCAAGATTTCAAAGAGCCCGGGGCAGAAATTGTAAGCTTCTTCGAAACAAACTTCAAGATTCAACTACTTTCACCAAGATTGGCAACAACAATTTATCGAACAACAATTGACGGAGTTTTCGGACGATTAAATAACTACAATTTAGAATGTTTCAATTATGAGTTTTGGGTTTGAACCAAAGTGAGAACCTTGGCATTTGTTCAGTTCCTGGTGTAAGTTCCCCAAGTCCACCCAGCTTTAAATGGGTACCTGAATTTAAGTTGGGGGAGTAAAGGCGGCTGGGTGTTGTGCTAATCACACAATCCCTTTATATGCCGAGGTTATAGAAACATATGAATTATACACTGCATCTGTCCCGATAGCTCTTTGAGGCTTAAGGGAACTTTACTTTATCAAAGATAAACGACAATTTTATCACAAAAGCAATTCCAGTGCTTATATGTTATGCCTTATCGCCAAACTATTATGATAACAATTCTATCAGTAGGAATGTAAAAAATGGTATCATAAAATACTGACCAGGACTTCGGAATAGCCATTGTCAAAAATATATCAAGAATCTACGTTGAATAGTTACATTTTTCAATATTTTTCATTAACTCAATAAAAAAAAAAATCAGATATTGTAAATTCCAAATTAGTTTCTGAGTAAAAATGTTTGCATTTATTTTAAAAGTTTCCCTATCAAAAGTCGTTTTATTTTGTTATCAGCCATTAATGTCAGTTTGCGTACAAACTTGTTACCTCCACTGATATAGATGGAGCTTATTTTCTGAAGATTCTGTATCTTTATGAACTGAACCGTAATTTGTGTCACTGTGGTTGATGGCTGGCAGTAGCAGTCCAACACGTTGGGTTTCATAACTAGTTTACGTCTCAAAGTCTTACATCCTTCAGCATTGCTTTGTGATGTGATAAACGCCAAAGACACATTCATACTTTTTACTTAACAAGAAAAAAAGCATTGAAAGAAAACGTTATCGTTACATAGAAGAAGAAATATATGCTCTAAATAGAATGCATTAAATGGAAAGTGAAAGTATGAAAGTCTTACAATTTCTACACAAAACAAATAAACTTATGGATGTGGAGGCAGTGTTTTATGTGTGTGTGTGTGTGTGTGTGTATGAAGTACCTGTGAGATGAAAACTGTCAGATCTTACAAACCACAAATATTACTGTTTTTTATGCTCACCTTCGTTCCTCCTCAGCAGAGCCGATAGTCCAGTGGCCATGGAGGTACTACGGGAGATACAGAGGGGACTTATACCATGACCTAAAATATCCATAGGTCATCACAGAAGATCGAACCAGGGACCCTCAGGGGGGACAGTCGAGTACCGCAAGTCCATTCCTCCTCTGAGGCAGTGTGGTGAGGCGCTCGACTGCTAACATAAGGGGCCCGAATTTGAGCCACAATGATAGCTGATACTTTGTCGGGTCCGATTGATGTCCCTAAGTCCACCCAGCTTGGGGAAGTAAAAGTAGCTGGGCATTGTACTAGCCACCCAATCCACTCAGAATAGCCGTGGCTACAGAAACAGATTAAGTCTACTTCATCTGACCCCGGTGGTCTGTGTAGACTTTAACAGGGAAACTTTTTAGACTTGACATTACCCACAATGATAAATTGAGACCGTGTGAATAATCAGCCGGCATTTAATTTAGACGTGATATTATCGACAATGATAAATTGAAAACGTGTAAATAATCAGCCGACATGTAATTTAGACATTGTCTATTTCTATTTTTGTTCCTACAGTCCTAAAGAAATGATAATGATATAGTTCAATGACATTTTGTCTTATAGTTCTTCTATTTATTGATACAGGTACTAGTTGTATTCACAAATAAAGTAATTAATTGTTAAATACCAAAATAAGGAAATGAATTTTATCGAATAAAAATAGTTTAATATATGAAAGAGAAATTCACCCCTCCCTTAATAACTCCATCATTGTTCGATTTCTTTTGATTTTCCAGTCACTTACTTGTGTCTCCCGTGGTGCTTATGTGGCCTATGAACAATATGCTTAGGCATTGATAAATGAAAGGAACTACAAAACCGTCCCAGTAGTAATTTGCAGGATTAAGAGATGAGCATAAAACTATAACACTAACCGCTGGGTTAAGATAAACATTTTAATTACAAACCAAGTAGATGTAAGTTTGTCATTTCTTATTATACATTTATTATTAACAGTGTCCTAGAAATAAGGTTTGCAATCATACATTTTGGTCATAACTTTAGATACACTCCAAAAACGCCCCTCTCTGACATCAGAAAAGGTGCCGCCTAAGACCGAATGCCCTGTTTACGCCACTGCACCCAAATGATGAGGCTATTCGATGATTTTTGTGCATGGAATAATTAAAGATTTGTTATTGTTTACACTCTTTACTTCATAAAAGTTTAAAACATTGCAAAATTTGTAATTCTAAACAGTCTATTTTTTCTTCATCAAAATACTGAGTTTTGAATACCAGTTACATCATTCTTGGCCATCCATTTATGGCTGATCAAGATCTTGGTCTTCTGTTCATTGCTGTGAGACTGCCTCAAATCAGTCATATCAACCACATTATGATTCCCATCACTACAAACTCCACTTACCATTGGTAGCGTGCATTCTTAAAAACGTGAAAGGGATAGGGTCACTGAAAGCCATAGTGATAGTAGAAAGATGCGAGAACGTGACACTTGTCTCATCGTTGCCATCAGTAATTAAGTCAATCAATTGTTCTGGTACAACTGTCTTTGATGCATTGTAGGTCTCAATCAGGTCTTCTGAAAGAAAATCACATTGTGGCCATACATGAAGCTGTTTACCTTATGGAAGAGATGACTGTAGTTATCACGAGTTTCATAGACGAGAGTTTTAAGTGGAACTGAATAAATATTGTTTCAGTTAAAAGTTACTTCAACTTCAACGGTAGGACGTCTCTCTTTTAGAAAAAAAAAGTCTTCACAATATTACATTTAAAAAGAAAAAAGACTAATTAAATGTACTGACTAGTCGTGTGTATGTGTATTGTAAATATCTACAATATATTTTATCTTGCATTAGTAGGTATTAAAGTTGAAATAATTAGTAGTTTGTCTAAATATTTCAGCGTCATCACATTTCAATGTTTAATACTTAAGAAAATCTGGTGCAGTTTAGTTATGAGCATGAGTAACTTCAATAAAATGACGAGATGAAGTTAGCCTGTGTGCATGTAGTGCAAGGATTGAGATGAAGTTAGCCTGTGTGAATGTAGTGGGTGATTGAGATGAAGTTAGCCTGTGTGATTGTAGTGGGTGATTGAGATGAAATAAGTCTGTGTGAATGTAGTGGGTGGATTGAGATGAAGTTAGCCTATGTGAATGTAGTGGGTGGATTGAGATGAAATAAGTCTGTGTGAATGTAGTGGGTGGATTGAGATGAAGTTTGCCTGTTTGAATGTAGTGGGTGGATTGAGATGAAGTTTGCCTGTGTGAATGTAGTGGGTGGATTGAGATGAAGTTTGCCTGTTTGAATGTAGTGGGTGGATTGAGATGAAGTTAGCCTATGTGAATGTAGTGGGTGATTGAGATGAAATCAGACTATGTGAATGTAGTGGGTGATTGAGATGAAGTTAGCCTGTGTGAATGTAGTGGGTGATTGAGATGAAATCAGCCTGTGTGAATGTAGTGGGTGGACTGAGATTAATATAGCCTGTGTAAATGTAGTGGGTGGACTGAGATGAAATCAGCCTGTGTGAATGTAGTGGGTGGATTGAGATGAAATCAGCCTGTGTGAATGTAGTGGGTGGATTGAGATGAAATCAGCCTGTGTGAATGTAGTGGGTGGACTGAGATTAATCAGCCTGTGTGAATGTAGTGGGTGGACTGAGATGAAATCAGCCTGTGTGAATGTAGTGGGTGGACTGAGACGAAGTTAGCTTGTGTGAATGTAGTGGGTGGAATTACTGCTGACTAGAAGAAATATTTTCATATGAAATAAAGGCATGAGGAAATAAAGAAAGCTCAAGTGAAATAACTTTAGAACGAAATAGTGCAGCTCTAGTGTTTTCTATTTTTTTTCAATACAATTTACTATACAATTGTAGCAATAATTTTTATTCTTTCGATAACATATTAACAAATTAATAAAGTCTTTTTTAACCAAATGACAACGTTGAATGAATAATTGGTACCAAAAAATAATGTTTATTTGTTTGTAATCATTAGTTTTCTTCCACATAACTTTCTTACGATATTGACATAGATCTCCAAACCAGCCAGGAGAACACAAATCTGTCAAACAGCTTCCGTCATCTCTGCATCCATCTCTACAGTGACACTGATACTGACATTTATTTCCAAACCAACCACTAGTACAGGCACCTTGACATAAACAAAAAATAAAACAAATAAAATACGAAAATTACGACGTTGGAAAGTTTCCTGTGGAAATTTAAAACATGCAGAATAATATGAATCAAAAGTGTAGTGAATATTAAATAAACAGTATAGGTCATTAAACAATGTATTACGTAACTCACCATAACTAACTTGGAAGATACCTAAAGCCCAGGTAATACAGATGAGTGACTTGTTTAGTGCCATCACATATTAAACTAACAATAGATTAAGATAGGAATTTGAGAAATACACATAAATTATGTTCT
Source organism: Bulinus truncatus (assembly GCA_021962125.1). Lineage (NCBI taxonomy): Eukaryota > Metazoa > Mollusca > Gastropoda > Planorbidae > Bulinus > Bulinus truncatus. The sequence goes on from JAGDYQ010000361.1 coordinate 220,944, forward strand.
TTGATAAAGTTATCTTTTTATGAGATTTCTGAAAATGCTAAAAAAAGATATTTTTGCAATTTGAACTTCTATATAATCGTAAACATTATCATTTTCTTACTCTCAATTGAACAAAAAATGAACTTTTCATTATCGATCATACCATGAACCTCTCGAGGGTCTCATATTGTCTCATATGGTCTCATATTGTCTCAAAATGTCTCATACTTTCTCATATTGCCTCATATTGTATCATACTTTCTCATATTGTCTTATATTGTCTCATATTGTCTCATTTTTCTAATTGTTTCTCATATTGCCAACGAGATTTAAAAAATTGAATGAAAGTCGTTAAACCATACTAGTCACAGAAACGAATGCTAATATTTTATTTTGTTATTTGTTTTAATAACTAACCAAAGTATATTCGAGATCTTAAACTAATTAATAAAAGCACAACATTTCTAGTATTTTAATAACAATATTTTACCATGAAGATCAGAAGAAAAAAATATTTCAGTTCTCTATGTCGAAACGTATTATTGAAATTATACTATTATTTTAAAGTGTATTTTAAATCACCAGCCCCTTTACATAAAATTCTAAAAACAAACAAACTTACCTTAATAATTTTCTTTTGTCAATTGTTTTGTTTGCATTGCTTTCAAATTCAATTTTTAATTGAACGCTGGTAAAAGCCCATGCAATTTTCCGTTATAGTGTGCATGATGTTAAAAATGATATTTGTAATCTAAGATGGTTTATGTATTGCTACTTATAGATAATGCATTGCTACTTATAGATAATGTATTGCTACTTATAGAATATGTATTGCTACTTATAAATAATGTGTTGTTACTTATAGATAACGTATTGCTTCTTATAGATAATGGAAAGACATAATTAGTTTATTTAAATCATCCGCGCTTTTAATTTTGGTAACTTTTTTTTTTACCTAGTAGTGAATTTTAATAAAAGCTTTTTTTATATAAAAAATAAATATTTCTTATTTTATTTAATAATTTTTTTAAAGAATTATATAATTCATTCGGCTAGTTTATATAAATCTATACAAAAATTACTATTTGGCACAACAGTTCACCATTACTAAGCTTCATATTCATTTTGAGACAAAAAGGCCCATTTTTTTGCCATTATAGACATAATCATTGCTTCTTGATTCTACAAAATATTAATTTATATATTGGACATCTTTAGAGTTGTGTATTGTCACTCTACACGTTTGCCAAATTTGGCCTTTCTCACTAAATTATTACATTCAAAATATTGAATTATTTAGTTACTATGTAAGAATTAACTCACAACACCAGTGACATTTAGTTACAATGTAAGAATTGACTCACAACCCCACTGACATTTAGTTACAATGTAAGAATTGAATCACAACCCAACTGACATTTAGTTACAATGGAGAATAAACTCACAACTCCACTGATATTTAGTTACATTGTAAGAATTGACTCACAACCCCACTGAAAAGAGGCAAATTAAAAATGGTATTGCTGTACATAGACGTTTTCATGTATGTGTAACCACTTCAAACACTGCGAGTAGTGTTATTGCGTAAAATTATTAAGTATAGTAATCGAGTAGAGTCATGAAGTAGACTCATCGAGTAAAGATTTTGAGTAGAGTCATTGAGTAGGGTCATCGAGTAGGGTCATTGGGTAGTGTCATTGAGTAGGGTCATCGAGTAGGGTCATCGAGTAGGGTCATTGAGTAGGCTCAGCGAGTAGGTTCATCGAGTAGGCTCATCGAGTAGGGTCATCGAGTAGGGTTATCGAGTAGGGTCATTGAGTAGAGTCATTGAGTAGAGTCATTGAGTCATTTAATACTGGCATTGAGTATTAAGAACCTGGGCCCTCGATTCTACAGTCTAGCGTTTTTCCACACGACAACCTATCCCCTATGTGTTACAGTAACAGTATTGAATACTTTCAGTAACAGTATATACTTATCTCATTGTCAAAGTATAACATTTATCGACATTTCTTTAATCAGAATATGACCGTATTACTTTGCAAGTTATAGTTGTTAACTATGTATTTGGGGGCCCTGCATTTTGACATTCGATACCATGACATGAGATTATGTATTTAATATTTAATGTAAAAAATAATTTTGGGGGCTCCCCTCAAGCTGGAGCCCGGTGGGACTTTCGATTTTGGACCCTCCCCCACCCTAGTTACGCCTCTGTGTTATTTTTTTTAAGTTATGAAACAATTTAAAATCTAATTAGTTGTTGTTTCTTTTTCTTACAACATCCTAAAAGATAAATTATCTAAATAAAAAAGTCAAAGAAATCTAATTAGTTACTTTTAATTAAAACAACTAAAAGTTAGTAAAAGGATATATATTCTGAAAAAAAAAACAATAAAAAAATGTCAAAGCCTTTGCAGGAAGATAGACATGTAAAGCCATTGCAGAACCTAGGATTTGGGGGCCCTGCATTTTGACATTCAATACCATGACATGAGATTATGTACTTAATATTTTGGACCCCCCCCCCCAACCTAGTTACGCCTCTGTGTTAATTTTTTTTTTTTTTAAGTTATGAAATAATTTAAAATCTAATTAGTTATTGTTTCTTTTTCTTACAACATCCTAAAAGATAAATTATTTAAATTAAAAAAAATGTCAAAGAGATCTAGTTAGTTACTTTTCATTAAAACAACTAAAAGGATACATTCTGAAAAAAAAAGTCTCTGGGAGAAATCGAACCCAGAGAGTCTGCATAATAACGGTTCCTTAGCTAGTCTCATAACCTTTCAGCCACCGCGCTGTACAAATAATGTGTGCAATTTTAATGTACTGCTAGAAAAATATTCCTCGGTTATGTTTCCATTGCCTTTTGACCTAGTTTTTTAGGTCTATATTGTTATTTTGTAATTAAGAAATAATTCAAAGCAGTATTTATTTAAAATCATAAATTAAAAGCTAAGAACTTAATTAGTATAGAAATTTGCAGAATTTCTTTTTTTAAATATTATATCGACTTTTAAAAAGAACTTTATTTACGAAATTAGATACGAAAACACGGTCAATAGTCTTATCGTCGCCGACGTCGGAGATTTTCGATTATTACTATTGTTTTACGTTTGACGATGTTAAAATGCTCTGTTGTAATAAAAACTACAATGATTTGAATGATATTATATGCTAATTATTAATTTTTAATATTGGGGACTTTTACAGTTTATAATTAAAAGCACAGAAACTATTGAAAGCTGTGGATATTTCTAAAAGAAAAGTTGAATCGAGACTCAGGGGATGACGCCATTTTCGAATTCTTGTTTTCCGCTTTCGATTTAACGCACACTGGAAATGAATAATATGATATATGATGATTGGCAAAAAACAAAACAATTATGGTTGTAAATTTTCTCAATTTTGACAAGTATAAAAACATTCTGTTTCTTTTCTTTAAAATAAAAATAATAAATCTGAAATAAATCAAAAGACAAGAACGTCATTTATTGACAAATAGAAAAATCTTAAAACAAAGAAATAAACAAGATTATCATTTATTAAATAGTCTTGAAATAGCATGTAATTTCATTGGAACTATTTTTTACACAATTAGTCATTTTCAATTACTGGACTGTGTACAAATCTCAAGTGTTTAAAAGACAACAAATTCACATTACATATGTTCATAAAACAATGATTACAATAAAAGTAACCTTGAGGACAAAACATTCCTTTTTATAGTTGCAGTCCATCAGTCAAAGTCAAAACAAGATAGAATTGAGGCTGGTAGTCTTACGGGCTCTGTGATAATCATATTTCGTGATGGCTCTAGCTGCCTTAGGTCACAGTATTGACTCTTTTGGTATTCCCAGACAACTGACGATGTAGTTAAATCATAGGCTCAAGATCTAAATAATCATCAGCAGACTATATCTCAGGTAAAATAAAGTGATCTGTGTCATCTCTGCCTCACCCATCACCACCACTCAACCATCACCGCCACTCAACCATCACCGCCTCAGCCATTACTGCCTGTGACGTCAGTGTCTCAGCTTTCCACGCCCTCGTTTCTGTCTAATCTTCTACGAAACCTGTATTGTTTTTGTCTGAGTTGAAAATACACAAATATGGCGAACATAGTCTGTAAGAATGCTATGGAGACGAATATAAAAGGTAACACTAACAAATTCGTTGCTTCGTCGAGGGAACTTATTCCAAACTGCAAATCGAGATAGCCTGAAAAAAAAATAAAACTATTTATCTACCAAACAAACATTTTAGCATTAATGCTACTGCACTGTTGAATTTCTAACACGCAGCTTTGCACATGTTAATAAAATTAGTAATGTATTCTAAGAACATATTGAAAACTTTTTGAACTTTTTTAAAATATTGGTAACATAATAAATATAACATTTCTGTTGGTTCAATGAATACCATGATATCCCTTTGCTCAGTCATTACAGCTATAACTTGTCTTTATGACCAGTTTATAGAAAAACAATATGCTTCTTTGCTCAGTGCATCCATGACATATAAAATGTTATATCTGAAATATACTGTTCATAACCAGGGTCCAACTTCTAGGTAAATTCTGACCAAATTGACGTTAAGAAGATCAATAAAACTTTATGGGTAACTTAAGTTTGAGTTAATTTTTAGAACTTTGGGACTTCAGACATACAGACAGACGACGGACGATAGGACGGACAGACAGAAAGACAGAAAGAAAGACACACAGATAGATAGATAGATAGATAGATAGACAGACAGACAGACAGACAGACAGACAGACAGACAGACAGACAGACAGACAGATAGACAGATAGACAGATAGATAGATAGATAGATAGATAGATAGATAGATAGATAGATAGATAGATAGATAGATAGATAGATAGATAGATAGATAGATAGATAGATAGATAGATAGATAGATAGATAGATAGATAGATAGATAGATAGATAGATAGATAGATAGATAGATAGATAGATAGATAGATAGATAGATAGATAGATAGATAGATAGATAGATAGATAGATAGATAGATAGATAGATAGATAGATAGATAAAGTGTCCTAAGCCCAGAGGGACACTGGTATAGTAAATTACAGTATGAAAATAAATTTCCTTTGACAATGTATATAATTAGAATGACATATTTCTAGCTTTGGAGCATAATGTGTGCCTGACGGGATTAAGTAGGGTGTAAGTTGTATTTGACTTTGCATTATCTATAAAATTAATTTTTAAAAAAAACTGAATTCATATTTGTAATTTAACTGGCATTACCGCTGATCCATATGCATCGGTATATTACAAATACAGTACCAACATCACCAACCACAAGCACTATATAAAATACGTGTTACATTAGGGTGATTAAAAAAAAAATTTTGCAAATTTGTATTGCATTGTTGCTATTTTTTTCCTTTTATAGTCCTAGACTTTCATGCCAAATTGTATTGGAATTGAATAACATTTAGAGGTCGCTCATCTAGACTGAAGTTTAAAATATCTTCGTTAATGACATGAATTCTTATAATATAAACATTAAATTAATCATTATCTAAAAATAAACATTAAACATTAATTACAGCGAATTAGACATGTTGAAATGTTAAATAACATAAATACAATGATATGCAACAGTTACTGATTGTTTATTCATGTATACATTGTATACACAATACGCTAACCAATAATCGTCAGTTCAACGCTTCTTAAATAACCTCAGTGTACTTTTCTTCAACTTTGGCACTCTTTTTCTGTGATCATCTAAAACTTCCAGTAATCTCTGCATTTCAGATTCCGTTTTAGTCATTGACTTTTTAAATGATGACATCAGTGCGACTGACCGCTCGGCTGCATCATTGACGCCTTAAAGGAATCAACAATACACTTAGCTTCAGCAAATGACGGCCATAGATCCCAGGATACTGGGTCAACTTCATCGAAGCTGGAACCAATACCGACTGAATGCATTGCAGATAGTGATGAGGTACCTACAAAGTGATACAGTTAGTGCAATTCTTCAATTTAAACACTCGATCCGTCCAGTCATCGCCAGTCTTCAGCATCGCTTCAGAAACTTTTTCAGAAAACAACGCAAGAAAAAGCACTTCTGGACTACTATACCAAAGATGGTTTTCAAATTTCATTTTCGCAGCATCAGATACCGTTTGGTATATGACAGAATTTCGTGAGATCTGCTTGAATAACAATAGATCCTTAAATGGAGAATCACAACTGACAGGACATGAGATTCAAGCCTTGACGTAAATGTGAGTGGCAAACAAGCAGAATTATTGCAAAATCTTTACATCTGAGGGTGTGAGATTGAACTGATTTCTAAAGAAGTAGATCTTAAAGCTGTAAATATATTTCGCTATCCAGCAAGTCCTATGGTAAGCGCATTGTGAATGAAAGTGGTACGGTTGCTTGGTTACACTGACGCTAAATATCAACAATCAGGTTTTGATCATCCCTCTATTAACTTCACGTGGTATGTAACTTGAGGCACTTGACAGTCTTGTAGGAATGACACGGTACTGTGTTTGTGTTCCACAATAAGCGGATCATCTAGGCTCGAATCCACTAGCGGATTATACAGCTGCTGATCAACAATAGGCCAAAAGCGTTTGCAACGTTTGAACAGTGGCATTTTAGGGCTGTTGGTGGAGCCGTAGAGAAAAAAACAACTCCAATGATCAGTTCCTGCACATGATGTCGGCAGGCATAATGTAACAGCTTCTCTTGCAAAATATCCCCTTAGTAACACCAGTGTTGACGGATATTGTGTCAAAACACATACCAATTATCTCATCAGATAACTCCCATAGTCTTAACAGCTGTATTGTTGCATTGCCTTACCAGCACAGTTGGTATTTTAGCTAAACCTAAAATCTACTCAACTTCTTTCCCAGTTAAAACTACAGATAATCTGTCTACGTGTGGCTGCAGCTATGGATAATCTGTTGTTTCCTCCATTATCGTTCAGTCCCAGTGAATGACCAATGGGCATTTACTTCTAAATTGAAATTCTGATTTCAAATTTCTTGTATGGCATCGAACCCTCTGACAGAAGCTTCTTGTAGTAAACAGGAATCTCAATATCAAAATCCACGTCATCTTTATCTTCATCCTCACTTTCACTGTAGTTTGTAGAGAAAGTAGTAACAGCAGCCCTCTGATGTCTTCTTTCGTCTTTAACGACGCTTTGATTCCCTTAGACGGCTTTTCTTTATAAAAATCGTTAACGGTTACCTTAATGCTTTCGGATATTTCTTCTTCAGTATCTTGTGATTTTAGAAAACCATCTCCATAGAATGATCCAATGTCAGTAAGACATTACTAGGCAGACACGAATCCATTTGACAATCAACAAAACTTCAGTTATACGTCTTGTTAATTAAATTTGTGAATTACCAATTGATGTGGATGCCATATCAATTCCATAACTTGCTGTTAGTCAAAAACTAATTTATTATCCAGCAAACTTGAATAATAAAATTAGATATTATCTAAAATTCAAATATCACGGTATACTTTTAAATTTACAATGAACTAAAATTGCACTATAGCAAAAGCAAGCAAGCGACATATCAGAGCTGCCGCATTATCTCATATAGTGAAACTTCGGGTCGCTTGAGCGACCTCTAAATGTGGTCATTTTTTTCAAAAAGTTTAGTTTTTCTTAATTTGCTTCCAAAAGGAAAAAAAAAATGAACCACAATGCATTAGAATCGGAGAAAATAATGTTTTTACCATGCAATGATGAATCACCCTAGTGTTGAACATATGCACCACTCTCTCACTTAATATTAGCAATCAGAATGTTATTTGTATTATTGCTGTAAAATCAGACATTACAAAAACTCTGAAATTTAGCTTTTTGATTATCTTACCAAAAGAAAAGAAAAAAAAACTTTCGTAACTGAACATTTAAAAAAAACATATTTTATATTTGACCAATAAAAAATAATATAATTAAATGAAATAAAGTTATGCCTAGTTTACCAAAATAACAAGTATTTTGTTCTGGGTTGTACCGATAGCCAGGTTTACATACTGCACATGTTGAGGTGAAATTTTCACATTCCTTGCAGAACTGTTGACAGGAACAGTTCAGTCCATGAGATCCGTTACAGGCTGAATAGAAAGATAGAAAAAAAAACATGAAAATGATACAATAAAATTCATTGGCGTGCGGAATGTTCGTGGTCAGTCTGTGTTGGAGCTATGATGGTGCTATGATGGTGCTATGATCGTGCTATGATGGTAAAATGATGGTGCTTTGATGGTGCTATGACGGTGCTATGATGGTGCTATTACGGTGCAATGATGGTGCTATGATCGTGCTATGATGGTAAAATGATGGTGCTTTGATGGTGCTATGACGGTGCTATGATGGTGCTATTACGGTGCAATGATGGTGCTATGATCGTGCTATGATGGTAAAATGATGGTGCTTTGATGGTGCTATGATGGTGCTATGATGGAGCTATGATGGTGATATGATGTGAAGAGGCGGTCGCATCAGTAAAGGGTTGGGGAAGAGGAAGAGGGGGGGGGGTCATCAGAAAAATCTCAAGCTGTTATGAAAAAAATAGGTGTTTGCACTACGAAAATTTGCACAAGGTGTATGGTAGACCTGATAAAATCTACCCCACTGGCAACTGATCCATCATTCAGAGAAATTATTTTGTTTCCAAATTTAAAACGTATATAGCCATCATTTTAGAATCATTTAATTTTGTCAAAAATACTGACCGAAATATTTGTTATTTATTAAATAAGGGGGACCCGGGGGGAAGGGGGGGCTGGCAGTGTTTATTATTCTTTGTTCATGTATGGGTCTAAAACAATAATTTCTGTTCATATATTATTAAAATATCTTATGATCTAAATCTAAACTAAGAAAAGGAAAAAGTAAATTTGTATGTTGCCATGGTAAAGATGGCCATCTAGAGTATTTTAATTATATTTTTTTTCCACTATTTTTATTTATACAATTGAGATAATTTAAATGTTTTTTTTTATAAAAACAATCTCATTTACATTTATACTAGTTCTACCTTGACATTTTGAGATCAGTTATTCACATTAAACAGTATGAAACCCGACATGACACATAATAAATAGAAGTCACACACATACATTCGCACGCACAAACTCGACGAGACTCGCAGATAAACACACGCAATCAGATAGGTACACACTCAAATGACCACATTTGTACATTTACTCACGAGTCTGACATTCTGGTGGATCTTGAAAATCTTCACACCCGTAGTCACAGCTTCCAGTTCTAAAGTTGCAGACCCCCTTGTAACAGTTTGGGCTGCATCTTGAAACACAGTTGGTGCCGTATCTACCTTGTGGACAAACTGTGAATATTTCTACGTGTACATGTCTTTACCCAAATTGCAAACAGCTAACATAAAACAACCATAAAATTAATATATTGCTATTAGTAAATGTTGAAAAGTATATCGTTTAAAACCGGTGAAATCTAAAGACAATTCATGTAACTTTTCATTATTATATTATTACACTTATTATAGGCCTATAATTTATTAAATTTATTTAATTATAAATTAACAAAAAAAATCACGTAGGAAGAAATGTGTTTAATGGCATGACATTGTTTACATTATTATTAAATACATTTTATTCAAACAAATTGCTTAATTGTTTTCTCAATAAAGTTGATATCTTAGAATGACCCGAAACAACATTTGTATTCTAAATTGTTGAAAGCTATTCATACGACGACCAAAACGACACATGAATTGTCGAATAGGTTTTTGAGGAATTTAAAATCGACAGAAGTGTTGCTCGGATGTTTAAAAGTTCATTAGATTCTGAATGTCGGTCCATGGTTATGGCGTCAGCTATCATCTATAAGATACTCTGGGAACTTTCAGATTACGTCAAACCAGGCTCCGGCTCCCACAAATTGGACGGCTCCGGCACGGCTCCGGCTCCCTTTATGATAGTATCACACGAGAAAAATATTTTGTAATTGCGTCACGCAAACATACCGCTGATGAAAAATATACGCATGTCGGTTTTACTAAAAACAAACCAATTCAGTGCATCCAGAATCATATTATTTTCGACCGAGGTTTCACTAGTCGCCATTTTCATAAGTAATAAAAAGTTATTTCAATGACCAAATTAGCAAATAGTAAAATGATACATTATTTAAAATATTTTAAAGACTTCAGTATTTATATTTATTATTTATAAATTCGAAGCGACTATTCGGACCCGGGAACCAATAAACTCCGATTTTTATTCGGACCCTGTCCCAATAAAGTCTGATTGTTATTCGGACCCTTGGCAAAAATGCACTAAGCTTAGCTATACATAAACTTTATAATTGTTTTTTTTATAATTGTTTGAATTGTATGACGTAATCGTTACTCGTTGTCTAGGGTTCCACTAAGCGGACTCTGTATTATTATTTTTTCGGGTTCCGTCTAATAAAGTTTAAATATAGCTAAGCTTAGTGCATATTTGCCACGGGTCCGAATAACAATCGGATTTTATTGGGACCGGGGTCCGTATAGCCACAGCCTTATAAATGTATCTAGTCTATTTCAGATATTCTGTTTATAATAAAATTGTTAAATACAGAAAGCGACCATTTCGTTTTTAGTCTATTACAAATTTGCGGTCAAATAATAATACGAAATGACGCGTTCTATTTGTCGTCGTAGTACAAATTTATTTTAAATGATTGATACAATTATTCTATGAAATAAAACTGTTTTAACTTTATATATAACAAAATTTCATGCCATTAAAAAAATTTTGGAGGGTAAACAAGATTTAAAACGAACACAAAACGATTCCCCATTAAAGATTTCTTGTGGTGATGTGCGTGCACGCTATCATTTTAACGCTGTTACTGTTGTGACGTTCGTAAAAATGACAACATTTCAAATTGTAGGAGGCAAACAATCAAACAAATTTGGAATTTTAAAGCTAAAAAAAAAAATTCTGCTGTAAAAAAAAATTTGCGAGCCGTGGAGCCGCCAAATTTTTTCGGCTCCGGCTCCGGCTCCAGCAAAAAGTAGCGGCTCCCGGCTCCTCGGCTCCGGCTCCGCAAGCCTGCATAAAAACTACATGATATTTGATTGAAGCGTGATGGAGTTACCTGTTCTACAGACTGGAAAATCCCGATACCCGATGCAAGCTATTAGACAGTATCCGTTCACTGTGTTGCACATGTTATCTTCGCAATGAGAGCAAGGGGTCCCACAGTTTAAACCGTAGTAGCCATCGGGACAGGCTGAAGATTTTAAGGAAACCAAGATAAACAATGCGATAATTTGAATTTCAAATGATTTTTTTTTGTCGGAGTTGGGGGTGGGTAGGTAATAAAAAAAAACATAAACACATAAAATGTCTGGTCCGTTGATTAGACAAAAAACTTACATCGTGGTAAGCGCATAGAAATAAAAAGACACAACGACATAATGTTGAAATATAATTGTATATTGTATTTCTTATAATTGTATAAGAGTGTTCTCAAAAAAAAAGAACTTTATATCTGAGATCTCGCAAATCTCAATAATTATATCTGTGAGTATTCAATGAAAAATCCCGTTACAGACAAAAGGCTAAATTTTCTTTCACCCCAGTCATTAACTCAACCATGCCATCCCCTGCAGTTAGCCTGTGAGTACGCGAACACCAAGGGGTACGGGAAATGTTAAGGTTATGCAAGGGTGCGCAGCTTAAACCAGCCAAGAGATGTAAGAAAGTTGTCCAGTTTGCAGCGTGATTCATCACCAAACCACGTGCCCAAGAAGAGCATTAGAAAGTTAAGGATATTCCATTAAGAAAAATAATTACATTTATTCGCCAACATATGTGTGAGGGGTCCACGCGATCAAACCCTGTGTATGGGCCACTGATCTATTCTATCACACGGGATATTTTTTGGACAATCTCACGTCAGCGCTAACATTCACGGACTGCTTGATGAGTAAAGAGTTCTAAAAGGGGTGATTTTTTAATGAAGGCATGGGGGAACGGATAAAACGGAAATAAAATGCCCATTTTATTCTTCCCTAGGGTTTTCCTTGATGTTGGACCGTTGTGCCAGAGATAAAATACGAGTGTCAGAGCCTTATTAGATGTCAGAGTGAACATGACATACATAGATCTACCACATTATCCGCACGCAATGCAAATATATATGTAATGGGTGCATCACCACAATAGAGGAAAAAATTGATTGTTTATTTTTGAGCTGTCTATGTTTCTAATTTGTTCTAATATCATTAATAATAACTTGTGTCAAATATTTTTCAAACCAGAGTTGATTTAGAGGTCCCCCCCCCGCCCAAGAAATCACAAAACATGTAAAGAAAAAAAAAGTTTATTCTAGCCTATATAAACATTACATAAAAGTATTAAATTGTTTATTACTGTTGCATTTAATTCAGTTTCACTTTGTTGCACGTTTGTTAGGTTTACGCCAATTTGAGATGTTTTTGCGGTCCATTTCTAACACTTGAATAATGGTTTGAAAATGTTCATCCGTTCGCGTTACTTCAACAAAGTCGGATGACAGTTTCACTCCTCCCTCGGCACAATCGTTAACAACGTTAATAGCAGCAACATTCTCTGCACTGCCAATGTAAGAAGCTGTTATTTGGTACCAATCACCAACGGGCAGTTTGAGGACTCCTGTGTCCAATTGAAGTTTGTATATAGTAAACCACGAGTCAACTCCAGCCAGATCACACAATCGAGTAGAAGAATCAATTGATTGGAATCGTGGTTTTCCCCAACCATTTCCAAATCGATTCTGTGGAGTTTGGAGGGCAACCACCGGTCGAAGCCTAAGTAGAGAGCATCTGCTAGAGCTCGCTTTGCCAACACATGTACTTCATGCTGAACATATCAAGTTGGTATCATTTCAGCAGTCAGGTGCCATAAATGCCTATTCAGGGCACGGATTGCTGATTCGGATGTCTTTGTTGACATCGTCGTAATCCAAAAGTCGCTTGTAGAGCTATAGATTAGGGCTGTACCGGAATCCGATTCCGATTCCTGTTAAGCCGGATTCCGGCAGTTTTAACAAATCCGGTTCCGATTCCGGTTCCGGTTAAAATGTGCCGGATTTAAGCCGGATTTCTTTGTTGTTTGAAATTTGTAAGAAATTTATTTAGCGCAACATACATTTAAAACAACAACTTACTTTGCTTTTTTAAAACTACAATAACGTCGATCGCTTTTAGTTCTGTATGTAAGTAAAAATATATTAAAAAGGAAGATTTGAATCGTATTTAGTCTAGTAGTAGTAATACGACACCTTACCTTCCGCTACTTTTGATTCCGTGTTTTCTTTAAACTATATTTAGCTATAAAAGTTTAACTTCTTTAAAGAGCAGACAACGGTCTATTTTTTGAGTGTTTACAGTTTGAAAATAGGTCAATAATTTATTTTTCTGCAAATTTTTTAATAAAGTGGATTTTGTCACGATTTGGATAAAGTTATTTTAGATAAATAACTTGTAGATACATTTTTAATTGTCCATTAAAGTGTTATTGATTTAGATTTGAAATGCATTTTAATTAATTTGCGTTTTATGGGAAATAGTCAGATAATGATTTAAAGGAAACGTATGAATGAAATAACAAGGTTTGGTGACGTCACTATAGAAAAATAAAGAAAAATGAACTATCGGGTGGTGCCACAGTGTATATGTATATATATTGAAATTCATTTATTAATAAACATGTTTATTATACTTTCTAAGATATGTTATCCATTTTTTTGTTTGATTGTAATAGAAATCAAGTTAAATTAGATACAGCTTTATTAAAATATTTTTTTTTTTTTAAAACAAAGAACCTGTTATTTTGACAGTATTATCTTTCTTAACTTAAGATTGGGCATTAGTCACATTCTTCAAGATCTAAACGGTTAATACTGTTTTTTGCTATCTAGAACTTAAAAACTAAATTTTTATTCTATTTTTCATTATTATATCTTTTTTATGTTAGGCGAGAAATTACTACTTCGTTCGGAAGAGCTACTATTTAATTCGTCAAAATCCGGTTCCTGTTCCGATTCCGGCAGGATTCAAATATTAAATCCGATTCCGGTTCCGATTCCTGCAGGATATAAAAATTACAATCCGGTACAGCCCTACTATAGATCATTCCATGGTGCATCCACACGCTTTTTGCAAGTGAGTCACCGCAGACATAAACATGTGTTACAAATGTGGCAAATGCACGAATCTTTGCCACTTGTCACGTGTGGTAATAGTACCCGGAGGCAATAATTGAATTTGTTCCTCACACAGTGCAATTTTGAGGCAATATATCAGCTTTGCCATCCATCGTACTTTGTGCGGGGCACCTGGTCTTTTAAATTTAACCTCCTTATTTGTAGCATTCATGTAAACAAGGGACAGCTTAAGGAATTCGTGGTAGTCGTCTCGCAATAATTCGGTTTGTTTACTAGAGTTGGCACGAGCAATTAACGCATCTCTCATTATAGTCAGCCTTCAGATCTTGATCAGCTAACGTAAACAAACGATGTACATGAGACCAATTACTTCGCAGCCTGGTGAGCAAACTTATATCCGGGGATTTGGAAACTACTATTTTCATGTCTGCCAACAAATGCGAAAGGAGAACTTCACCAATGTGATGGCGACAACCTGACCACAGAATAGCACGTTGCAGCTTATTTTGTATGACAATGCAGGCAGCAGTCTAATGACCAGTGTTTGAGCTTGTTGTGTCGAATGTCATATTAACGATACAACCATTAGAAAGCCGCTCTGTCATTAGATTCATGGTTAATTCTGCAATTATTTCACCAACGGGTTTCTTTGTTGCCTTGGTATAACTTGGTAATCCTAGAAGTTTCAATTGCTTTGTATCACCAACAAAAACTGTTATGCGTTTTTCGTTGACACGATATTTTGGAGAAGGTGTCAGTTTGCCATTCTAGAGGATCGTACAGAGATTGGGTGGTTCCAGGAGTCGTGGATCTTTGTAGCTATCTCACAACTTTGCGACATGAACGATCTGCAGTGGCATAGGAAGAAGCGACCATTGATACATCGCCCCCAGACTCAATAATAAGGCCCTGTGTGAAAGCTGCCTTCTGTGTTGGTGTATTCTTTAATCTTGTCGCTAGAGACACAATATTTGGTCAGCGTAAAACATCTGGAGGTACAAATGCCAAAGTTCATGTTGGCTTTAGTCGCTTTTGCATTGGCATTATATCATCAAAACAGTTATCAATAACCTCCATATTATCTTCAGATTTAGAAGTAGAATCATCGGGTTAGTAACTGCTACCATCGTTGACAGGCACTGATATCTTTAAACATGCTGCATTTGCTTCTCTTGCGCGTTTCTGACGTTCCAATAAAGCGACTTTTTTGCAAGTGTTTTGTCAACTGATCCAAAGCTGCAAGACCTGTCTCTTTTCATAGACCTCAAGAATGCTAGATCTTCTGCATTCTTGATAATAGTCTCGACATTTGGTAGCCACAGCTGAAAAATTGTTGCCAACATAGATTTCATTTGTTCCAGTTTACGTTTGGTGGCTGGTGTGTCTCGGCGACTTTTATCAATTGAACGAAGTTTATTGTTTTCATCAAGAAGTTGAACAATCTTCTCACATGCTCTCCTCTCTGTCACCATTTGGAATGTTTGCTTTTACGTTAAATAAAGTAACTTAATTCAGCACAATTTTGGCAGTTGTAAATCGAGACAGTGCACCAAGAGAACCTGGACGCTCACTGTGTGCTGCTACGTTGCAGTGATACATCATGCACCTCAAAACTTGTAAACAAGTTGGTAGTCGAGTACCAGTAATTGTAGCATCATCAACACAGATTGCAGGGCCAACGCCAAATAATTCAGTTTTCCGACGAGTTTGTGGTTTCTTTGTTCGTGAGGCAGGAGACGCAGTAATAACTGGATATGACACTGTTGAAGTGGTGTCAGGGTCAGTCAGCATTTCCTTAGAAGTTGTAAAAAACGTATTTTTGTGTTCCATATCACCCAAAGAGCACCTTAAAAAACATTGCACTTTAATTGTAATATTTCAAAATATTCTATTGGAGTTTAAATATAAAAATTTACTGTTAGTTTTAATCTTAAAGTTTAAAAAGAGAAGTAACATATTGGACAGGACACTGCAAAGCACAATATTATTTCCATGTTCTGATTTTATAGGTCGTGTGTATCAGAAATTAAAATTATATAAATAAAGAAATTAAAATGCTTGCCTTGATCATCAATATGCGGTAAGGAAAAGTTTTGTTTTTGCTAATAAAATGTGAATTTCAAATATAATTTCTAGCACAACTGCTTATCAAAACCAATCATAGCTGTCAAATATTATAAAACCAAAGACTATAAAACAATTTATATAGCGCTTCACTTTGTGTATGTAACTCTGTAAGACTTTACAAGAAGGATGGTTTTATCTAGTTTTCGCTTAATTATGCAAACTTTGTTGAAGTCCGGAGGACCTCTAAACATTGTCAAATATTTTTTTTTTATTTTTTACGCCATGCTTTTTTGGATCAATGGAACAAATTTAAAAAGCAGACAGATTATACTTTTTTTTTGGTGATGCCCCCTGATATATGTATATAAATAGAGACACACACATACATGTATAGTCTATACATATATGTATATATTCATATACACACATGTATAATCTATATATTGTAAATATATTTCTAAAGATTAGAGAGAGAAATGTCTAAATGTACGTAGATCTCACTTGGGTGGGTTTCCGTAACCGTCACATCCTATGTCACACGATCCGTCTATATTATTACAAGATTGTTTCCAACAGGAAGTGCTGCATGTCTTTAAACATTCCAGACCGTATCTGTTGCTCTCACATTCTGGGAGTAAACAAAGGACAAATGTGTGGGTTGTGCTGTAAACAAAGGTCAAATATGTGGGTTGTGCTGTAAACAAAGGACACATATGTGGGTTTAGCTGTAAACAACGGACAAATATGGGGGTTGTGCTGTAAACAAGGACAAATGTGTGGGTTGTGCTGTAAACTATCGGCAAATATGTGGGTTGTGCTGTAAACAAAAGACGAATATGTGGGTTGTGCTGTAAACAAAGGACAAATGTGTGGGTTGTACTGTAAACTATCGACAAATATGTGGGTTGTGCTGTAAACAAAAGACGAATATGTGGGTTGTTCTGTAAACAAAGGACAAATATGTGGGTTGTGCTGTAAACTATCGACAAATATGTGGGTTGTGCTGTAAACAAAAGACGAATATGTGGGTTGTGCTGTAAACATAGGACAAATGTGTGGGTTGTGCTGTAAACAAAAGACGAATATGTGGGTTGTGCTGTAAACAAAAGACGAATATGTGGGTTGTGCTGTAAACAAAAGACGAATATGTGAATTGTGCTGTAAACAAAAGACGAATATGTGGGTTGTGATGTAAACAAAAGAAGAATATGTGGGTTGTGCTGTAAACAAAAGACGAATATGTGAATTGTGCTGTAAACAAAAGACGAATATGTGGGTTGTGCTGTAAACAAAAGACGAATATGTGGGTTGTGCTGTAAACAAAAGACGAATATGTGGGTTGTGCTGTAAACAAAAGACGAATATGTGAATTGTGCTGTAAACAAAAGACTAATATGTGGGTTGTGATGTAAACAAAAGACGAATATGTGGGTTGTGCTGTAAACAAAGGACAAATGTGTGGGTTGTGCTGTAAACTATCGACAAATATGTGGGTTGTGCAGTAAACTATCGACAAATAAGTGGGTTGTGCTGTAAACTATCGAAAAATATGTGGGTTGTGCTGTAAACAAAAGACGAATATGTGGGTTGTGCTGTAAACAAAGGACAAATATATGGGTTGTGCTGTAAACTATCGACAAATATGTGGGTTGTGCTGTAAACTATCGACAAATATGTGGGTTGTGCTGTAACCTATCGACAAATATGTGGGTTGTGCTGTAACCTATCGACAAATATGTGGGTTGTGCTGTAAACAAAGGACAAATATGTTGGTTGTGCTGTAAACTATCGGCAAATATGTGGGTTGTGCTGTAAACAAAAGACGAATATGTGGGTTGTGCTGTAAACAAAGGACAAATGTGTGGGTTGTACTGTAAACTATCGACAAATATGTGGGTTGTGCTGTAAACAAAAGACGAATATGTGGGTTGTTCTGTAAACAAAGGACAAATATGTGGGTTGTGCTGTAAACTATCGACAAATATGTGGGTTGTGCTGTAAACAAAAGACGAATATGTGGGTTGTGCTGTAAACAAAGGACAAATGTGTGGGTTGTGCTGTAAACAAAAGACGAATATGTGGGTTGTGCTGTAAACAAAAGACGAAAATGTGGGTTGTGCTGTAAACAAAAGACGAATATGTGGGTTGTGCTGTAAACAAAAGACGAATATGTGGGTTGTGCTGTAAACAAAAGACGAATATGTGAATTGTGCTGTAAACAAAAGACGAATATGTGGGTTGTGCTGTAAACAAAAGACGAATATGTGGGTTGTGCTGTAAACAAAAGACGAATATGTGAATTGTGCTGTAAACAAAAGACGAATATGTGGGTTGTGATGTAAACAAAAGAAGAATATGTGGGTTGTGCTGTAAACAAAAGACGAATATGTGAATTGTGCTGTAAACAAAAGACGAATATGTGGGTTGTGCTGTAAACAAAAGACGAATAGGTGGGTTGTGCTGTAAACAAAAGACGAATATGTGAATTGTGCTGTAAACAAAAGACGAATATGTGGGTTGTGATGTAAACAAAAGACGAATATGTGGGTTGTGCTGTAAACAAAGGACAAATGTGTGGGTTGTGCTGTAAACTATCGACAAATATGTGGGTTGTGAAGTAAACTATCGACAAATAAGTGGGTTGTGCTGTAAACTATCGAAAAATATGTGGGTTGTGCTGTAAACAAAAGACGAATATGTGGGTTGTGCTGTAAACAAAGGACAAATATATGGGTTGTGCTGTAAACTATCGACAAATATGTGGGTTGTGCTGTAAACTATCGACAAATATGTGGGTTGTGCTGTAACCTATCGACAAATATGTGGGTTGTGCTGTAACCTATCGACAAATATGTGGGTTGTGCTGTAAACAAATGACAAATATGTGGGTTGTGCTGTAAACTATCGACAAATATGTGGGTTGTGCTGTAAACAAAAGACGAATATGTGGGTTGTGCTGTAAACAAAAGACGAATATGTGGGTTGTGCTGTAAACAAAAGACGAATATGTGGGTTGTGCTGTAAACTATCGACAAATATGTGGGTTGTGCTGTAAACAAAAGACGAATATGTGGCTTTAGCTGTAAACAAAGGACAAATGTGTGGGTTGTGCTGCAAACAAACATGTGGGTTGTGCATTAAATAATCGACAGATATTGGGCTGCGCTGTAAACTTACTCATCGTTATAATATAGAAAGCATTCAGTATTTTAACAGCTATCGTAATACAATATTTCTTTTTTTAAGTCAACCAATATTTAAATGGCTTGTAGTGCGTCTTCTCTACACAATCATTTTTAATCATATATTTCGTTACGTTCACTTACAAAAAGTGAAAAATATGTACAGTTTTAACAGTAGCTGATAAGCTACACTATAAGGCAAACTTTTCAATGGTTTATCAGATCAAAAGAGCTAACACAAACTGAGTACGCAATATCTTTATTGTGATACGGCCGTTTATAAGGAAATCAAAAATAAACTATTAATGTATTCAATAAATCAACTTTCTTTATTTCTTTTTGGCACTTTTTAAGGTCTACGTGATCCTAATTGTACACATACTGAGTTTTTGCTCTATCACAGTGACAGTTTCAACACTTCAGTGTCCCTGAGAGTACTTCACACGCCTACTTTCCACCACTGTGAGTTATGTCATAGACCTAGCTCTTATATCTCTATTTATTACGGGCAAACTCTATCTCCTGACAATTGCTAGTATACAAGTTTGTTTCTTAAAACTTTACTCACTAATAGAACATAGTGGGTCACTGTAACCTTTGCAGCTTCGCAGACAAAATCCATTTTGTACGTTGCATGTCTTGTTGTAACAGTCTGCGTTACACTTCATCAGGCACAACATTCCGTACCTTCCCGGCGGGCACCTGGCTTCATATAAAACAATACATGTAATAACATTATCTTTTATTGAACAAACCTTGTTGTTAAATGGTTATGTTGTGCCATTGTACATGGGAGCGACAAGAAGTTAATAACAAGGTTTATTGTTTCATGTGTTTTAATATTTTAACTGCTGGTCCACACATCCTTCATCCCAAAGACCATTTAATGAATATAGCATAACATGTCTGTTTTGCTCAATTCCAACACACTTTTCCTTTTAAAACATTACTAAGACTTCTTAAGTCCAGATCAATTTAAATAAACATAAATAGCTGATAGAAGTGTATGATGGGACCAGCACTAAAGGTAGTCAAAATGTCCCATGCAGCCAAGAGAGCCGAGGTGAGACATTGTTGAATAAGGGCTTTGAATTCCTAGTGTCTCCCAACGCATACCACTGTCTCAATATTGCAACGTTTTCTTGTTGCCAATGTTATTAACCATGACATCATATCAAGAAAGTATTCACACTAACAGAGTTGGGAAACAAATATCCTACATCTGTGTATCTGTTTTGTCATGTAGAGTCAACACATGTGCCCACAACATCTGTGTATCTGTTTTGTCATGTAAAGTCAACACATGTGCCCACAACATCTGTGTATCTGTTTTGTCATGTAGAGTATACACATGTGCCCAATACATCTGTGTATCTGTTTTGTCATGTAGAGTCAACACATGTGTCCAGTACATCTGTGTATCTGTTTTGTCATTAGAGTATACACATGTGCCCAATACATCTGTGTATCTGTTTTGTCATGTAGAGTCTACACATGTGCCCAATACATCTGTGTATCTGTTTTGTCATGTAGAGTCTACACATGTGCCCAATACATCTGTGTATCTGTTTTGTCATGTAGAGTCTACACATGTGCCCAATACATCTGTGTATCTGTTTTGTCATGTAGAGTCTACACATGTGCCCAATACATCTGTGTATCTGTTTTGTCACATAGAATCTACACATGTACCCAATTTAAGGATGGCCACTAAAATAGAACAAGTCCAAATGTGAATTACAAGATTTTAATGACCAACCTGCTAATTCCAAAACATACAGAAAGTGAGACTAGCTTAAAGTGAGACTAGCTAAAAGTGAGACTAGCTAAAAGTGAGACTAGCTTAAAGTGAGACTAGCTAAAACCTTCTAAAAATATATTATGGAAAACAAAGTTGTTCAAAATGACCCATTCCTCCCCCGCCTCCAATGCATCAGATTGTCCCTCCGTTGGCGTCTGAGCTCCATGTTCGATAACACTGCTTTGAGCCTTCCAAAAATGGCGGCCTATACTTTGTTCGCTGATTTAACCGAATAAGTATTCCAATTATAATTTCAGTGGTATGATGCTGTCCTATCCCTTATGATTACGCTTTGTTTACGTATTGTGCTATTGCCTTAGTTGGTATTGTTCCATCCCTTGTTACCACGCATTGTTTAGTTACTGTGTTATTTCCTTATTTGGTATGTTAAGTGCTTGTAAGGTCAAGCATGTATGGTGCAATAGTGTCAATCACCCCACGCACTGGGTTTGGCGCATTCGCCCACACATTCACCTGTGTGTTTTTGGCGGGAAAATGATGTAATATGCGGGGGTGATCTACCTATAAAAACGGGAGACCAATGAGACACTGGGTGACATGTGGACTAGGTGACCAGTAACACTGCAGTGGAGTAATAATTGATATAGAGTCATGTATTGAGTTATAGGATTATACAGAGTAGATACATGTGATTTATTGATTCATCTCCTCAAGTGTTTATATATTATTCAATTGGATTATCATATTCTCATCTGTAAATATCATGTATTGAAGTTCAGTTAATTATCTTATACTACAAAGAGTTGTGTCGTGGTATTATAGTTGAAACACAAGTGGGATACGACAAATGCTATGTACCAACTGTACACGGAAGTAGTCTTTTTTTCAGTACTACGACCGATTTTATTCCCTAAAAAAAGACATACATCAGACAGAATAGTATATATATATATATATATATATATATATATATATATATATATATATATATACATAGACAGATAGACAGACAGACAGTTAGATAGATAGATAGATAGATAGATAGATAGATAGATAGATAGATAGATAGATAGATAGATAGATAGATAGATAGATAGATAGATAGAGAGAGAGAGAGAGAGAGAGAGAGAGAAATTTAATGGGTAGTATTTACCTGGCCAACAGTCAGGTAACACTCTACCGTACATACATTTCCACTGACAAGTCCCATCCATTGTACTGCACCAGTTGTTACAAGATGTAGGACACGTTTTGCTACAGTCTAGGCCCCAAGTACCAGGGACGCAATCTGAAGGCAGAGACATTGGCATCGAATTAATTCAGCACGTTATTATGTTTATTCATCCATCATAATCTCCAGTGTTTGAACACACAGTTCACGGTATGTTGATCTACAAATCTCACAGCAAGCCTCACAGAACAGTTCAGACATTTCTATTCGAAAGGACTTTTACAGGGCCTTAGATTTGTTGCTAAACAATTTTTTTTTTACAGCACAAAAACGGTATTTACATATTTATATATTTACATATGTTTATATCAGCGTTGAAATGGAAAAAAAGAAACACAACGGCATTAAATATAAAACTGTACACGCTAAGCACATACTAATAAGCATGTTTATATAGGGGAACAATGATTCAATTAGAAAATTTCAATTTGACTCATTCTTGTAATACAAATAAGTTCGTATTCAGAGGTAACGGTGTATTTAAGCACGACAGATGTCACCCTCCCTCTATAGTTATCGCGTTAAAACTAATTTGTTTACATGCCTCTACTTTTCAAGCATCAAAATATTCTAAGTCGTCGAGTTTATTGTAAAGCAATGGATCCAAACAATTTTTCATTATTATAATTGGCAATTGGAAAGATAAATGTGAGATTTGAGATAATTAAGAACCGGAAATGCCTTCATCTAAGTTAACAAAATGCCTTCACCTAAGTTAACAAAATGCCTTCACCTAAGTTAACAAAATGCCCTCACCTACGTTAACAAAATGCCTTCTCCTACGTTAACCAAATGCCTTCACCTACGTTAACCAAATGCCTTCACCTACGTTAACCAAATGCCTTCACCTAAGTTAACAAAATGCCTTCACCTAAGTTAACAAAATGCCTTCTCCTACGTTAACCAAATGCCTTCACCTAAGTTAACAAAATGCCTTCTCCTACGTTAACCAAATGCCTTCACCTAAGTTAACAAAATGCCTTCACCTAAGTTAACAAAATGCCTTCACCTAAGTTAACCAAATGCCTTCACCTAAGTTAACAAAATGATTGACGTAATGAGGAGAGGCAATGATTGCCGACCTAAGCTGGAGGCAAAATATTTTTTTTAGGATCCATTAATTTTATATTTTATAAAATGAGAAAAATACGTCTCGAAACCTGAAAGATTTTGGAATTCGAACAGTCTTATACAGATTAGATTAGTTTACTGAGAATGTATAGCTCTGAACACCGAAATGCTCTCCCACCCCCTTGCAGCCTGGGTCGGAGTGAGTTCCCCCCCCCCCCCCAATTATGCCATTACATACCCTTATGTTTAGCTGTCAAATAAAGCAATGCAATCAATACACCAGTAACCTAGTTTAGCAATGCAATCAATACATCAGTAACCAGGTTTGCGGAGCCGGAGCCGAGGAGCCGGGAGCCGCTACTTTTTGCTAAAGCCGGAGCCGGAGCCGAAAAAATTTGGCGGCTCCACGGCTCCCAAATGTTTTTTTTTTTTACAGCAGATTTTTTTTTAGCTTTAAAATTGCAAATTTGTTTGATTGTTTGCTTCCTACAATTTGAAATGCTGTCATTTTTTTGAACGCCACAACAGTAACAGTATGTAAATGATAGTGTGCACGCACATCACCACAAGAAATATTTAATGGGGAATCGTTTTGTGTTCGTTTTAAATCTTGTTTACCCTCCGAAATTTTTTTAATGGCATGTTATTTTGTTATATATAAAGTTAAAACAGTTTTATTTCATAGAATAATTGTGTTAATCATTTAAAATAATTTTTTACTACGACGACAAATAAAACGCGTCATTTCGTAGTATTATTTGACCGCGAATTTGTAATAGGCTAAAAATAAAATGGTCGCTTTCTGTATCAACAATTTTATTATAAACAGAATATCTGAAATAAAGTAGATACATTTATAAGGCTGTGGCTATTCGAATCCGGGTCCCAATAAAATCCGATTGTTATTCGGACCCGTGGCAAATATGCACTTAGCTCAGATATATTTAAACTTTATTAGACGGAACCCGAAAAAATAATAATACAGAGTCCGCTTAGTGGAACCCAGACACTGAGTAACGATTACATCATACAATTCAAACAATTATATAAAAAAATAAACAAAAAACAATAATAAAGTTTATGTATAGCTAAGCCAAGTGCATATTTGCAACGGGTCCGAATAACAATCAGACTTTATTGGGACGGGGTCCGAATAAAAATCGGAGTTTATTGGTACCCGGGTCCGAATAGTCATTTCAAATTTATAAATAATATATATAAATACTGAAGTCTTTAAAATATTTTAAATAATGTATCATTTTACTATTAGCTATTTGATCATTGAAATAACTTTTTATGACTTATGAAAATGGCGACTAGTGAAACCTCGGTCGAAAATAATGATATGATTCTGGATGCACTGAAATGGTTTGTTTTTAGTAATACTGACATGCGTATATTTTTCAAGTTCCTGACTATGGGGGTGAACGCGGCAAAATTTGCATAGCGGCATGTTTGCGTGTCGCAACTACAAAAATTTGTGTATCGTGTGATACTATCTTAATAGGGAGCCGGAGCCGTGCCGGAGCCGTCAAATTTGTGGGAGCCGGAGCCGGGAAAAAATTTGGCGGCTCCGTAAGCCTGCCAGTAACCTAGTTTAACAATGTAATCAATACACAAGTTACCTAGCTTATAAAATAAAACTATACAATGAACAGGACTGGCTATACATTTATCACTAACACTAAACGTTGAATCACCTCCAAACGTTTCCAGCTCACACAATGAAACCATCGGGTTGGTCAAGTTATAGGGTATCGATGTTGCACGGATCATTACTCTCCACACAGGGAGCTCGTTGTCAGGCAACAGAATGGTATAAATGAGTTTACTGGATACGGACTTATCCTGATAATACAGAATGGTTTTGTTCTCAGCAGTCAGTAACTTCAGGGTGAAATTATCCAAGCATTTGCTAAAACTCTCAGCTGTCACAGAGAAAAGAAAGATTTTAAAAAGACTGTGATTTAAAAAAATTGTGAATGTTTTATTCTAAAATTTGAGAAAAATAAAGATATACAACTATATTTAATGAATTTAAGTTCAAATATGTGTCAAATAATAACTAATTTCCTAGACAAAAGCGTGATATTTTATGGTAAAAAGGATGTATCTATTTTATAACACTTTTTTTTCCAGTATCAACATTAATTTTTATTTCGTAGAAGTTGTTTAGCCCACTGACTCGAGTCGTAGAGATGGATTTGGTGGGGTCAAGGAAAAGGAAATCCTCGGCCAATCACGTTTCTTCAAAATTTGCGCATTTCATTTTGATAATAAACATTACTAATTGATACATAAATGAATAAAGTCTCAAAACTGTTATAAAAACTATCATATACGACTATATAATCTTTTTCTTCACTACTTTTAAATAAATCAATGACGTAATATAAGTGATACCTCTATTAAACAGAACGATTTTTTGAATAACTGGCGCTTTGTAAAACGTGAGATTGAAGTGAGCGTTGATATCTTTAGTATCAGTGAGTGTGCACCCTCGTCTAAATATTAACGGGGTTTTGTAGCCGTCTATCGCTTTCAGTGGCGATGAGTAAGTGTTTAGAGGCGCTTGATTTATTACTGAAGACGCCGTTACATGTTGTCCGTAGGCCATATTGCGACCTGATAAAATGTTCAAAAATACATAATAAAATACAAACTAAATTACAACGTCATATACCAGGTGACTGGGGTTATCCAATAGTAGACAAACATACCTCAACACACAAAACAATACAAACTCGAAAACTTAAACTTAGATGTGCAAGAAAGTAAAGTAGTAATAATATCATTATTTTTTAATGTGTATTTATTTGGTGCCATGTATAGGGAAGGGTTGGTCGTGCGATGCCAGCACACGACTGTCGACCTAAAGAGTATATAGTGCTCTAACTATGGGAGGTAAAAAAGGGCGGATCGGCATAGTGCTAGGCACTGAATCCCCAAGTATACCCAGGCTACATGTTAGACCACTGCTACACGTCATATATCCAGGCTACATTTAGACCACTGCTACACGTCATATACCCAGGCTACATGTTAGATCACTGCTACACGTCATATACCCAGGCTACATATTAGACCACTGTTACACGCCATATACCCAGGCTACATATTAGACCACTGTTACACGTCATATACCCAGGCTACATGTTAGATCACTGCTACACGTCATATACCCAGAGTAATGTTACACTACTGCTACACGTCAAATAGCAGGCTACATGTTAGATCACTGCTACACGTCATATACCCAGGCTACATGTTATACAACTGCTACACGTCATATACACAGAGTAATGTTACACTTCTGTTACACGTCAAATACCAGGCTACATGTTAGACCACTGCTACACGTCATATACCCAGGCTACATATTAGACCACTGTTACACGTCATATACCCAGGCTACATGTTAGACCACTGCTACACGTCATATACCCAGGCTACATGTTAGATCACTGCTACACGTCATATACCCAGAGTAATGTTACACTACTGCTACACGTCAAATACCAGGCTACATGTTAGATCACTGCTACACGTCATATACCCAGGCTATATGTTAGACCATTGCTACATTTTATATACCCCAAAGTGAATTCATTGGCTGTATTGGAATTCCCTTACTTTCGGCCTATTTTTTTTATAATTAGAAATGAATGTAGACTAACCTGCACTGACATAGACTGAGCACAAACTGATTGGATCCAGAGCGATCAATATTCCTAACACTGTGTTACTGAGATTACAGTAGATGTCCAGGTTGTTACCACTGACTACCAGAGCCTTGTTCTTATTGCCACACGGCGATGACTTCTTATCAACCAGTTCAAATGTAATTGTAGCGTTCAATCTTCTAACTGCAAACCAATGAATAAATCAATTGACTCAAAATATATCAGTGATATATACGACGAACTCTTTAAAGCGTTGTTTACTAACGTGGGTCTCAGGCCCCGAACGGGGCTACATTTAGGAGGGGTTGAGCAATGGGGCATTTGTTTTATTTTCAGTCTAACATTTATATTTTATTCCAAAGTTATTGTTTGTACTTTGTTTCAGAAATTTTTCACCTTAACGTAAAAAGAAACATTTCTTGTAAGAAATTTTATAAATGTTTCCGTAAGTATTGCTTTTAATAGCAAACTACTCTTCTAAGAGATAAATAAACTAGATTCAATTAGATTCCATATATGTTTGCTGATATTCCTTGCCACATGAGGCGATTGTGTGACTTTTACTTATAGCCTTACAATGCTCATAGGTCTCATCATGTAGCTTTGAAACTAGACCGGCGATTTTGAAATGTAATATAACTTAAATATTAGAAAAAAGTGACTACAGAAACGTTTAACGCTCATTAAAAATTTAAAGTGTCGGTTCTGTGTAAATATATCAGCAATATTAAGAAAGTCCAACTGTTATTTACATTTACTATGAATATGTTGGCTATTTTACAGCTTAGTATAGCAGAGATAACCATATAAAGAGGATGTTTGGAAGATACGAGAGTGAAGTTCAGTTCAGTAAAGTTCAGTCAAGTCAGTTGAGTTGAGTTGAGTTCAGTTGTGTTCAGTTAAAGAGTTCAGTTAGATGATCATCAGTCAATTAGTGAATCAGTATATTCAGTGTATCAAAGTATATGAGATTAGTTAATCAGTTGAGTTTATTGGAAAGTTAATAAGTATTTATTCATTGAGTTAAGGAGATTATTAGTCATTGTGATAATTCAGTTTATGTTGGATTTATTCTACTGTGTATATTTTATTGTATTGTTAATAAACTATATGAACCATGGAACATGAATAGAGTTTCTCATTATAAACCAGCACATATAAATAATATCCTTTACAATAACGTAAATATTAGCGTATTCTTTAAAGTATCAAAACAGAAAGGAAAGTTTCAAGAATGGTATTTTTAAATAACTACCCAGCGAAACAGAGTATTCTGACTTTTGATGGTCCTGATATATATATATATATAAATAATGGCAGTGTGCATTCTGCGTTAAATCGAAGGTGAAGAATTAATATAACAGTAAATCAGTTTAAAATCATCAAAAATAAACAATAGTAATGATCGAAAATTATCTCATGTCGTCGTAACTAATTTCGTAAATAAAGTATTTTTTAAAAGTCGATCAAATATAAAAAAAAATCTTTTTTTTTATGTACTGGCTATCCAGGTTCAATTCCTCTCACGGACATAGTTTTTATTTATTTTTTATTCAATTTAAATAATTTATCCTTTTGGTTTTTTTTAATGAAAAATAACGACAACTAATTAAATTTCTTGGACACAATTTGTTAAACTTTTTTTTATTGAAATAATTTATCCATAGACATCCTATGTATGCGATGTCTATGAATTTATTCTTTAGGAAGTTGTAAGGAAAAGAAACAACAACTAATTACATTTTTTATTTCGTTCATAACTTTAAAAAAATGAAAATATGTATCAAAGCTGAACAATAGTTTATGCAAAGGTTTTGCAGGGTACAGATAGTATATATATATATATATAAATATATATATATATATATATATATATATATATATATATATTAGTGTGGCTCACTTTCTCAACCTCTCGGTATTTGTCAATAAGTACTTCTAACTTTTTTTTTCAGCCGTAGGGATTCTCGCTTTATCCCAGAAGCTCAACAGTCTTTGCACGACATCAAAAATAAATAGCATATTTCTTGGGCATTTTATTAATTTTGTGTAAATGAAAGTATACACTCAAAAAATTTCTCGCTGTTGGAAGAACTCGTTTAGAAAAATCTTTAGATGGTTCACCAATTAAATGAACAACAGTTTTCAACCTAGTAGTCATAACTAAATGAATGATATTTGTATAGCCGCAACACTTGATTTTTATAACTAAATTGAAATGCACTGGTGAAGCTGGCTATTTATATGAAAATCGTAACTTCTAGAGTTATCTAGTATTTCCCGGCACTTTCTCAAGTTTTCCACAGTTTTCTAGAAGCTTCTAGAACCTTATAGAGATTTCATAGAACCTTCCAGAACCTTTTAGAATTGTATAGATTTTTTCTGAAACTTTCCATGTAAACCCATGAGGAACTTTTACATCTTAAAATCTCATATAAACATCCCAACTTTGAGTGAAATATTTTAGTATCTCCAGCAAATTCTTGACGTAGTTGTGGTCCTCCTTTAAGTGAATGGAGTGGTTGTTGTGGTTCTTGTGGTCCTCCTATAATTTCATGTTGTGGCAGTCGTGGTTCTCCTATAAGTGTATGGTGTGGTTGTTGTGCTCCTCCTATAATTGTATCAGTAATCCAATGGAATATTCTGATACTTGCTCTTCAAGTTTAGCTATTGACTATCACTAGTTATCACTCCTTGATTAATTAGTTGTATTATTCCTTTGTTATGTTAGTGTGCTGTGGGTGAAACATGTGCCTTAGAAAGGCTAACCATGCATTGATACGAGATAATAAATTGTGTTATCCTCTTTGGTATGCTGTGTATTAAGGACTCAACTCCAACTCCCATGGTGCCTTCATGGCTATCGCTAAATCGCACCCTTACAATCATCATATAACACCACTGTAACTACTCACCCTTACAATCATCATATAACACAACTGTAAATGTAATTTAATGACTTACAGCCACATATGGGTCTCCGGTGATTATTTTGCAGCTCAAAGTTAGTAATTATTATATGTTGTTAATGTTTTATTTTTAATTAGTTACTTTTGTTAATCAAAAAAAAATTAAATGAATGTATTGCGGCACTTAATGTGAGGCCACAACATATTCAAACTAAATAAGAATATCGTCAAATATCTTCAGCATTTTCAAAGTAAACAAACAATTTTAAAGTAAACATGAACTTACTTTCTTTAGAATTAAATCTCATAAACGAAAAGACAATTTGATGTATGAATCGAATCGAAATGTAAACTTTGCTTTCGTCCAGTGAGACACATGTATCATCATTGTCATCATACAGCTGGTCCAACGAGTTGAGTGATGCCGAGAATACAACGGAATGATCCGGTGTAAATACGTTTTCTTTGAAGGAGGATATTAGACAAATGTAAGACATGAAAAGTTACAAGTGTAGATATAAATAAACATTTTAGAGTGCTTAACGCCGCAATGAATTAACATATCGAAATATCATAGTACCTATATAATGAAGTGGGTTGTTCCCAAATTGTATGATACTATTTAACATTTAAACAAATGTATTTGTGTTTGATTGATGAATTATTTTTTAGCACTATTACTTAAGTCACAATTAGGAATACTGTCTCAAAAATCATTTACCCCACTCTATTAAATTCTGAAAACCAAACAGATAAATATGTCGGCCTTTAGTGCTGCTTTTTTAGTTTTAACTAGCAGTGTACCCAGCGATACGCGGGAATATGGATTGCAGTGTACCCAGCTGAAATATTTATTATACCTCTCCCCAACACTATTAGAATGTTAAATAAAATATAGAAAAATATCAGGTATTACTGCTTCAAACAACTTACGGTATTGACACAAGTACCCAAACCATCCAGCCTCACATGAAGAACTGACACAGTTTCCCTCAAGATCACACCCATCTGTACAGTGACATTTGTAACGACACTTTGGACCAAACCAACCTACTGCACACCACGCTGTGGATACAACAATATACAATCATAAATACATATATGAAATAATATTTGTTGATTAATTTTATTAATTAACTTTAATTTAAAATTTTTAAGTCTTAAGTTAATTTTCAATATTTTTATATCAGACACCAGATAGGCCTATATGTAAAAGTAAAGTAAAGTTCTCTTAGCCCTAGTGGGCCTTCGGGACGGATGAAGTGTAGAATTAATCTGTTTCTATAACCTCGGCATATGAAGGTACTCAGTTAAAGGTGGGTGGAATTGTGGGACATTGAAACAAATTTCACCTGCTCAATAATTCCAATGGTTCTTACCGAGGTCGACAGTCGAGTATCTACACCACACACACACACACACACGCACATATATATATATTGGTGTGTGTGTGTGTGTGTGTGTTTGTGTGTGTATGCGTGTGTATGTGTGCTCAGAGAATATAAAAAGATATGTAGTTTTTCAAAGTTAAATATAGAATGATGTAAAACAGTGCTTCCCAAACGTTTCACATCCACGTACCCCATTCTTATTTTTTGTAATTCTAACTACTCCTTGTGAAAATAAAATGTACATTTAAATAGTGCATAAACAAAAATTAAAATTCATTCATTAACAAATTAAATAATTTTAGTATCAATAAAAAGATCGAAACTGTTTATGTTGAGAGGACAGATCATGATAATTTGGTTCCCTAGTTGTTAGCTTAAATCTGAGATGTCGTCCAACATCCACATGACTGATCTTTTTGTTTTTTTGACGTAATGTCTAAAAAAATAATTCACTTAGATAAAAAGCTAGAAATGTATCTCAGATGTATTTCAGTACTTTCTCTGTTAAAACTTGATATACATAGAGTGCGGGGTGGGGTCAGGGGGTTAGGGCCCCCTGCGTTTTGTCTGGCTCCCTCTGCTTATTGGTTCTACTTAGTAAAATTTATTACCTGCCCCCCCCCCCCTGCTATTGCCTGGCCCCTGCTGTAGAATGCCTGGCCCCTGCTGTAGAATTTTCACGCTACGTGGCTGTATACATGTTAACTTTGCAACCAGAATGATGATATTTTACACCCACCCCCCCCCCCATGTTTATATGTCAAAACTCCGTCTGAAATTAATTTTAACAATCACTGCTCTACTTCTACTAATCAGAACAATATCCTTTCAAGCCTTTATTGATAATTGCTTTAATTGCTGTGCATCAACATTATCTCGAACAATGAAATTTCTCTGCCTTGCAAAGATAAGTTGAGACAATTTGAAACAGAGAATATATCGACCAAGTTTGTCTATTAACAAAGCCTTTTTCAGTCAAGTAAAAGTTTAAACAGCTAAGATCCATCATTAAGAAAAATTGAAGTTTATGTCTGAGTAGAAACAATCTGTTTAGACTTTTCCCTCAAGATAGCCAACGAACATCAGTATAAGAAAGAAGCTGAGTATGACTGCTGCCTATATCTTGATACAATAGAGACAAGAGTACAGCAGCCTTGGATTATGTT
Source organism: Bulinus truncatus (assembly GCA_021962125.1). NCBI lineage: Eukaryota > Metazoa > Mollusca > Gastropoda > Planorbidae > Bulinus > Bulinus truncatus. The sequence goes on from JAGDYQ010000361.1 coordinate 253,598, forward strand.
AATGATTTTCACTCTTTCGCCTAGAACTTTCTGTAGTTCATTGGGAATCTTATTTGTAGTCTCTCTGTGTATACAACAATATGAGGGAATGACAATAAGGGCAACATTCTACCAAGAGTCCTTTATTAATTCCTACCATACTTGTTCCACCATCAGTGTTTATTCCAACACATCCATCTCAATAAATTTTATTCTCTTGCAAAAAATATTAATATGTATGATACTCGTCCTGTTGTATGACCTGATAAAGTCAGTCAAAATAAAACGTTGTCATCTATTATCATACACATCTTTTAGACTTTTTCTACCCCGTCATTTTGTTTGTCAGTAGCCGATGTTTCCCATAATTATGGAGGAAAGTATTTTTTTTTCTTTTTTTTTTTTTTGGAATTATTTCTTGCTGCTTTTACGGTTTGGATATCCCCATAGCGCGTGCCCACATAGAATATTTCACGTGTCCCCACGGAACACTTCGAGTGCCCTCACTTTGCCTGCTACCTCCACAGAACTCTTTGCATGCCCCCTCTTTCACGGAATATTCAACGTGCCCACCGAGGTACACTTATGGAAAAACTGATATAAAATAATAAAGAAAGATGTATATGGATGGATGTGAGTTTCGAATTTTAAATCGATTTTATAGATGAATAGAAATCAATGTATCATTGATTTTATTGTCAGCTATCAGTACCTACAATCAGAGTCTGTTAAGATGTAATCACATGAGCCATCCATTGATGAACATCCCAGAAAGCAGCTATCGTTACAACCTAGCGTACAACTCTGACCCCACAAATAGCTTGGGCAATCTATATTTTAAGGGTGAAGAAAGATAAAAATCCTTAAACATTTAATTTAACGGTTGGAATAAAATTAGATAAGATAAACAATACATTTGCTTCCAAAATAAATTGTAGACGATTGATTGATTTTAAAACCAACATCTGGATTATATACCAATTCCTAATACTTCTACGTTCTAAAATATGTCCAAGTATTTCTGTATTATTTTTAAAGATGACATAGTAGACAACTTTTAATTACTTCACAGTCGTAATGCTGTTGGCTCGTATATTAATTCTATATTTAGTTTTCATCGCAATACGATATTTTATTTGCATACAATATATATATATATATATATATATATATATATATATATATATATATATATATATATATATATAATAGCGGTCTCACTACTGCGTTAAATTTAAAGTGGAAAGAATTCAAAATGGAGTCTTGCTATCGACTCTATTCGATAAATGTTTTTTTTTGTTTAATCTTCTGTTTTGAATAGTTTCTGCTGTTTTTAAACACGAAACCCAAAGGTCAAAATGTGAAATGACTTTTTTTTAAATATTCGTTTTGTTTTTGTATTTCTACAACATATTGCGTATATAAATTGTAATAAAAATCATGTAAAATCGGGTCTGTCCGAAACCAAAAATAACCTAGCCTACTTATCAAACCTAAGGGAATAGAACTCTGTGTAAAGGTTTTGCAGGGTACAGCTAGTTAGAAATATTGTTTTTACAGTTTCAATCTTCGACTAGGTTTATTAACATCATTTATTTTTTTTAAACATAAGGCGACAATTATTTCGGTCATCTTGTAAGCAAAGCCCCAGAGTTTATCTTGGCATAAGGAACTCAAACATCAAATCACCAAATGAAATATAAAGGAGAAGGAAGTTTAATTTATTATTATTTCATCATAGCAGACAAATAAAGATACCAGTAGTAGAAAAAAATTATTATGTACATCTACCTGATATGCCAGTTACTTTTATGGACTTTAGGAATAAAAATGATTAGCCAATTACAGCTATGGACATAAATGGTAAATCGGATATTCCAGTCACAGTTAAGGAAATAAAGAGTAATATATATATAAAATATATATATATATATATATCAGTTACGGATAAAAAGAGTAAGCCGGATGTTGTTAATCTAATATGTGCGACTGCAAAGTTGAAAAGAGTTTATTTTCCTGCCAATATTATTTTATTCAAACAAGATAACAGGCTGCAAATGCAACCCTTAAATTCCTTTTTTTTTTGTAATGAATTTAATTATTCAACTAAATTAGAAATAATTGACAGATAGGTAAGGAAAGTTGGGATTAGGGCTTGTAAATTAAAAAACAAGCAATTAAGCCTGTTCCATTCTGGACACAGGACGTGTTAGCGCATTTTCATGTTGTAAATATTTGTAAATTTTAGAAATGTTTATAAATTCAATTGTGTAATGCATATATCTGAAAAAAGATATTAAAAGGACAAGTAAGTCATGTTGAATAACTGTTACAAAAATAAATAATGATTACGCCCCTTTGATTAGCTTTTATTATTTATATTTAAAATATAAGCAAAACGGTACATAAAAAATTCTTTTATTTTGGCCCTGAGAGGTCAAATCGCGAAATGGACTTTTGATGTACACTTGGAAGGCCAAGACCTACACAATGATATATACATCATGGGTCTAGGACTTATGGTTGCTGAGATATAGGGCGGTCCATTATTAATATAGCTTATATAGTAAAAAAAACGGTACTTTATAAGGCCCCTTTTACGGCCCTGAGAGGTCAGATCGCGAAATGGAAAAACGTCATTTCTTGGCAGGCCAAAGACCTACAAAATGATATATACATCATGGGTCTAGGACTTATGGTTGCTGAGATATAGGGCGGTCCATTATTAATATAGCTTATATAGTAAAAAACGGTACTTTATAAGGCCCCTTTTACGGCCCTGAGAGGTCAGATCGCGAAATGGAAAAACGTCATTTCTTGGCAGGCCAAAGACCTACAAAATGATATATACATCATGGGTCTAGGACTTATGGTTGTTGAGATCTAGGGTGATGACAGACAGACAGACAGACAGACAGACAAATCGGGGACAAGAGCATTTTTTTTCGAAAATGCTCTAAAAATGTGGATCAACATGAAGCATGTCACAAAATGTCAACTTAAAAAAAACAATCACTAGAGATAGAACGATAGTAGATTGGAAAAAAGCTTTAAGATTATTTAAACTCTCCGGGCCAAAATTTCACTAAGTTGGGAATAGCAGGTAAAAACAGGTAATCTGCTGAATGGAATAGGGTCATAGTGTAGAGATATAGCCCTCAAGATGTGAAGAATAGTTTATATATGACAGGCCAAATCGTTACGTATATGTAATTTACACATAAACAACTAAGCAGATCTTTACATAATAACACACAAGTAGACAAACAGCTAGATAGACTGCATGTAAAACAAATAATAAAGTAATACTTCCATCACCCCACCTACTAGCGAGCAAATGTATACATTCTACAAGCCAACTGTCAATCTTATATTTCATATCCTCCACCACAGACTATATAATCCTTACAATGGACAGAAAATATTTAATACTTTTTTTTTTTATAAATCTACACCATTTTTAAAGAAAAATATTTCAATATGCCATAAAATAGTTTAGCTTATCTTTACCGAACGCACGAATAGAGAAGTTCATCTTTACCGAACGCAAACATAGTTTTTTGTTTACCTCCAAAAGTTTCTATTTTAGAGAAGTTCACCATCAAGACACTTTCCTTCAAACACACAGCGTGGATCGAAATGAACGAGACCGGATCCATTACAGGTAACAAAACAGTGTAGAATAGTTTGTCTTTCTCCACTGTTGTTTGTTTGTGTTCAAAGATGAGTTTGTTGTACTCATTGTACATCTCAAGAACAAAGTTATTGATGCGTTCAGTGTACCCTTCACCTGTTAAAGTCAAGAAATAAAAATGAACAAACTGTACAGGGTTTTAAAACGGAGTATTTAGGTGTTTTTAGTAATACTGATTTTGTTTTAACAAGTTTAATTTGTAGATGTTTGATCTGATTTCCAACATTTATCTTGAACAAGAGAAATATAAATAAGCTACAGGATTCTTTGTATTTTATTTTTAAGGACTACGCCTTGCCTATCAACATCGATTTTCAAATAAGAATATATATCCATGTTACATAAACAAAATTATAATGTGAGTGTATATCTAAAAGGTCTTAGAAAAAAAAATAGCGCAATTAAAATACACTTTTAATACCAAAAAAAAAAAACATTCTAGATTATAGTTGTTCTTTAACAAGGTGTGAAAAGATACTAATGAATGTTTCAAGGGGGAAGTAAATATGACATGTAGTTTGGAAGATGACACATTTCTATGGTTTACGCCGAAATTGAGGAAATAGTTTTGTCGAAAAATCAAGAGGAAATAATAAAAATCAATTAAACGAAAATAATAAATATTTCAAATTGTATTGATCAAATTGTTTTTTTTGTGTTCATTTCATGTATAGTCATCCTCAATATAAGGGGCAACATTCTACAGTTGAGAAATAAATCAACATTCTACAGTTCAGAAATAAATCAACATTATAAAGTTCAGAAATAAGGCAACATTATAAAGTTCAGAAATAATTCAACATTCTACAGTTCAGAAATAAGACAACATTCTACAGCTCAGAAATAATTTAACATTCTACAGTTCAGAAATAAGGCAACCTTCTACAGTTCAGAAATAAGGCAACCTTCTACAGTTCAGAAATAAGGCAACATTCTACAGTTCAGAAATAAGGCAACATTCTACAGTTTAGAAATAAGGCAACATTCTACAGTTCAGAAAAAAGACAACATTCTACAGCTCAGAAATAATTCAACATTCTACAGCTCAGAAATAATTCAACATTCTACAGCTCAGAAATAATTCAACATTCTACAGTTCAGAAATAAGGCAACCTTCTACAGTTCAGAAATAAGGCAACCTTCTACAGTTCAGAAATAAGGCAACATTCTACAGTTCAGAAATAAGGCAACCTTCTACAGTTCAGAAATAAGGCAACCTTCTACAGTTCAGAAATAAGGCAACATTCTACAGTTCAGAAATAAGGCAACATTCTACAATTCATAAATAGTTTTCTGGTAACTTTTCGATTATATTGTTTACTATTTTTATTTACACTCAGCCACGGCCAGGGTGGTGGTTCTCATTCCCCATAAAACTTTATAGTTGGACAGTTTCGTAGACTCATTCCACACAACACTTTATAGTTGGACAGTTTCGTAGACTCATTCCCCAAAACACTTTATAGTTGGACAGTTTCGTAGACAGCTGCTTTAGGATGATGCCGCCATATGAAACAGTATGTGAGGTTTTTTTCTGATATACTTTCTACCCCTGATGTCAATAACTCTAAATTCCTTACGTATTTTCCAAAGAATTAATGTTGCAATTTGGTTTTTGGCCATAAATATATTGTTTCAACCAGTTCTGTACAGCATGAGGATACAGTGCTCAATTGTCTCGTGAAACTCATACATTGATCTTGTGCTGGACTCGAGAATGCTCCGTCTCGAACTAGATACCATTCGTTTAGCAGTCTATGCATACAATTGGTTGTTTTTCCATATTATGTGTCATAATTGCACGGTTGAAGCTATAGGGATTTGTTGTCATATCTGAATCTTTCTCTTCTCTAAATCCCATTAAAATTTATTTTAGTATTATGCTTCAACATTTTACTTGGTCTGCGTCTTTGTTCCAGAATATTTTAGCTCTTTATTATTTGCTTTATATTTTAGAAAGAATTTCATTTGCTTTTGTTGATAAATGTGATATAAATTCTAAAAAAAAAATACGACAAAATAAAAAGTACCTCATTCCTAAAGGTCGGTACTCAGATACCACCCACAGAATGTCGCTAACACGTTACATTGGGAAATATATTCCAAATGCTCATAATGTTGTGTTAGAAAAAGCCCCATCAATTACCTTAAATCATGTTTTCAGTAACTTTGCTGCACGGTAACACTTAAAGAAAACCATGCTCATCAGTACAGGTCTTCGAAATGATTCAATTATTTCATACCTCCATGACATGAGCTGCATCACATGCAGCAGTGTCATACGCTTTGTAAAAGTAAATTAACGTCATTTTTTTTTTCAAAGCCTATGAGAGGCGCAAATACTGGTGAAACAGAGAATAAATGTTGTTTCATTTCATATCTTTGTTAGTTATGAAGAATAAAACAATGTTAGGTTCGAACAGATTATATTACATACACTTTAAATTTTACAATAAAACTGACAAAGACTCTAGAAATTTACATTTTACTTTTCTCACCTCTGTAATAGAAAATAATTCTGTTGATTAACACTGGTATGTCGTACGTTATATTATACCATACTCTTTTGTCATTCTGACATGGACTCAAGGATTGCTGTATTATCTGACCAAGTGCAAAATTTCTTCCTAGAAATAAAAAATAAGCTTAATTTACTTATTTCATTTGGATGTTGTCTATATGATAAAGATTACGTTTTATAGAGAACCCGGTCAAGACCTATATAGATCAATACAAACAGATAATCGACAGTTACATTTGCGTTCAGTGGGATAGCGATAGATGTCTGAAGATTGCCCAGACTTGATGATGGAATGAGTGAAAACTAAAAGAAGGGAGTGGCTATTCGCACATAGCCAAGTAGGGAGTGGCTGTGAATAGTATAACCGCTAGGTGGATTCAATGGCTCTTTAGTCATGCGTCTCTTCAGGCGTATACTTAGGGTCCCAGTCACCAAACCTAGAGGCCCACTGTTTAACTGCCCATTTTGTTTGCTTACATTTTAGACAAAAATACATTGTTTTAAGTGTGAATAAAAAAAATAAAAACGACATACCTTTAAATTTGCAAACATAATGGTATAATCAAACATAATGGTATAAACAAACATAATGGTATAAACAAACATAATGGTATAAAGAAACATAATGGTATAAACAAACATAATGCTATACACATACACCTTGACATAAATGTGTTGATCACTAACTAAGGTTTTAACTTTGTATCTAATGGATGATATGTCCATCCCACTCTTCATGGTCTCTAAAAAAACTGGGGTCGACTCTGACAACCCCTATTGTTAAATTATTGGGATCACTGACAAGTGATCGATTACCATTATAACAATGGCCCCCATTATTCAACATGTGGTGGACATTCTATGATAGAAACATACAATTGTTGGATCTATCTATCTATCTATCTATCTATCTATCTATCTATCTATCTATCTATCTATCTATCTATCTATCTATCTATCTATCTATCTATCTATCTATCTATCTATCTATCTATCTATCTATCTATCTATCTATCTATCTATCTATCTATCTATCTATCTATCTATCTATCTATCTATCTATCTATCTATCTATCTATCTATCTATCTATCTATCTATCTATCTATCTATCTATCTATCTATCTATCTATCTATCTATCTATCTATCTATCTATCTATCTATCTATCTATCTATCTATCTATCTATCTATCTATCTATCTATCTATCTATCTATCTATCTATCTATCTATCTATCTATCTATCTATCTATATAAATATATATATATATATATATATATATATATATATATATATATATATATATATATATGATATCACTTAATACATCTTTGAGAATGAAAACAATAACTCATTACAAGCACGAATAATTTAATAAACATTTCATATATGAGTATATATATATATATATATAAAATAGCGGTGTGGGTTCTGCGTTAGATCGAAAGTAAAGAATTCATACAACAGTATTTCATTTTAAAATACAATCATGAAAAAATCGGATCTGCCCGAAACCAAAAAAATAACCTAGCCTATCGATCACACCAAAGGGGATATAACTATATGCAAAGATTTTACAGGGTACAGCAAGTCTATATAATTAATAGCGGTCTCGCGTCTGTGTTATATCGAAAGCAGAAATCAAGAATTCAAAATAGCGCCTTGCCAGCGTCCCGATTCGATATTTTTTTTTAATGTACAGATGTGAATTGTTTCTGCAGCTTCCGAAAATGTATCCAAAGGGTATAGCTTAGGGCTGTACCGGATTGTAATTTTTAGATCCTGCAGGAATCGGAACCGGAATCGGATTTAATAGTTGAATCCTGCCGGAATCGGAACAGGAACCGGATTTTACCAAAGTAAATAGTAACTCTCCCGAACGAAGTAGTAATATCTCACCTAACATAAAAAAATATATTAGAATGAAAAAAAGAATAAAAATTTAGTTTTTAAGTTCTAGGTAGCAAAAAACAGTATTAACCATTTAGATCTTGAAGACTGACTAAAACCCATTCCCCAATCTTGAGTTAAGAAATATAATTCTGTCAAAAATAACAGGTTCTTTGTTTTAATTTTTTTTTTAATAAAGCTGTACCTAATTTAACTTGATTTCTATTACAATCAAACAAAGAAATTGGGTAACATATCTTAGAAAGTATAATAAACATGTTTATTAATAAATGAATTCCAAAAAAAAAAATATACGATAGTTCATTTTTCTTTAGTTTTCCAATGTGGCGTCACCAAACCTTGTTATTTCATTCATACTTTCTTTTAAATTATTTAGTTCCCATAAAACGCAAATTAAAATGCATTTCAAATCTAAATCAATATCACTTTAATGTTCAATAAAAATGTATCTTCAAGTTATTTATCTAAATATGCGAGGAATTGTATCCAAATCGTGACAAAATCCACTAAATTAAAAAAAAAATTGCTGAAAAATAAATTATAAATTATTGACCTATTTTTAAACTGTAAACACCCAAAAATAGATCGTTGTCTGAAGTTAAACTTTTATAGCTAAACATAGTTAGTTTAAAGAAAACACGGAATCAAAAGTAGCGGAAGGTGAGGTGTCGTATTACTACTAGACTAAATACGATTCAAATCTTCCTTTTTAATATATTTTTACTTACAAATAGAACTAAAAGCGATCAACGTTATTGCAGTTTTAAAAAAGCAAATGAAGTTATTGTTTTAATTTAATTGTTTAGCGCTAAATATTTCAAAGAAATCCGGCTTAAATCCGGCACATTTTAACCGGAATCGGAACCGGATTTGTTAAAACTGCAGGAATCCGGCTTAACAGGAACCGGAATCGGATTCCGGTACAGCCCTAGTATAGCTAGTATAAAAATAATGTACACTACATATGTGTAAATTGTGGGGACAAACATGTGTGCGAATAAAAGAGAAGCACACGTGTGTGAATTACGAAGTCCCAAACGTATGAGAATAGCCATAGATTAAGAAAAAACTCACCATGTATTGGAATATGGCATGCCAGGTGGTTAACATAGTTGTTTTACGACATGCTCTCTTAGTGTTTATTCCCATATTTATGTGAATGACGAGTATGGCAATAGTTACTGTTAAGAAATTTCAGTAAAACCAAAACGAGACAAGGGGAAAAGGACAGAACGAGTGTTGACAAACTAATATTGGTTTTGGGAATTCCATACATTTTCGGAAGAAAGCTTTTTCTTGTATTTCCTAACCAGACGTATCTTGTAGACAATCGTTAATATAAAGACTGTCCTAACCGCGGCCCGCGGGCAGCATATGGAGTTCAGCCGGTAAGGTAGCAATAACAAGATAGCAAGTAAACAAAAAAGGAATGCTTTAAATGCATCGTTAAAAAGTAAAACCTAATTTTTGCCAGACAGGGAGTCAAAACTGTAACTAAAGAGATTACTTAATAAATAGAATGTCAATAGAAGAATGGATTATAATAACTATTTCTATAGATATAAACTATTTCAAATTAAAATATAGCCGGTAAAAAGTATATGTTGTAAAATAAAGCAAAGTTACACAGCTCTACTGTGCCTTTAGGCCGTATTTGTTTATTGAGCACAACGTTGATTGGTAATTAAACTATTAGTGGGTGTTGCAGACAAAAATGAAATTACATAAATAAACTACGATATAAATGCAGCCCTAAAATTATAAATGATGCTAAAATTTCGTAAAATATTTAAGGATTTAAATTAGAAAAACAAACAAGTCTTTTAATATACATTTATTAACATTTTTCATTTTCAGTGATAATAAACAAATTCATGAATTGGCTTATGTCTGAATTCAAGTGAAATTATAATCAACTCTATGTTTGTTTGTTTTGTTTTTTTCAGTTTTACAGCTAAGCTTGTTGTTAATAGTTTGATGTGCCACCTGTAATAGCACGATTTCCACAATTACTGTCTCAAAGCCAGGACACCCCTGGTTTAAACTTTAAATAGAAGATAAATTCATACCTAGCCTTCTAGGATTTCGTTCTCTTACAAAAGATAATATAAAAAGCTATTATATCGATTATGAAACCAGATTGTTAAGAAAATGTCTGATTTGTAGTGAACATTATGTTGACATTTATTTTCTGATTTATAGTGAACATTATGTTGACATTTATTTTCTGATTTATAGTGAACATTATGGTGACATTTATTTTCTGATTTATAGTGAACATTATGGTGACATTTATTTTCTGATTTATAGTGAACATTATGGTGACATTTATTTTCTGATTTATAGTGAACATTATGGTGACATTTATTTTCATATGATGTTTGAAATTATTGCAAGGCAAAGGAAACTAAAAAAAAATGTACTAATGTGGACTGCGTTATAGTAAGCATAAACAATAAAACATAAAAACATTAACTATATATAAACAATAACAATACATATACAATAAGTCGATTACATTACATAAACAATGATAATACAAAAAACAAAACTTTATTTGATGTGAAAGAATGTATTTTTCAAATTTGAATGATTAAAAATTACAACAATATTCTTTATCTTGTTCCTGCCAACTATAACACCTGATAGTACTGTTAATTATAACAGTTCAACCCTTTGTTATATCATTCACGTAGAACTTGAACTTTGATCGATTAAATATCAATGTCCATCATTCAATAGTCAATCATTTAGATGTAATATATTTCTTCTTTTGTCTAAAAGCTATTACATCTATGTTATGTATATATATATACTAGCTGCAAGTACCCGGCTTTGCCCGGGTTTAAAATAAAGTTTTCTGTTTTCTCACTACCCCCTCTCTCTCCCCCCTCTTCCTCCCTCCCTCCTTCTCACTCCCCCTCTCGCTCTTCCTCCCTCCCTCCTTCCCTATCTCCCAACCTGCCCCCTGTCTATCTCTTTATCTCTCTCCCCCTCTCTTTCTCTTTATCTCTCTCCTACTGTCTCCCACCCTCCCTCTCTTCCCTCCCTCCCCCTCTCTCTCCCTACCTACCCCCTCCCTCCCTCCCTTTCTCTTTCCCTCCCCCTTCCATCCTCTTTCCCTCCTTCTCTCCCCCTCTACCTCTCTCTCTTTATCTCTTTACCTCCCTTTCTCTCTCGGTACAATTTCTGGATCTTGAGTTTACTTACCGCTTTTCTTTAGTAAAGTTTTCTCTAAAATGTTGTGTTCCGTGAACCAAAAGTAAAAAAAAAAACTACTTTATTATGCACAAAGTCAAGTTGGTGTGGCATGATACAGCACCAAATAAAAAAAAATGTATCATCGGGAAAGGACGTCACACAGGATTTTTGTTTATAGCGATGGCGTTCTCATACCGTGATTACTTTAATATAGAAAAATAATAAAATAATTAATTACAATTAAACTACCCATTGAGATGGAACGAAACCTATTTCACGACCTTCCCAATGTAATTATGTGTACGTGTACCAAATTTCACGTTATTTGGTTGTCTGGATCTTGAGTTTTAAGGGAAAAGACAGACAAATAGACATACAGCAAATGCGTCTCATACGTATATATATATATATATAAATATATATATATATATATTTATATATATGGAGAGGTAGAGGGGCAGAGAGACAGACAGTAAGATAGAGAAGTTCAACTTTACTGAACGCACGAATAGAGAAGTTTATCTTTACCGAACGCACGCATAGAGAAGTTTAACTTTACCGAACGCGCGAATAGAGAAGTTTATCTTTACCGAACGCAAACATAGTTAGAGAAGTTGTAGACACTTTCCTTCAAACACACAGCGTAAATCGCTATGAACCAGACCGGATCCATTACAGGTAACGAAACAGAATAGTTTGTCTTTGATAGATAGATATATAGATATATGGATAGATATATGGATAGATAGATAGATAGATAGATAGATAGATATATGGATAGATAGATAGATAGATAGATAGATAGATATATGGATAGATAGATAGATAGATAGATAGATAGATAGATAGATAGATAGATAGATAGATAGATAGATAGATAGATAGATAGATAGATAGATAGATAGATAGATAGATAGATAGATAAATGATAGATAGATAAATGATAGATAGATAAATGATAGATAGATAGATGATAGATAGATAGATGATAGATAGATAGATGATAGATAGATAGATGATAGATAGATAGATGATAGATAGATAGATGATAGATAGATAGATAGATGATAGATAGATAGATAGATAGATAGATAGATAGATGATAGATAGATAGATAGATAGATAGATAGATAGATAGATAGATAGATAGATAGATAGATAGATAGATAGATAGATAGATAGATAGATAGATAGATAGATAGATAGATAGATAGATAGATAGATAGATAGATAGATAGATAGATAGATAGATAGATAGATAGATAGATAGATAGATAGATAGATAGATAGATAGATAGATAGATAGATAGATAGATATGATGTAAATATCTAACCTCCACTAATATACAGTGAACACATCGTTGGTAAAAGATGAGTCTGTAGGGTGATTTCAGTTACTGTAGTTGACGGCTGGCAGTAATAGTCCAACACTTCAGGGCTTATTTCTTGTCTACGGGTCATAGTCCTACACTCTTCTTCCTTCTTGTCTGATGTGATAAACTTCATTGACATATTCAAACTCTTCACTGTAAATAGTAGAACATCAAATCTAAAGCTGACAGTATTTTGAGTGAGATTTTTTTCTGTAATATTATTTAGTGTTAATGAGCATCAAGTTGTATTAATTATTCTTTAATATAAATCAATAAATGGATTAATCCAAAGGTCAGAAATCTCCACTTTCAGTGGTTTTCACAAAATATACTTTCGGCTTTACGGGAAACATCTTACATATTTAACTGGCAAGTAATTTTGTTTTACAAATGCATATTTCTGCCGTTTTTTTTTATTATTGTTTTTCTTCAAAAAAAATTAATTCAAATAAATTAATATTTAAGCAATGAATAATTATAATTACTTTTTTTTCACCATAATTTCAACGTTGTTTGAAACAAAACTGTGGTCGATACATTCCTTACATTCAACATATATTGATGTACAAATCTGCAGCCGGATATTCTTACATTCCACATACAATATTGTACAACAGATGTAAAATTGACTTAACTAAGTTTGGTTATGTATTTCCCTCCCCCTCCGGGGGACGTGGAGTGAGTGTTGCGTGCCATAACTCTTAGGGACCATTGTATTTTTATATAATGGTACTGTTTATTGAATATGTTTAGCATAATCATTGATAATAAAATGACTATAACATCAGTTATATATGAATCGCTTATGTTGTCAGTCCAATACTTAATATAAACATATAAATCTTTGTTTGTTTTGTGCTTGGTATATAGCAAAAAAAACTTCAATAATTTTTTCTCTAAGAGTCAAACCGGCAAAACTCACGCCTCGTCCCTGCCCCCTCCCACTGTTTAGACTAATGCACTTACCACTTACTCCTTTTGTAGTAATCAGTCGTATAAACGTGAACGGGATTGGTTGAATGAAGAATATTGTAATGTTGCTTAGATGTGGAAACGCGATGCAAGTGTATTCGTTGCCATCAGTTAGAATGGGCTCAAATAGATCGGTATTAGTAATCAATGTTGCATCATACGTTGCGATCAGATCTTCTGAAAAATAAAAACAATAACATTTACATCGCAAAATGTTGTTTTTTTATCTATAGTTGTAACAGACGTAAATGTCTGTTTTGTCTTTAAGAAGCGTCGAGGTTTATTTGCTCTAGATCGCTGTCCTGACTGATGTGTGTTATTATCTTATTGTCATGTGACACACACTTCTCTTACATGTCCACAACCAATACGTCATGACATAAGAAACCATGGTCCATTATAATGTATTCACATCACAATAAATATGAAACAGTTAAATAAATCTAAAGTAAACTGAATAATCACTATATCAAATAATCTCCTTAACTCAAACCAATGAACTTCTCTCTACCTAGAATACTCAACTCTCCAACAAACTGTACTGAATTACTGTGTGACTCTGACTCTGACTCAACTGACTATATACTGACTGACTGAACTCAACTATTGACTGACTATACTGAACTGAACTCTCGTATCTCACAAACAGCCTCTTATATAATTTGCACGCATCATCACTCGAACTTTCTACATCCGACTCAATCGCACTTACTAGACGATCATACTTTCTGTAAATATAGTATCTGGACTCTCGAAATGACTAGAGTCTTGACCCCGTGACCTCAGGATGACCTGGCTGGCCAAGCTCCAAACACACACACACACACACCTGTGTGCATAGCACACACAACTACACTATGACAATAGTCTTTACTTAGACAAACTGAATTTTAAAAGAAGTGAAATTAATGTAATAATGCATGCAATAGATAAAAAAAGGAAATGAAATGTGTAACAGTAAAGTTCCATTAACCCTATCAGGTCATCGGGGCAGATGAAATGTATAATTCATCCGTTTCTATAACCTCGGCATATCTATGAAATGCCTAGTTATGACGACTCTCAGCCGCAGTTACTACCCCAACGCCACTTTAGCGCCTGTTGAATTAAGTATAAGTTATGGAACAAAAATGGTCACTCTACCTTAGTGGTGGCGAACCAATGGCACGCGTGCCACAGTAGGCACGCAGAGCCTCATCAGTCGCTCGGTACTATAAATATCACTTCCTTTAATTTTGATTGGAGTGTTAGCACTTTGCTTTAAGTCGGTGTTTTTTTTTTGGTTGAATTTTTGGGCAAGAGGCCCAAAAAATATTCGCCACCACTGTTCTATCTCCACTTGAATTAAGCAGCGTATGGAAACTTTATAAAACTCTCTGATAGTGTTGGTGGGTTGCTGAGAGGCGGTTTGGTAGTAATCCCAATCTGCATGTTAATACAAAATGGACATTGGTTCAACATCATTCGTATACAGTCACCTACCTATTTCACCCATTCAACATCATTTGTATACAGTCACATACCTATTTCACCCATTCAACATCATTTGTATACAGTCACATACCTATGTCACCCATTTTACCACCTGGGCACTATCAACTATGTTGAAGATGAAAAAAGGGCATTTTAAAAAACACAAACTTCAATTTTGTTGTTTATAGGATCAAAGAGATCAAATCCAATTTTGTTGTTTATAGGATCAAAGAGATCAAATCAAATTTAGTTGTTTATAGGATCAAAGAGATTAAATCAAATTTAGTTGTTTATAGGATCAAAGAGATTAAATCAAATTTAGTTGTTTATAGGATCAAAGAGATCAAATCCAATTTTGTTGTTTATAGGATCAAAGAAATTAAATATCTCATCTTTTTTCAGGAAATAAATTATTATTAAAGGACTTCGAATGAAGAGCGAATTGGAATTGTTACATATTGTTTGGAAAAGTATTTTTAAACAATTCGGTGTACTTACGATATTGACATAGTTCCCCAAACCAGCCAAGTGAACATGAATCAGACAAACAATTCCCATCATCTCTACATCCAGTAGTACAGTGACACTGATACTGACACTTACTTCCGAACCATCCAACAGTGCAGGCACCTTTAGATTATTAACACAATTAAATTTTGTAGTTCAAATATAAACAAAGAACGTCAGGTTCATCCACAGAATATTGATTAGTATTGACCACTGGAAAGTATGAATTAACTCACCCCAGCCGACGTTGAAGAGACTAAACGTCCAGATAAGGCAAATAATTGAAATAGTTGACGGCATCGCACAGTCGTCATCACCCAGATACAGATAACTAAAGTAATAAAACATTGACTAATGTCAGTCTATTAGTGAAGGGTGCAGATAACTAAAGTAATAAAACATTGACTAATATCAGTCTATTAGTGGAGGGTTCAGATAACTAAAGTAATAAAACATTGACTAATGTCAGTCTATTAGTGGAGGGTGCAGATAACTAAAGTAATAAAACATTGACTAATGACAGTCTAATAGTAAAGGGTTTTCGTTAAGGTAGTTTCTAGCAAGAAACTTCTATAATAATCTACAAATATACAGATACATATATTTATGTATAAGTAACATGGCAATGTCTGCTACATATAAAGACATACTGCAGAAAGATTTATATTTTTCTTATTTACTTTAAATATTAGATAATTATCGAATCTTTTTAAAGTTAGAAATAAAAGTTTATTTTTTTTTTTACGATATTAGGATTTGGTAAAATGTAAATAAAACAACAAACCTTTTTGAAACATTTACTCATTCCCAAAACTGTATTTACATTTGTTATAATCCAGAACATGTATTGTATAGCGCCATTGTGTGAAACTGGGATTTACCGTTGTGGTGTGCATGATGTAGCATAAGTAGCATATAATCATTTGCAGATATGAATAGTACATCTCATTAGTGCGTGCGTTATAGCAGGAATATAACCGAGTTCGAGTCAACAAAGCTGCGAGCCATCTCACCTTTTAACAGGATATTTAAACCAGAAGCTCGTTATGGACAAATACGTAGACTTAAACGTTATAATGTTGTCTCCAAGAATGTAGACCTGTGACATGTGACCTGTGACCTATACGAGATAACATGCAAGGCCACATTGACTCATTCTCATTAAACACTACCTATCATGGTTGAATGAGATGAATGCTTCCTTTTAATATGTGTTTAATAGATGAATACCCCACTGTTAATGTATTTAATAAATGTGAATTAGTTTAATAAATGGATAATCCCATTGTGAATGTTTTCATTAGATGTAACTTTCTTTGTGAATGTGTTTAATAAATGGATATTCCCATTGTGAATGTGTTCAATATATCGATACTGCCGATACTCCCATTTAGAATGTGTTCAATAGATGTATACATAGATATATAAGACTAGATCGCTTACGGGCTATGTAAACGTGTTATATGGTCGGTCCCCGAATACAATGAGTATAACCTATTTATTTTTACAAATTCTTTGCAACTATGATGACGTAGTACGGAAGTACGCATATATTGCATAAACAAATAGCAAAAAAAATAAAGAAATTTACTCTTCTCTTTTTGAAGTTAGGGTCCGCACATAAAACACTTTTTCGGTCTCTGTTAAATAAACATAAGCGATCTAGTCTATATATCTATGGATGTATAGGCTACTCTCATCATGACTCCCATTGTGAATGTGTGCAATAGATGGATACTCCAATTGTTAATGTGTTAAATATTGGATATATCTAAATCTATGTAAATGGATGTGAACTTCTGAGTAAATATATGTTTACTTAAGTGTTCAAACGTCTAAGAGTAAATATATGTCTGTTTACTTAAGTGTTCAAACGTCTAAGAGTAAATATCTGTCTGTTTACTAAAGTGTTCAAACGTCTAAGTGTAAATAAGTCCGTGCTTGTATTCAGTTTGCATTTCTTTTTTCTTTTTTTTATTTTTCCATCACTTTATGTAACTGTATTATCAATAGATATTGTTTATAATAGTGTATTATCAATAAATATTTGTTTATAATATTGTATTATCTATAAATATGTGTTTATAATATTGTATTATCAATAGATTTTGTTTACAATATTGTATTATCAATAAATATTTTTTATAATATTGTATTATCAATAAATATTTTTTTATAATATTGTATTATCAAAAAATATTTTTTTATAATATTGTATTATTAATAAATATTTGTTTATAATATTGTATTATCAATAGATATTTTTGTATAATATTGTATTATCAATAAATATTTTTGTATAATATTGTATTATCAATAGATATTGTTTATAATATTGCATTATCAATAGATTTTTTGTATAATATTGTATTATCAATAGAAATTGTTTATAATATTGCATTATCAATAGATATGTTTGTATAATATTGTATTATCAATAGATATGTTTCCAACCGAGTCACTAAAGTTATTAACAGACGAGTTAACAGTTTTAAAGAGAGATGAGTATTTGGGTTCAGGGATTACATTAATGGCAAGGTAACTGAGCAGAAAATGTTCGGCATTTATTACTTGGTGGGCAACAATGTTCGGCATTTATTACTTGGTGGGCAACAATGTTCGGCATTTATTACTTGGTGGGCAACAATGTTCGGCATTTATTACTTGGTGGGCAGGTAGATTTTGAAAATAAATAGGAGGCCTGTTGTATTTTAATGCAGTGCTCCACGCTAGGCGGTGCTAATTATGACACTAGACGGTGCTAATTGTGACACTAGACGGTGCTAATTGTGACACTAGACGGTGCTAATTGTGATACTAGACGGTGCTAATTGTGACACTAGACGGTGCTAATTGTGACACTAGACCGTGCAAAGTGTGCCGCTAGAGACGGTGCAAAGTGTGCAGCTGTAAACACTGAATGCTCTTTCTTTTATTTTAAAACAAAAAGTGGGTAGAGTAATACTTTGACAATTGCAAGTACTATACATTTGTATTGTGTCGTGACACTCATAAACATCTAAATACATTTGTATTGTGTCGTGACACTCATAAACATCTAAATACATTTGTATTGTGTCATGATACTCATAAACATATAAATACATTTGTATTGTGACGTGACACTCATAAACATCTACTGTACATTTGTATTGTGTCGTGATACTCATAAACATCTATATACATTTGTATTGTGTCGTGACACTGTCACAGACTGTATTTAAGACAATCTTCCGTCTAGACTCAACCCCCATCCCTTTTAATTCTATCCCTACCTTTCTCATCCCCCCACCACTTTTCCTCCTAATAGAATGTGTGGCTTGGATCAAACCAATTGCCCGTGACGGTGGACATCGTGAAACGCACGTGCATGTCTCCTCCGGCATTCTATCTTCTTCCCTCGTCCTGAGTAATGGCTTTATGCCAGCGCAGATCGTAAAGAAACACACTACCTGCCCCCCTGTCCCGTTACCCCCCCCCCCCACCCCGCCTTCCATATTCATCTTTTTCTGACTAATTGTTTCATTCCACAGTCTTAATACCAGAGTGTTCGTGCCTTATCATTTAATGAGGTACCGTTTCTGGTTGCTCAGCACACCTGTTTTGACGGCTGACGCTGATTTATTTCAAGAGTAGGGAACATATTGAGAGAGCCAATAATATAAAAGAGAGATGAATTTTACAAATCGACACACTCTCTCTTGCGAAAGGCCCGCACTATTCGGAGAGTATCACAAAATATTTGGTATTTTGTGAATTCTCCTTCCTGGTCTGAGAGACATACCATGATCCACGGGGGATGGATCATAGGGGTTCTCTAGTCAGGAAAAAAAACCCATTACTTGCGAGGGTGGTGGTACTGTAGTCTATGAGGACTATCCGAGACCGCAGTATTCACAGCTGGCGGTGGTGAGGGATGTGGTCGGCACACAACACCCTTCCACTCCGTCCTACTCAAGCACACCTGCGCTGCTTGCCATTTCCGGCTGAGGGTACAGGCACACTACACCCTCCCCTCTGTCCGAGTGGCCGACCGGCAGTACACACACCCTGCTGGTCTGGCCGGTTTGGGCAAGGATTAAAACCCATCTTTCTGCCATCCCTGCAGAGGATAGCGGGCACACTCACCCCGCCGCTCTGTAGGTATGGCAGACTGCATCAGCGCCGCCAACAATGTTGGTGTGGTAGGCACACTACACCCTACCCAAAAAAAGCACTCCTTACGAGGGATCTACAGTACGGGTCTGTTTAGACTCCTGACAATATTGTAAACTTAGCGGACAGCTAAAAGTTCTTTTCAGAGTTATTTTTTTAATATACTAGTTATCAAAGGCCCGGTACCCGGACCGGCGAGTAGGTACACAGTTGGAGTTGAAAATGGTGATATATATATTTTAGCGGTTTAACAATCAGTCTATATACTTGCAGTGGCCCCAAGGACATGAACAGATTATTGTAGCCAAAATACATTTGAGAATATGGACACCTAATAATACATCAAATAAAGTTCATATGTTAAATAGTTCCTCCCATAGAAAATAATCCTCACTATGGGTAAGCATAAACAACAACTCTTAAAATCATATTCCTTCACAATATTTTAATGGACTCCTTACCAAACAGTTATTCATTTAATGTTTTATGATGTTCAACATGGCGTATTTAAAAAGAAAGAGAGACGTGAGTGAGTGCTTGTGTTAAGCAAAACGCTACATGTTTAACAGGTGGTTTATTTACTGTTTTACACATTGTAGCATAGTACAATTAACTAAGAAAAATTGCCGACCCGGCAATGCAGTACCTGGGGATTTTGGGGCCCGGTGGGCTTGGCCTCTTTGGGGGCTGCCCCTGCATTTTGACATGAGATAATTTTTTGACGCTTCTCAAGCTTGGTCCCGAGAAGAAAGAATCGTTTTGTAGCTTTTAGCTGACCTTCAATTAAAAACATAGTATTCCATCAATGCAGTTGAGGCCGCAGACGCAGAAAACATTAGGCCTCTTAAAAAAGAAAGACATATCAAAGCTTTCAACATTATAGTTCTGTGAAGCCAAGGGATTTTAGGCATCTTCGGGAGCCACTACATTTTGACATGAGATAATGTACTTAATATTTAGTTTAAAAAATATTTTGGGGATCCTCCTCAAACTGGGCCCCCTCCATACATCCTCTGTGTGAAGCCCCCATCATAAATGGGTTAGTTTGCATTGTAAACATTGTGTACGGCGCTACTCAATCTCAACCCTTATTAAATTCATTCATGTGACGTAATAGTCAAAAAATGAAAAAAAAGTGACGTAATAAAGGGAAATAATTGTACATTAGAAATAGACATATTTTAGAAAAAAAAAACAGTTTAAACAATATAAATATTACATTATATTGAGGTATCCATAATTTTGGTTTAAAATATAAATTGTGGAACATGACACAGAATATTCATTGAACGATTTCTGTAAATATTTCTTTTATGATCGCTTCTCATTTAATAACAAATTGAACACCATAAATTTATTACGATACTGTGAGATATACATAGGCCTATAAAACTACCTTTACATTATCACTATGTATTAGGGAGTATCACAGAATAGTTTGGCATGATTTTTGTGTACCTCTCCTAAGATCGCTTTATTCCCATTTGGTTATGATTGAGGCGGTCGAAAACAGTATTACATTGTGATTGCCATTTGGCATTCATGATTTTACCTGCCGTATGTTAGTGTACGGTGATTTGTCACCTCGGCACTAAACATATGTCTGGTCCAATGTTATTTTTGGCAGCAATATAGGAGACAATTCTTACTCGGCTGGCCAGTTGGTAGCCCGATCATGCATGTTAAGAAGAAAACAGTAAATGTTTCTGCCATCTTTGAATTGTTTATGCCGCCATGTTGGATGACAGACGGAAGTCGCGATGACAGACGGAAGTCGCGATGACAGACGGAAACCGAAACATATGATGTAAAATTTGTATTATATACTAGTTATCAAAGGCCCGGTACCCGGACCGGCGAGTAGGCACACAGTTGGAGTTGAAAATGGTGATATATATTTTAGCGCGTTAACAATCAGTCTATATCAGAGGTGTGCGGATCTTGAAATTTAGCGTCCGCGACCGTCCGCGGATTTCTATCAATGATCCGCGTCCGCAGAATCTTACAACATTGGTCCGCAGTCAGTCCGCATTGCTGAAATTTAGCTGTTTAAATGACTTGAAATTTTTTTATGGTAACGCTAAAGAAGATCCGCGTCAGTCCGCGAGTCCGCAACTTAACCATACGAAGCATCCGCTGTCAGTCCACTGATTCGGAAAAGTCTGCGGACCTGCGTCCGCAAGCGGACGCGTTCGCTGTCCGCTCATCTCTGGTCTATATACTTGCAGTGGCCCTAAGGACATGAACAGAATATTGTAGCCAAAATACATTTGAGAATATGGACACCTAATAATACATCAAATAAAATTCATATGTTAAATAGTTCCTCCCAAAAAAAAATAATCCTCACTATGGGTAGACATAAACAACAACTCTTAAAATCATATTCCTTCATAATATTTTAATGGACTCCTTACCAAACAGTTATTCATTTAATGTTTTATGATGTTCAACATGGCGTATTTAAAAAAAAAAAGAGAGACGTGAGTGAGTGCTTGTGTTAAGCAAAACGCTACATGTTTAACAGGTGGTTTATTTACTGTTTTACAATGTAGCATAGTACAATTAACTAAGAAAAATTGCCGACCCGGCAGTGCAGAACCTAGGGATTTACGGGCCCGGTGGCTTGGCCTCTTTGGGGGCTGCCCCTGCATTTTGGCATGAGATAATTTTTTGACGCTTCTCAAGCTTGGTCCCGAGAAGAAAGAATCGTTGTGTAGCTTTAGCTGACCTTCAATTAAAAACATAGTATTCCATCAATGCAGTTGAGGCCGCTGGCGCAGAAACCATTAGGCCTCTTAAAAAAGAAAGACATATCAAAGCTTTCAACATTATAGTTCTGTGAAGCCAATGCCGAACCAAGGGATTTTAGGCATCTTCGGGAGCCACTACATTTTGACATGAGATAATGTACTTAATATTTAGTTTAAAAAATATTTTGGGGGCCCTCCTCAAACTGGGCCCCCTCCATACACACTCTGTGTGAAGCCCCCATCATAAATGGGTTAGTTTGCATTGTAAACGTTGTGTACGGCGCTACTCAAACTCAACCCTTATTCATTTCATTCATGTGACGTAATAGTCAAAAAATGAAAAAAAGTGACGTATATAAGGTTAGTAATAAAGGGAAATAATTGTACATTAGAAATAAACATATTTTAGAAATAATAACAATTTAAACAATATAAATATTACATTATATTTAGGTATCCATAATTTTGGTTTAAAATTGAGATTGTGGAACATAACACAGAATATTAATTGAACGATTTCTGTAAATATTTCTTTTACGATCGCTTCTCATTTAATAACTAATTGAACACCATAGATTTATTACGTTACTGTGAGGTATAGATAGGCCTTTGGAACCACTTATCGTTGTGAATTTTATTTCGTAGAGTAACACAAAATATTTTGTTTTTTTTATTTATAAAAAAAACACAATATTTTGGCATGATTTTGTGTTACTTTTCCTAAGATCGCTTCTTGCCCTTTGGTAATGAATAAGGCGGTCGAAAACCGTATTGCATTGTGATTGCCATTTGGCATTCATGATCTTACCTGCCGTATGTTAGTGTCCGGTGTTTTGTCACCTCGGCACTAAACATATGGCTGGTCCAATGTCAATTCTGGCAGCCATGTTGAGACTATTCTTACTCGGCTGGCCAGTTGGTAGCCGGATTATGCATGTTAAGAAAACAGTAAATGTTTCTGCCATCTTTGAATTGTTTATGCCGCCATGTTGGATGACAGACGGAAGTCGCGATGACAGACGGAAGTAGCGATGACAGACGGAAGTAGCGATGACAGACGGAAACCGGAACACATGATGTAAAATTTGTATTATAGATAATTAATAAAGTCAGTGTTGGTTATCAGATACGCGCCCGACTTGAGTCGTTCAGTATTTTGTTCGCCAAATAATTTGACCGCACGCATTCAGCTCAGTACTTAGATTACCCATAGACAACGGCCGTCACAACAGTCTACAAAGGGAGATTGTGACAGACACTCATAAAGATAATCAGAAACAATTACGTGTTGTATTTTGTTTGTCTTTTTATAGACAGCTTCGTGTATCAAGCAATGTTTCCTAGCTAAGCATTACACTGCAGTAAAAAAAAAACAATACTTTTGAGTGTATCAAATTTTTTTGAAGTCGTCTGTCTCCGTCTCAATGGATGATTGCTACATACTGCAAAGGAAACACTGTTTAAAAAAAGATGTCTTGAAGTCGTCCCGTTGATGCTTGAAAGAATTTTGATTGTAAACATGATAATACAATGACCTTTATAAAAATTATAAAAATTATCCTGATTAAGCTGTAGGGTGGATGGATAATGAAATATATTTAGTTTCTACTCATTTGGTGGAGTGATTTAACCACAACGATAACGTGGGGTACAAGAGTTTGAAATGTTTTAAATCTCATGTGGCGTTTGGTCGTTCCGTGTAACGCCGTGGTGCCTCCATGGCCATCGCCCTATCGGCTATGGTGGAGATGAAAGAAGGGCACCATAAAAACCACCCTCTTAGTGGTTTATAGGATCTAAGATAAAAACATCTCTGTCAGGGATGGCGCGTGGGCTGCTATTGCCTTCTCACAATTCACAATGAGTGAATCATATAACTAGGGAGCAACCGAAATGCCTTTTTACCGACAGTTCGATACCGATATTTTCCCCCAGAATTTTTGCCGAAACCGATACCGATATTTTGCTATTAATGAAAGGGTGTCTTGCAAATGAAGAAGATTAGAAGAACAAAAGATTTAAAAAACACAGACCGAAAGACCGAAGTCAGAAACACAAACCATGCCTGCATAATCTCAGAAATCTGCATGTTTATTGTTTAAAATTAAACTTATAACAATCAATTAGTTGTTTTTATTTTTTACGTGTACACAAACAGAAAAGTATGATAAAGTTGTAAATAATTTATGTCAAACTAAAAAAGTAAAAATGTATTAATTGTTAATTGTAACTTCACTAACTTGTGAAAGTTGTGATGAAATTAAAATAATTTTCTTCGTTCATCTTTGTTATTTTTACTGAATTTTACTTATAGCAGATTTTTTAAAAAGTTTGAAAATTAAAAACACTTAATTATATCAGTAAATCACTTCACTCAGGTGAACAGTTAACTGGAAGTCTGTAAATAAATTTTAACTCTGTAAACTCTGTAAACCAAAACCAGTTTAGAGTTACTAGATTTGTGAAAAAAAAATGTATCGGCAGCCAAAAAACGGCCGGTCTGATAACTATCTCAGTGGTGGCGAACCAATGGCACCCATAGTGTCAATATCGGTCCGATTATCGGTCGCTCCCTACAAAAATCGACCAATCCGATATTAACCGATAGTGCCAATATCGGTCCGATACCGAAACCGATCCGATTATCGGTCGCTCCCTACACATAACCACTCTCAATAAAACACTGGAAGTCAGTTTGACTCAAAGTATGAAAATGATCATTGCTTTATTTAATATAACACAAGTCACAAAACTTTACAACATAATCAATTTATTTAATCCTCGAAGAATAAACAATACTTCTTATCAACTTCTACACATAAACTATCTCCAATCACAAAGTTCGTCAACTCTAACAAATCTACCAAGTACTCTAACAAATCCACAAAAAACGGTCAATCTACGCTTAACAATCCCTCCCGAACTAAACGTACATTCTCTTATATAGGCTAGTGGACAAAATATCCTATCATTCTCATGTCTCCCGTATGCTTGTTGGTTCCACCCCCCATTCAAAATATAATTAAGAGTTTGGTGAACTTAGCAGAATAAGGGTGACATTGCACTTCTCATGTTGCTTGAATTCATCCACACAACTTTATTCAGTTGTAGTACAGCCCTAACCCTGAACTCATGAACCTACCCGCGTCTACGTATCTTCCTGAATTCTACAGTGACACTATTCTTTATTGTCTAAAATCCCCTACCTCGTTAAAGTTAATGGGATATGTCCCCCTTTCTGTCCACCCGTCTCATATCGAATTACGTTAAACTGTTCCAGCGCTTGAACTTAAGTTTACCTACGCCCTGACCCACTTTCACTGTCCTGACAATCTCATACTTACAGGTGGGCCCATTATGGAGCTACCAAGCAGGCCTCGAACACTTTTTGAATAAAAAAGAGACAACTATGACCATTACCTAATGTTGTCTGTTTCCAAACTTTACTCTGTGTGGGATGAACAATTCTTTTTTTTTTTTGAGATATATATTTTTAATTTAGTTTTTCCTTTCGTTTCTATCAATATGAATTCTAAATGTAATAAATATAATTAGTTTTTATACCAGTCAGGTTTACCTGTACCTATTTAAGAATCAGATTATTTCAATGCAACAATGTAAAACGTGCTTATAATCTTGACCTCATATACAAATCAAAGGAATTTGTTGAGCTGTTCATAAGTGGGAGTATTGATTAGTTTCTGTTTATTGTTTATACACACACGGTCAATCATTTCGCTCTTTGATTGTCGCACTCTGTTTCACTGCAGAAGCATATACACAAATAAATTCTTACACACACACACATGATGGCCTAAATACTCCATAATTGAATCATTTATCATACAACTGGAACTATGTGACACAAATAAGTAATTAAGTCACTTTGACCTAAATACACACGACTGATTCTTAGAAATAGAAAACGTTTCATGTTAGATGGCAATACATCAAGTGGCTACAGCTTAGTTAATCCTTTCACTTGAAAACTTTCTTTCTGAGATGTCACAGTTTCATTGGAAGACGACTTTCCATTGAGCATGGAATTTTCCTCCTGATGAAAAAGGGATTAGAAGTGAATTTTCTACATTTTATATCCTTGAATTATCATAGAATATATTCAATTCAATTGAGTAACATTGTTACCATTGTAACCGTCAATATGTCTGCAGAATGGGTAAAAATAGATTTTAGTTTCCGGAAAATTCCAAGCTGTAAATTTTCATCCACATCTGTCATTGCCCCTATGAGTATAAAATTAGTAGTCAGAAGTAAAATATTACATGTTTATATTTCATGAATAGATGAGCTTGTCCGTATGTTAAGAAAATAGCTACTGACCTGTCAACCAGCTGACCAGTAAACCAACAACAACACAAGAAACCGTGCCAATGGCAGAAAACCACAAATAAGATAATCCATACAAGTTGTCGATTCCCTCCCTTTAAAAATATAAATTGAATTTATGGCAGTGTTATTTGAGCAAGATGCAATTAATGTGTTCAAAGCTTAAACATTATTAGGAAAGTTTGATTTTCTTCCCGAGATAATGGTTTATTTTATTTTAGTTACTAGAAATTTGTTTTTACTGGGTTTTTTTTTTGTTTCTTTAAATGAACATTTTGAATACATTTTGACTTGTGAGGTAAGTTTAGGTAAAAAAAAAAAGAAAGAAATAAGTGAGGTCTCATAATTTTAAAATTAAAATGCTTTGATTAATGAGAACTTAACAGAAAGATAGATTTTGATAATTAAAAAAAGCGGGTAAAAGGGACGATGCTAGCAGGGCCGGCGTTGGGCCGATTTGACCGATAGGACCGATTGCTCCCAATTGAGCCAAGTGCCTGGAAGGGGCCCATCAATTTACATTTAGCATTAATAGTTGTTATTATAAAAAAAATTAGCATCCGTTAAATTGGACCCCGCAATTCGTAAAGGCGGCCCTGGATGCTGGTGCTTTATACTGTACAAGTAGGAAAGCCTGCTGAAGATGGCTGAACGAAATCCGACAGAAGGGATAACAAAGAAATATACGAAATACTGCAAATAGAATAGAACATGTGGCCTTTATTGTCATGAACAGAATACGATATGAACAGAAATAACAAAGAAATGTAATTAATACTGTAATAGAAAATAACATTTGGCTTTTATTGCCATGAACACAATATAATATGAAAACTACCTGCGAGGGAGACACACGGTTACAACGCATACACCGCACGAAAGGAAACTTATCTGAGGGTTAGACGATGATGTATTTAAGGATGGGGGGAGGGGAGATAATATGTAAAATAGTTCCCCTACCACTGACTACTTACAGGGTGTTGACACTAGTACTTGTGTAGTTGAGGTAATCTTCTGTGTGAGAAAAGAAGAAAGTATCGTTGGTCGTGACATTACACCCAGCTATCGTTACCGGTAGTTTGTTGGTGACGGGCTTTGATAGGTACGCCCCCACACTCAGCCATAGTGAGAGGGTCAGGCCTATAGCCCCACCTACTATAGCTCCCTGAAATAATTCACAGTATATGAAACTTTGATTATATTTGAAATGAAAAAAGCTTTCGCCAGAATAAAAAAAAATAACAATGTTTGAAGAAATCAATGTATGGAAATGAGGGGTAGAGTGCAACACTAAAGATGTTCTGTTAATTTGCCAGTGGTTGTCTAAATGTTACTCATTACATAATTGAGAACAGGTTTTTGTAAAATTGACAACTTGTTTTTTCTATCATAATCGCACTGTTGCATTCCTTACCGGCTGATACGACGTGTTAGTTAACCATCATTCAATTTATAATAAACTACCATCTCGCAAGTGATTAGTTGCAACTGTGGTTTTCATTCTTTTAGTTATTGTTCTCTCTCTCGAACAGTGTTCTGGAGTTCGTCACTCATCACTTTTCGTACAATTTTTGAAACCCTGCACTTTGTGATCGTGTGGCTACCATAATGCTCAGATAAATATGAAGTATTCCTTCAACTATATTTTCACAGTGTTTTATAACAGAGAGAAATGTGTATATAGATGATAGAGAAGATCAATTGGATTTTAATGCAACTTTATCAGCCAATTTGTCTACTTATTGGTAATAATTGTAAACAGCAACCAACCTCTGGTGTTATTTTTATTTAGAAAAAGTCTGATACTTACTATTGCGTTGGTACTGGAAAAACAAGAGCCAAGAATAAAGAGACCAACCAATGGGGCACCAGCTGCTCCATTTAACGTCAGTGAGATCTGGATTAAAGAAAATTTATAACAATATAGTTGTATGATTATATATGTATATGTTACCGGCAAAGTGTGAAATCCGGCAATGTATAGAATGCCTGAATTTTTCAGGCAAAGTATGAAATAAATTGCTATTTCATACATTGTCTAGGCATTCTATAAAATGCTGAGTTCCCGTTCGGCAAAGTATGTAATTGGCCTTGTTAGGAACTAGGGTAGATTTAGAGACAGACAAACCCCTTCGACGTTGTAAGATAAGAAGATATATCAGAAGTAGGAGTAATCAGAGGCGCCGAGAGCCAACTAGGACCCCAGGGCAGGACGTCATTGCGGGCCCCTATTTAAACAAAGAGTCGTGAAAAATTGACATGGTCGGGGCGGCCAGGCCCCCTTACAGATGCGAGCCCCCTGGCAATGACCCCCCTACCCCCCTCTCGGTGCGCCTGGGAGTAATGCAAATAATGGTTGACAAGGTGACAGACGACTTAGGACAAGGTGGTCAGAAAACAATAGAGTAGTAAACAGCAAAGGTGTGACGACTCTAGAAGTAGACCGGGAGGCGACAACGGACAGTTTAGGTGAGACACCAATGACGACCAGGGGGCGCTCCTTAGGTGAGAACTATTCTGAAGGAGACTGTGACGTAATTAGGGAAATTAAGGTGGGGACGTTATGAGTATAAATACGACTGAATTCGGACATTAGTTAGCGACGGGAGTTACGAGAATAGTTCTAGTGCCGATTACTGTGAAATAGCTCTCCGATCTGCTGCTACTTATTCTACAGGAAGCGGCCAAGGATTCGTCATATGTATATGCAAGACAAAATGCCAAACTATGAGGTGTCTTTGTGTGAAAAAGAAAATTAAATGCAATTCAAAATGCCATTCTAGTCTTCCATGCTGCAATAAGTAGCTCATTCTAGTTGTGTTCTGCTTGTTTTCACCAGAAATAACATCTTTTTATTATGTATCAGTTATTCACAAATTCGTGAAATATGAAAATGACAGATCAAAGTACCAAAATACGAAGTGTTTTGTGTGAAAGAAGAAAATTAAGTACAGTACAATTCTAAGTGTGAATCCAGTCTTACCTGCTGAAGCAAATACTTCAATCTCAGCTCTGCTGTCTTTTTTTTTTCCGGTATGAACATCATATGCTTTATTTTGCATTCATTCCATATTAAAATACGTTTTTACCAATAAAGGCTTTTGTTGTTCTTTTCTGATAATTTGCCTAAACGACACTAGTCATTCTATACCATGCCTAGGCATTGTATAGAATGCCTAGGAAAAGTATGCACAATTTAAAAATTGTATACTTTGCCTAAAACCACCAGGCATTCTATACATTGCCTAGGCATTCTATAGAATGCCGGCATTTCACACTTTGCCGGCAACATATATATTTCGGCCAATGTTTGCTAGCCGACAAATGTCAAGTCAATGTCCGGAATCGGCTGACGTGACCAAGTCAAAGTTACCATGTCTCGTATGAAAGAGACAACATCAATTACGAACTTTTTGGGTAAGTGAAAACATTACAGCAAGATACATTTATTGCAAACACATTGACCAATCCGCATGGCCGTCTATTTTATTTGATCTGAACAGATTTATCGGAGATGTGTGGTTCTATTTATACTATTTGAGATTGTTAAAATGTTAAATGTGTTAACAGTTTTTACTTCGGTCACGCTGTTGGCAATAAATTTATCTTGCTTGTGGTTTTATTAACACGCTCAGAAATGTCATAATTGATGTTAACTTTTTCCTTCGATACTGTTCACATGTTACATCGTCACTTCGACATTTGCCTGTGGCACTCAGCCAATGTGAACATTGGCAAGTATTGCCTGCCAAAGTCTGACATTGTCCGATCAGCAAACATTGTCCGGTCAGCAAACAATGTCCGGTCAGCTAACATTGTCCGGTCAGCAAACATTATACAGTCAGCTAATATTGTCCTGTCAGCAAACATTGTTCGTAACATATATAAGTAGCTGCGTCAGTAAGTATTTGTATGATTGCGTTCATTAATTTAGAAAGTTTTTAGATGTTAGGTACAGGTAAATGAATGCAAATAAAAGTAATGAAGGATTTAAGAAATTATTGGACTCAAATCTTGTATGGCCTCTGTTTTTTTTTATTTTTTATTTTGCATCTATAATGACAAAAGACAAATAATCTGGCTTGCAACTCCAGACTCTACATCAATACCCCTATACTAAATGTTCCTACCTGTAAGACGGTTCTACATAAATACCCCTTTACTAAATGTTCCTACCTGTAAGACAGTTCTACATAAATACCCCTTTACTAAATATTCCTACCTGTAAGACGGTTCTACATTAATACCCCTATACTAAATGTACCTACCTGTAAGACGGTTCTACATAAATACCCCTTTACTAAATGTTCCTACCTGTAAGACGGTTCTACATTAATACCCCTATACTAAATGTACCTACCTGTAAGACGGTTCTACATAAATACCCCTTTACTAAATGTTCCTACCTGTAAGACGGTTCTACATGAATACCCCTATACTAAATGTACCTACCTGTAAGACGGTTCTACATGAATACCCCTAAACTAAATGTACCTACCTGTAAGACGGTTCCACATGAATACCCCTATACTAAATGTATCTACCTGTAAGACGGTTCTACATAAATACCCCTATACTAAATGTACCTCCCTGTAAGACGGTTCAACATGAATACCCCTATACTAAATGTACCTACCTGTAAGACGGTTCCACATTAATACCCCTTTACTAAATGTACCTACCTGTAAGACGGTTCCACATTAATACCCCTATACTAAATGTACCTACCTGTAAGACGGTTCCACATTAATACCCCTATACTAAATGTACCTACCTGTAAGACGGTTCCACATGAATACCCCTATACTAAATGTACCTACCTGTAAGACGGTTCTACATAAATACCCCTATACTAAATGTACCTACCTGTAAGACGGTTCTACATTAATACCCCTATACTAAATGTACCTACCTGTAAGACGGTTCTACATGAATACCCCTATACTAAATGTACCTACCTGTAAGACGGTTCCACATGAATACCACTATACTAAATGTACCTACCTGTAAGACGGTTCCACATAAATACCCCTATACTAAATGTACCTACCTGTAAGACGGTTCCACATAAATACCCCTATACTAAATGTACCTACCTGTAAGACGGTTCTACATGAATACCCCTATACTAAATGTACCTACCTGTAAAACGGTTCTACATGAATACCCCTATACTAAATGTACCTACCTGTAAGACGGTTCTACATGAATACCCCTATACTAAATGTACCTACCTGTAAGACGGTTCTACATTAATACCCCTATACTAAATGTACCTACCTGTAAAACGGTTCTACATAAATACCCCTATATTAAATGTACCTACCTGTAAGACGGTTCTACATTAATACCCTTATACTAAATGTACCTACCTGTAAGACGGTTCCACCCAGTTCCTTCACCAGAAAAGCCACCCCGATTCCGACAGCACCATAAGCGACAGCTTCCATGTAAATATAACAAATATGGAGGCAAACATATACATAACATTATTAAATATTATAGACATTGGTATTTCAACTTAGCTGTTTATGTCATTTATTGTTTACCAACACAATTGGATACCTGTTTATCTTTCATCTATGTACTACCTAAACATTTGGTTATCCAAGTGGCTCTGATATCAGTCGTTGATGTCATATATGGTTTCATAAAATCTTCCCACGTGACCGCTGCCAGTGAATTGAGCATCGATGAGACGGAACTGTGACAATGTGTACAATTCTTGTGTTAATAAGAATGATTGATGTACATGTACTTTATTTTGTGATATATTTATAAATAACCATTTAAACATTACATGATACGTTTGCTTTTATAAATTATGCTAGTTCCACAATATTGTTGTATCTCATAGTAATAGATACAATGAAAAGTTTAGACAAAGCTGTTTTATACTAGCTTTATTTATTTTACTTAATTTATGGAAGCTGATGAAGAGAAATGACAACAACTCAACATCATAAGGCAAATGCTGGAATTAAAGAGGTGAGCCTCTAGCAAATCATCCAAATGTTTTATTATTAGTGATGTACTGGCCCGTAGCCAGGTCAAAGTAAGCAGGGGGGCACCAATACCCAGCAAGGGTATTCTCATTTTAGTTACTTTTTCTTTATTTTTTCCTCTTTTTCTTCTTTTTTAAGCGGGGGGGGGGCACTCCACACCTAGGGAGGGGCACGGCTCCCCAGTGCCCCCCCCCTTGGCTACGGGGCTGGTGATGTAGGTCATGGAGTGAAACGTGACTTCGTGTCCTAAAATATCTTCCAATCATTTCATCGTAAAGCAGCTCATATAAATGAAAAGAGTTTATTTCCTAAAAATAATTCACATATTTATCTCAGACGTAAGCTCTCACATTCATTACATCAAAAACACCAGACGTTGAGATTAGATGGGAGATCAAGAAAATTAAACCAAAACAACAATCAGGTCGATATTCTAACTTATGAAATAAAAGTTAGACGAAGACTGATAAACTACTAGCTAACGCTGGTAAGCTTCAATCTTTTGTATAGAATAATAATCTCTTTAACTACAGGTCGTTAAGTTGAAATCAGTTTGGTCCTCTGCAGTTTCTATCTACACTATTTTACTCACCTTAACGCCCCACTGAACAAACTGGACACAAACAGACCGGGTATTCCTGGGGCAGTACCCAGTATCTCCATGACGTAGTACGGTAATAACTGGAAGGAAACAATAAACTAATAGGCCAATGCATGCAAAATTTTATGAGCTAAATAAAAATAAATAAATAAAATCATTGTACCCTAAAAAATATTGTATAGTGTGAATCTCAATTTTTTTTACTTTTATTAATTCCAAATGCATTACGGCTCAACAATCTTGTAAATTTTTGTAAAATGTTTTAAAATATGGTCAGTTTATTTTTTTTTACAAACATGGTTCCAATGTAAGCTTTAACACAAGAACTTTTGAACATGCACGCTAATTTAAATCAATAAATAAATGTCTTACTAACGCATAGGGTCAACCGAACACCCATGAAAGGTCCTATAAATATATGTAATTCTTTTTAGTGCATGACGAAGGGCCCCCTTAATATCCCTTTAATTTGGGGGTGGGGGATGACCTACTAAGACAACAGTTATGACTGTCAATAAGTCGACTAATTACCCTTGCCTATACACCAATCTCACCTGATTGGGATTACCTATCTTGTTTTGTTTGAGTGGGTCACAGTTGGCGAAGTGGGCGTACAATACCAGCCCCGTGAGTGAACAGAGGGTAATCATGATAAACATGCCTGGGACATTCAGTAGTAGTGCTCTGGCAATAGACAAGGTAGCATAAAGACCAAATAGCATTACAGACAAGTTACCAAGATGACAATGTTGAATATTGACAATGAATGACATATTGTATTTGCACTAAGTCAACGGGTAAAATGAAACTTTCTTTCATACATAGAAATAATACCGTACTAAAAACAGTTTTAATACCATGAGTTGACTGCCGAAATTGGGGTAAACAGTAGAAAACAAATTTGTTACATTCGATCCATGCAAAAACTATTTTTAAAAAAAGGAATATTACAGTTTAACGAGAGCTTACATTTTGGCTTCTCTGAGAGACCTGGCCGAGGAGAATCGCTGCACCATCTGTTGATCGACCGTGTATGGTGGTAACCAAACAAAAAAAATTCCAATGAGAAGCGACCAAAATGTGTTTCTTACTCTGGGGTCAAAGTCAAAACTAAAACAATAAAATATACAACTTTAAATTACCAGCATTTCTGCCATGACAGATTATATTAGCTAGACGTACAACATACATCTTTGGAAATATTTTGTCAAGACATTTTCGTTTTCCATGTTAATTAACCTGATTAAAACTGTATTTCAAAATTTAGCATTGTTTGATTTGGTAATAGTAGATATTACACATTTTTTAAAGATTAAACTTATTGGAATTAAGCGTATTTAATCTAATAACTTTAAAAAACCACACTAAGATAGCTTTCATTTCCTTTAGTAAAATATTAACGGAATAAATTTAAAAGTGCAAAACTTAGTCTGACAATCAATAAAGATCTGATTAGTAAAAACTTATTTTTTATTGATTTAGAGTCACAAAGACTAAATTTAAATTGTCTTATCTTACTTGAAGAATTCAATTCTCTTTCCATGATAGTTCATATTCCAGACTTGTTCACCTCCTCCAGAAACCAAAAAGCCCTGAAAAGTGTTACACATTTTC
This sequence comes from Bulinus truncatus, assembly GCA_021962125.1. Lineage (NCBI taxonomy): Eukaryota > Metazoa > Mollusca > Gastropoda > Planorbidae > Bulinus > Bulinus truncatus. The sequence continues at coordinate 288,703 of JAGDYQ010000361.1, forward strand.
TTTGATTTATTTAGTGTTGTATGGTAATTGTTAATGTAACAAACCAATTTAAAAGACAAAGTATACAAACACGTTTGCAAAAGGGAACGACACTGAAATATCTTTACAAATTATGAATTGTAGAAGCACCCGTTGTACCTCTCCCTAGCTATAGGGCAGACGATGATGCACGTCTAGAAATAAACTATGGCAAAGCAAACATAATTTTATTATTTGGTTATTAAGTTCCTAGCTTTTAAAATGTTAATGAAAAGCTATATTGCAATTGTTGGTCCATTCACCATAGAACTAGGGATTATGTAACCAATGTAGCAAAGACCAATATGATATTATTATCATTGCTGAAATTTATTACTGATTTACATTCCAAACATTACATGGTAATGCTATTTTCTGCTTGGATTATTTTTATAAATGTGTCATTTGTCAGAATTAGATATACAGTAAAATACTTAAAGTTGATAAATGTGTAAATAAGATTTAATAAATGGGAATTTTAAATAATAATTCTGCATCTACTACATTTCATACGTCTCAAGATGGCAAGTTGTGAGAGTAATACCAGGTGATATTTGTAATCAATTCGTTTGTAGAAATATAATATAGGTTAAATTATAATTCCTTCATTATTCAGTGTAATGATTGACTCCAATAGAAATATGAACAAGGAAACGATATTACCCTTGACGACCATTTTAACTTAAAAGCTCTTACTTTGATAAGTACGGCCATCATACCAGCCAACATAACCAAAGTCTGGAAGACATCAGTCCAAATAACGGCCTTCAATCCACCAATACTTGTGTAAAACGTACATATGACTCCAACAATAACTATAACTGCCCAGGTGGGAAACTCCGTCACTGACATATATTCAATACACAAATAAAAGTATATAGTTATCTGCCAATAAAGTTTCATTGTCGTCAATATTATAAATAACTCTTGACTAACAAACATTGTATACCAATAAGTATAACATCATAATATACCAATAAGTATAACATCATAATATACCAATAAGTATAACATCATAGAATACCAATAAGTATAACATCATAGAATTCCAATAAGTATAACCAAAGAATGGAACAATTTCTTTTTAGATTTTAATCGTGTCGCTGATATTACACTATTTGCTGAAAAGTATTTGATTGAATTTTCTATAAAACATTGGTATACTTTATAAGAAAAAACACAAACAGGTATACATTGTGTACTTATAGACCTAATAAATTGACAATAAGTTTAGATTGTAGAGCAGTGGTCTCAACTTTTTTCTCGACTGTACCTCAAAGGTTTCGAAAGTATGTCCGCCGGTACCCCTAACACGTAAGTTCTTCAAATTCTTGGTTTTATTTGAGAGCAAATTATATGTCGTTGTGTACCACTTGGGTTAAGCGTACCACCGGTTCAGCACCCGTGTTGTAAGTAAAATGACGGTGATGTTGACGGTCATGATCATAACAAATGATATTAATACCTAATCAGTGAATTATTTACCGTTGAATTAAAAATCAAAATCAAAGTTTATCAAACAGGCTCTAAAATTAAAAATTGGTGAAAGTGGTGAAATCGAGTATGAATGACGAAAGTTGTACACATAGAGGAAATGACAACGACAGAGACAGAACACGTTTATATCTAACCTGCACTGAGAGCAGTTGATGGACCATATAATACAATACCCATACCTATCGTCTGGAAATAAAAACAGATGAAAGAATTGGTATTGAAAAAATAAAACAAACACAGTTCTTATATATCTTAAGCTATATCTGTTATATCATTATTTACATCTGTTACATCTGTAGTTACATCTGTTATATCATTATTTACATCTGTTACATCTGTAGTTACATCTGTTATATCATTATTTACATCTGTTAATCTGTAGTTACATCTGTTATAAGTTTAATTATATGTTATAACTTTAGTTACATATGTTATATCTTTAGTTACATATGTTATATCTTTAGACATATCTGTTATATCTTTAGATATATCTGGGAAATAGCTTACCGCTCGAAGTAAAAATATAAATGCACCAAATATCCTGACTATCTTGGAATGAAATCTGAGTTCTAAATACTGAAATAAAAAAATGTTACAAAAAAATAGTACTATTAGCTGAATATTGCACTTTTAAAACAAGTATATTCATTATATTAAAAACAAGCAATTAAGCCTGTTCCATTCTGGACACAGGACGTGTTAGCGCATTTTCGTGTTATGTAATTGTTGCATAGCTCTGATACTTTCAATTAAACTCAGAACACAAGCTTACTATTTCATTTGATGAGTTTCTTAATAAATCTTGGTGAAACTACGTGCTGCAGTATTTCGCACCAAATGAACGGGTTATTGAACGTACAAGGTGTATATATAATATATAAGCCCCTTAGGAGCCCTGAAGCCCGGCCCTCAGAGGTCCTATCGCGAAATGAACTTTTGATGTACACATGGCAGGCCAAGACCTACAAAATGATATATACATCATGGGTCTAGGACTTATATTTGCTGAGATATAGCGCTCCTTTATTAATATAGCTTATATAGTAAAAAACGGTACTAAGGCCCCTTTTACGGCCCTGAGAGGTCAGATCGCGAAATGGAAAAAATTCATTTCTTGGCAGGCCAAGACCTACAAAACAAAATATACATCATGGGTCTAGGACTTATAGTTGTTGAGATCTAAGGTGATGACGGACGGACGGACGGACAGACAAAACGGGGACAATAGAGCATTTTTTTTTCGAAAATGCTCTAAAAACTGATTCGTTATTCTTGTTATTTTAACATTATTTGACAAATATATTCAGAAAGACTGACAGACTATCAGGTTATAGAAAGCTCATTACACAGTGTTAGATTTGTTTAAATAAAAAAATAATTAATAATATTTACATCATCTTTTAGATCCAATTAAAACAATATAAGATATATATGTATATACACAATTTACCTCAAACACGCTAACTACTTTTATATTAAAAAACATTGGACCAAATAAAAGCGCTCCGGATAAAGGAGCGAAAATAGCACCGAACGCGGAAATCCAATACATCGTTCCGAATTGGTAAATTTCTGCAGGCGTACCGAGTAGAGTTGATGCTGAAAAGAAAGACGCCAGCACTGAGAGGGCAATAGGCAGGAACCTCATACTATTGTCTGCCATTAAAAACTGTTTGGTTGACTGCTGTCTTCTGTCTTTGATGGCGTAAAATATGCCGATGATGGCCGAAATGGCCAGGGTGGCAATAAAAACCACATAATCCGCCACTGAAAATGTCCTTTTTTCATCCAACGACATTTTCAAATTAAGAATTTAAAAAAAAAATCTAATATCCCACTGGTTTACTTTCAAAAGAAGTCCAAATAACATTTAGGACAGTTCTTGTTATTCTCTTTCAACAAGTGAAAATCAAAAGTTATAAACAGTATAGGCTACAATGAATTAAATCATTAAACTGTATGAAATAGTACATTCATCCAATCATTGTACTATAATGAATAACACACAGTCAGATACAAGACACACTAGAATAGTTCCCAAGTAACGAACTGTCGTCCTATCATCTCATGGTATGAAAATAGGTTTCAGTGGTTCAGTGGATGTAAAGATAATAAATTAGATTAGTAAAGTTCCAATACTCTCTCTAAGTCTATATGTAATCAGATAAGTGTAAGCTAGGTCACTAACTTGGTCACCTTTTTTAATCTATAAAGCGTAAGGGAAAATAAACTTAATTAATAATATAGCCAAGATATAGGTAACTCTTAACTTTGTGGCCAAGATATAGACAACTATAAACATTATGGCTAAGATATATGTAACTATTAACAATATGGCCAAGATATATGTAACTATTAACAATATGGCCAATATATAAGGTAACCCGTTTTTAATGCGACTAATTGATGCAAGGGGTTTATTTAACAATTTATTAAAGGTGTGACATTTATATCTTAACATGCCATCGAAGTCTTGGGCTCCCCATAAGGTCTGCAAAAACTGTGTGGAGATCCTACGGCAGTGGACAAATGGTGAGAAGAAAAGTCTAAGTTTCGGTGTACCAATGGTATGGCGAGAGCCGAAAGATCATTTTGGTGATTGTTATTTTTGTATTGTGAATGTTAAAGGCTTCAATCGCCACAAGAAATCTAAGTGGGATTATCCTGATCTTGAATCTGCAAGGAGACCAATTCCACATAGCAGTGAAGTTCCTATACCAGTGTTTACTGGATTATTAAAGTTTTCACCATCAGACTCCGACGGGGGGCATGATCTGGAGTTTTTGGCAGGTGAAAACAGTGGAATCGATTATGAAGGAAGTTCTTCTACACCTCAACCATTCAGCCAAGAAGAACTCAATGACCTAATACGAGACCGAAATCTGTCCAAGCAAGCATCTGAGCTTTAAAGCGTCCAGGCTCAATGAAAGAAATTTTCTCAAACCAGAAAAAGGAAAAGAGAAGAGTTTTTCTTCCATAATTCAGCCAAGAGGGAGATCTTGTTTACTGTAATGACATCCCTGGACTTCTGCTCCAAATGGGACTACAAGCTTGAAATGTGTTCTGTTACACAATGGTAACCTTTATGCATCTCTTCCCATTGCCCACTCAACAAAACTTAAAGAAGAGTATGAGAATATCAAAATACTATAGCAGAAAGTCCGTTATTATGAGCATCAGTGGTCAATTTGTGTTGATCTAAAAATGGTAAACTTCTTGCTTGGGCAGCAGTCAGGATACACTAAATACCCATGCTGCATGTGCCTTTGGGATAGCAGTGCTAGGCAAGATCATTGGACAAGAGTGACATGGCCTGCAAGGGAAACCATGACTGTAGGTAAAGAAAATATCATCAACAAGGCACTGGTTGACAAAAATAAGATAATTCTCGGACCGCTTCATATCAAATTATGTTTAATGAAACAATTTGTTAAGGCCTTGGACAAATATGGCAATTGGTTCAAGTATATTTGCAGATCATTTCCCGGATTGAGCCTGGAGATGCTGAAAGCTGGGATTTTTTACAGACCTCAGATTCGGAAACTCATCAACGATCGAAATTTTACTAATTTCATGGATCACCTTGAAGCTTCTTCATGGAACAGTTTTGTTTCAGTTGTCAGGAACTTTTTAGGTAATAACAGATCAGAGAATTACGAAGAACTGGTGCAAGATATGCTCGCTAACTTCAGAAACATTGGAACAAATATGAACATTAAGGTACATTACCTGCACTGTCATTTAGACTAATTTCCAGGTAACCTTGGGGACTTCAGTGAGGAACAATGTGAGAGGTTTCATCAGGATATGAGGGTGATGAAGGTGAGATATCAAGGAAGATGGGACATACAAATGATGGCTGACAACTGTTGGAGCCTCCAGCGCAATTGACCCAACAACACACAAAAGGAAGTCGAGCAAACAGCGATTTGCTAATGCATTACCATAGACAATAACCATATTAATTAATTAATTAATTAGACATAATTAGTTTTTGAAATGAAAATGTTTTCCTCTATAACACTATTAACCATATTTTTGAACAAATTTCTACATGACCATTAACAGGTTCACTACTATTTGTTACTATACTATTTTACTTCATGCAATTCGTGACAATTTTCAAACACGGTGCATACATTATTTCATTAATTTTAATTATCTCGAAAAATAGAGCCAATCTAGCAAAAGCACTTACATATTCTAAATCAGCATAGTTGACTTTGTATAAAATGATTCAAATATCACTGGCAATTAATTCACTGTTTACCAGTGTTATTGATATGTTTTTGTCTTTTCTTTTTTACATAACATTTGGATCCATTGTGTTATGTGTTGGTGCCATTTTCTGAATGAAGGCGTACTTTTAAAATGAAATTTAAAAAAATTATGATAATTTAAAAAAAAAAAACTTTAAAAGAAATAAGCTAGCCAAAGGAATTGAAACTTTGAAAATAATCTCTCTCTCTCTCTCTCTCTCTCTATATATATATATATATATATATATATAGTATATATACGTTATTATTTTCAAATATGTAACGTTAACGTTTCTAACTAATAAATATATCAACGCCAAGGCTTGGTATATGAACACAACAGATCTAACTTTAATTGCTTCTAAACATAGGTGAATATATATGTATATACAATATAAGTCCTTTGTCTAATGATGTCTACTTAAACAAATGTCACTACAAGTTTACAACTAACTCTTAGAATCTTAGAACTGTCTACACCGAACTAACTACGTCTAACTCATATGTCTGTCAGCACCTTACTAACTCAGAGCACCTTACTAACTCAGAGCACCTTACTAACTCAACTACTACTATTCACGTCTTTTATAAGGTTGGGGCGAATACGTTGGTGCAACGTTTGGGGGGGGGAACGACGATGTCTGTCACCGAAACGTTTGGGGGGGGGGGAAGAACGTCAGTGAAACGATTGGGGGGAAGGCGACGTCGATGAAACGATTCAATATGGCGGCTGGAACCTTGACCCGGTGATGAACTGGGTGAGGGCAAATTGTACACGCCACATACCTCCCTCCTTTCCAAGTTTTACGTAGTAAAACAAACTAACAAACATTATTATAAAAAAGTCTAGTGGGGAACAGCATTACATCACACTGAAAATGGTATGGATGTCAAATAAAACATGTCTAGACTACTTGTCAAGCATCTATGCATAAGTCAATGTAATATAACGTAATACATTTTAATAAATTACAAAACTTAATAAAGCACGAAACAAAAAAAACATAATGTATGCAATGTTCTATAATACAAACAAGTTCATTCTGTTACTGGCTTGTATTGCTCCTTGATGGCTTGGTTCAAATAGGTGGCGGGGCATACAGGTCAGTTTTACACAACGTGTCGTGTCCAACGGGAAAGACGAAAACGTTCCATTGTCTGTAATAGTCACTCGCTGGTGAACTTGAGGTCGAAGTGACATTAGCCACACCTCTTGTGATAAACGTGTCAAAGTATGAGGCGTGGTTTTAGTTTTGTCTGTTTCATTGATGTAAACTGTTGATGACGTTCTGCATATCGTTGGTAACAGGACATTGTTGAGTGCGTCTTTGACTGGGTTTACGCTTGAGTGAGGGGCTACACGTACAACAAATATGATGAGGTGAAAACAGGTGAAATTAGATCGTTGGTAACAGATAAATGTTTAGGCCCTCACAAAGGTGGCGACTTGAACTTGTATAACGATATGTTGGTATTGGTCTTTGTTAGTCAGCCTGTGAATAACTAGCTATGAAATTATAAGGGCATATTCTTTGGAGGTAGGGGGGGGATATTGAACATACTATCTCAGTATCTTAGTGCACGAGTCAAAGAAACAAGACATCTAAACTTACCGTGTAACTTCTGGACTTAGCTGATCATATTTAATTCAGTATATCTATCTAGTGTGACCTATGTCACTTACCTTTGACTCCGCATTTGCATATATTACTTAGCCTTAGCAAACATCATATTCTTACTACTCTTATGGTAACGACATCAACTTATAACTTATGGTTTAATTGGCAATCTACTTACTAACTAAAGTAATGTACGCATAGTCTGCTTAACTTGGAGTAATTTATATATTTCTGGCGGTAATTCCTATTATATTCAGCAATTGTGGAGCAGAACTGTTCTCTGTGACCCCTTTTACAACACTGTCCACAAATAACTTCATCTACACACTTTGAACAGGCCATAGACTTGTGGTTGTGTAACCCACAACGAAAACAAATTATTGGTTTTACACTACGGGTACTACTGTGCTGTACGTCACTGAATCTAACTCTGGGCTTTTGTTTGTAATTTGTCCTAGTTTGCCTGCTACTTCTATCGTCCTTGATCTCCATAACACTATTATCTATAATAAGGTCTGTAATGAGACTGTCAACTACCTGTGCTTCCACTCTACCATTAAAATAGATTGTCTGTATGTCTATTTCTGCTATTGGGTAAGTTGTAATTTGTCCGTCAAAGCCTCTACATTTACCAAATCTGCCAGTGTATTGGGAAGGTCGAACTAAATATTTCTTAACTAAAACTGTATTACACCCTGAATCTCTTAGCACGTCTACGCTATTATGTCCTACTCTACCTTTTGTTACTAAGTAAGGCTTGGATGGCTCTAATGTACACATGGCGTCATGAACCCTATCTCTTTAACTACTTCTACCTCTTCCCTGATAATTATCTCTACGGTTGCCCTCAGGTGACCTAGATTGTCTATTATTATGGTTCAAAGGACAGTCCCTAGCAAAATGTCCTTTTTTGTTGCAGCTTCGACATATTAATTCTGTCCTACCTGCCGTTCTATTCTCATTTACTCTGTTCTGACTATGTCTGTGATGGGACCTGCTTGTGTCGCTACTAAAACATATTGTTGCGACTTGATATTATCCAGAATGACACACAGGACACGTGGGTTCAATAGTTGAATAACAAGATTTATTCAACAGTCTACAAGAGTAGGTTATAATAGTCCAGGCTAAAACAAAACAACAAAGTCCATTATGCGTACAACTAATCCAGTTGAAACGAGTCTACGTGTTATCTATCGCTGGCGATGTGCTGATAACGAACTCGCGGCATCAACAGACCTGGTCTCTCGTTGTCCCTTCTTCCTTCTTCCTTGCGTCGTTCGTCGTTCTCCACTCGAACGTTCGACCTGTTCGTCCGTTCCTTCTTTTCACATCACAGTTCCTTTTATAGGCAGTCTCACCCACGATAAACCATCGTTTTCCCGCCAAAATGGAGGGTGAAGGTCATTGCGTGGGCGTGCAGGTGGCAAATAACACTATTGCATCACTTGTACTAAGGCGGGGGGGGGGGTGAACGACCGAATTAACAATGTGTAGGCGTACAAAAGTGATTGCATCATTCACCTCGGGCAGGGGTGCGAACGGGGGGCGGGGGTGTGAAGCAGAGTTATAACACTGCCCCCCTCTTAGGTCTGTTCGTCCCGAACAGATAATTCGCGGACGTGATATATTACAGGGTGCTGAGTAGCTTTGAGAATTTAGATCCCATCGACCCAAGTACAGTTTTCACGTTGTAAGGGACAACACACGCGCTTATGCTCTCAGTGTGACAGTAAAGGTCTTGCGTCAGGTAGAAGACGATGACGTTTAGGTCGGTGCGGGTGTGGATGTTTAAGTCCGTCCACATGATGAGCTGTGTATTCTGCATGTGTTCATCCTCTCCTGAACACACATTTAGCCACCTGATCTCCTTGCAGCATTTAGCATCTGGTATGCCGAACGTCCCATTGATGCGACACAAGATAATCAGGCAATGGTTGGCGTAAACAAGCATGACGATGGCAAAACACACGTTGTAGCAGTAACGAAATGTTTTGCGTTTGACAGAGCTAGGATGAATGTATACTGAACTGACCAGATTAAAGTCAATGGCCAGGTTCATCTCTGTCCTGCTTCGTTCTCCTCTGCTCCGATGCACTCTGCTGGTCTCCTCGCTCCTCTCTACCTTTCGTCTCTGCTCCCAAGGTGGCTCATATCGGTTCACCAGTGTCTTAGGTGGCTCTTCACAATTCACCAACGTCTCAGGTGGCTCATCACAGGTCACCAACGTCCCAGGTGGCTCATCACTGGTCACCAACGTCTCAGGTGGCTCATCACAGGTCACCAACGTCTCAGGTGGCTCATCACAGGTCACCAACGTCTCAGGTGGCTCATCACAGGTCACCAACGTCTCAGGTGGCTCATCACAGGTCACCAACGTCTCAGGTGGCTCATCACAGGTCACCAACGTCTCAGGTGGCTCATCACCGGTCACCAACGTCTCAGGTGGCTCTTCATGAGTCACCAACGTCTCAGGTGGCTCTTCATGAGTCACCAACGTCTCAGGTGGCTCATCACAGGTCACCAACGTCTCAGGTGGCTCATCACAGGTCACCAACGTCTCAGGTGGCTCATCACCGGTCACCAACGTCTCAGGTGGCTCTTCATGGGTCACCAACGTCCCAGGTGGCTCATCACTGGTCACCAACGTCTCAGGTGGCTCATCACAGGTCACCAACGTCTCAGGTGGCTTATCACAGGTCACCAACGTCTCAGGTGGCTCATCATAGGTCACCAACGTCTCAGGTGGCTCATCACAGGTCACCAACGTCTCAGGTGGCTCATGCACTAATGTCTGCTCAACGTCTCAGGTGGCTCATCACAGGTCACCAACATCTCAGGTGGCTCATCACAGGTCTACCAACGTCTACGGGTGGCTCTTCATGCAGTCACCAACGTCTAGCAGGTGGCTCTGTTAGTTTGTCATCGCTGCAGCCAATGCTTTTCTGTTGCTTGGGGATCCCTCTTCCTGATCCAATCTATTACTTCAACCGGCCTCATTTCCGTTTCAATTTTCTGGGTTTCAGGATCTTTTCCTTCAGCAATTAGAGCCTCTCTAAGTCTATTAACTAATTCTATTTTTAGGCCGGATGTAGGAAGATCCCTTTCCTCTAGTTCTATTTTTAATTCTCTAACTAACATTTCATATATAGTTCTACTTGCCATTGTAGACTATCCCACTTCTGACACCAGTGTTGCGACTTGATATTATCCAGAATGACACACAGGACACGTGGGTTCAATAGTTGAATAACAAGATTTATTCAACAGTCTACAAGAGTAGGTTATAATAGTCCAGGCTAAAACAAAACAACAAAGTCCATTATGCGTACAACTAATCCAGTTGAAACGAGTCTACGTGTTATCTATCGCTGGCGATGTGCTGATAACGAACTCGCGGCATCAACAGACCTGGTCTCTCGTTGTCCCTTCTTCCTTCTTCCTTGCGTCGTTCGTCGTTCTCCACTCGAACGTTCGACCTGTTCGTCCGTTCCTTCTTTTCACATCACAGTTCCTTTTATAGGCAGTCTCACCCACGCTAAACCATCGTTTTCCCGCCAAAATGGAGGGTGAAGGTCATTGCGTGGGCGTGCAGGTGGCAAATAACACTATTGCATCACTTGTACTAAGGCGGGGGGGGGGGTGAACGACCGAATTAACAATGTGTAGGCGTACAAAAGTGATTGCATCATTCACCTCGGGCAGGGGTGCGAACGGGGGGCGGGGGTGTGAAGCAGAGTTATAACAATATAATGTCCTGTATACCATTTTCTACTGTAGTTGTGGGTCTATCAGGGTGAGCGGTTTTATATTTCCTTATTAGGTCCACGACTGTCTCTACTGTCTTTGGTCCTCTTTCTAAAATGAATGACTTCAATTCAGGGTGGCAGGAATGAATGGCCTTGTCTAACAAGAAAAATGTCCTAAAGGCTTCGAATGTAGCCATTTATCCAAGGCAGTACCTACTTTGTCAAAATATGTCTGGGGGTCATCGTCCTTTTGTAAAACTGTCTGATGAAACGCCTTCCTAAAACTTGCTTCTGTCTGTCCATATGTCCTTAGAAGCTGTTCTCTAGCTACCTGGTAACTGTCCTGGTTTAAACATATCTTAAGGGAAACGTCACTAGTAAAAGATTTACCTAACAAGTACGTCCATTTGGATTCGGGGAAGTCGAGTTCCTTCATGTCACGCTCGAATTTAGTAAGGAAATTGTCGATCGTTGTCTTCTGTTCGTCAAATAGATGGTATTTATAGTGAGCTATTCTATTTGCAAGACTATGATCTATGGTTGACATTGGGGTAGGTAGAGGGGTGGGATTATTAAGCTGGCTATCCCTTAACTCTTTCTCTAATTCTAACTGCTTGATTCTTAGCTGGCTTTGTGTTATGTCGAAAGAATGCCTAGCCTGTTCTCTCTCATGTTCCTTATCTAACCTAGCCTGTTCCTTTTCTAATCTAGCTTGTTCCTTCTCTAACCTATCCTGCGCCCATTTCTCTAATTTTTTTGTCTCTATCCCTAATGTTTGTCCTAAGGTAACGAAATGTTCGAATGATGACATTCTGAGTTATGAATAATGATTTACAAACAAATTGAGTTACCCTGACTTACCTTAATATTAACTTCAACTAAATAAGGATAATGAAATACTTATTATCTACAATCTAACACACAAACTAAGTAAATTTCTGCGGTACAAATACAATACGAAATAAACAAGTCAAAAGGCAGAGAAAACTGATAGTAACAACAAATAAAACAATACTGTCACATATACACAAACTAGACAGTAACGATCTAACAAATAAATGTTATGTAATCTCTCCGAGCACCGCTTTTAAACACTCCGTTACAAAAGTAACAAAGATGTACTCAGTGAGAGACTACCAACAAAATATCTATAAGGATTCAAAATAAACGAGACATTTGATTGTGCACTAAGATAAAATTTAAAAAGAAAACTTATCTGGTTTTAAGAATATATTAACACCGACTGACTGACTCCTCTCGTCGCCTTCTCTCTGCTCTCCTAGATTATGTATGAGTCAGTGTGACTCCTCTCTTGGCTGCTGCAGAGTCAGTGTGACACCTCTCTTGGCTGCTACAGAGTCAGTGTGACTCCTCTCTGGCTGCTGTTGAGTCAGTGTGACTCCTCTGTTGGCTGCTCTCGAGTCAGTGAGACTCCTCTATTGGCTGCTGAGTCAGTGTGACTCCTCTATTGGCTGCTGCAGAGTCAGTGTGACTCTTCTCTGGCTGCTGTTGAGTCAAAGTGACTCCTCTGTTGGCTGCTCTCGAGTCAGTGAGACTCCTCTATAGGCTGCTGAGTCAGTGTGACTCCTCTGGCTGCTGAGTCGGTGTGACTCCTCTCTGGGCTGTTGTTGAGTAAGTGTGACTCCACTGTTGGCTGCTGTTGCTGACTTAGATGAAGATTCCAAAAATATCCTGGCAGGCTCGCCAAATGTTACGTTATTATTTTCAAATATGTAACGTTAACGTTTCTAACTAATAAATATATCAACGCCAAGGCTTGGTATATGAACACAACAGATCTAACTTTAATTGCTTCTAAACATAGGTGAATATATATGTATATACAATATAAGTCCTTTGTCTAATGATGTCTACTTAAACAAATGTCACTACAAGTTTACAACTAACTCTTAGAATCTTAGAACTGTCTACACCGAACTAACTAAGTCTAACTCATATGTCTGTCAGCACCTTACTAACTCAGAGCACCTTACTAACTCAGAGCACCTTACTAACTCAACTACTACTATTCACGTCTTTTATAAGGTTGGGGCGAATACGTTGGTGCAACGTTTGGGGGGGGGGGAACGACGATGTCTGTCACCGAAAAGTTTGGGGGGGGGGAGAGAAGAACGTCAGTAAAACGATTGGGGGAAAGGCGACGTCGATGAAACGATTCAATATGGCGGCTGGAACCTTGACCCGGTGATGAACTGGGTGAGGGCAAATTGTACACGCCACATATATATATATATATATACACCAAGCTCAATGGATGGCAAAAGCAAAGTACTCTATTAAAATTTACTTGTTTCTACATAAATTTCATTTTTTTTAAACAATGAAGAAAAAAAATCTCCTAGAATTTTCGATTTTTTAAAATTTTGATTTACATGGAACATTCGTTTCAGGCTCCCATCTCTTCATCTGTTCCTCACAATGACCTGACTTTAATTTACATGGAACATTCGTTTCAGGCTCACATCTCATCATCTGTTCCTCACAATGACCTGACTTTGATTTACATGGAACATTGGTTTCGAGCTACCATCTCTTCATCTGCTCCTCACAACGACCGGACATTGATTTAGAAATTGAATAATTTCAAAATATTTCACAAAGAAGTCGCTGAATCTGCCTTTAAAACCATTGCATGGCATTTATAGTATTTAACTGAAGACCTGGTGAGTCTCCTTTTTTCAGCAACGATGATCATAACCAAACTAAAGAAAAAATGTTGATTGCATTTGAAAAGCCAGCCAAAAAAATATAAAGGTAAAAAGGCTTGAAGGTAAAGGATTAATGGATAAAATTGTAAGCATGAACTTAGATGACTTTGTAACTGAGAGATCAAAATATGTATTTGAAGTGTTTGGAATAAATTGGACATTCATGAAAGAAAATCACCCAGACACATGGAGTACAGCAACCAAATTCCAGGATGTACATGTAATTGTTAATTCTATGAAAGTTGTAAATGACACAGCCGAAAGAGTTGGGAAACTCATTTCAGATTATGCAAAAGTTTTAACGAAGGATGAAACTCAATTGCAATATATTTCGCAAATCATGGAAGAACATCGTCGTCAAATTCCAGTCTACAATTGTGAACAAACGAACAATCACCAGGTAAAGTATTCTGAAATCAAACATTGTATAAAATCATATAAATAACACTTAATTTGAATAATATAATTAAAAGTTTGTATTAGAAAAAAATAAAGAGTTCTTTGTATTTTTTTTTTTTGTTGACCCTTAAATCTGATAATTTCAAGTTCATTGAGCAACCTCTAAATATAAAAATATCTTAATAATATTTTGCAGAGTTTATTTTTTCATTAAAAGGAACGCAATAATGGGTTGAGAGTTCAATTTTGAGCACTTTTTCTTTTGTCACCCTAATGTGTACCCATCTAGATATTAAGATTGTTTATGGCTACTTAGTACTTATCTACAAATGTTAAGACAAATTTAGTTCAGTATATTTAAATACCAACTCATGATAGTTTATATAAATATTTGTACAAAATGAAAATGTAGTTTAATAAGATTATTCTTTGAAAAGGTATTTATTTTTTATATAATTTTTTATTTTGAAAGAATTCAACTTTCTATTGTTTTTGCACACTTTAAGATAAATTAATAAAAAAAAAACTTCACTATTTTGAGCAATTATGCTTTTTGTATTTTTTATGCCAATCTCAAGGCAAAGTATGTATATTAAGTAAAGTCTTGCACACAAACACACAAAGGAAGTAAATTAATCACTTTATTTGATGATATTGAGTGATAAAATGCTGTCTATCAACTCATTCTAGTTGTTTTCCGTTTAAATTATACATTTCATAAAACTGTAACTTATGTGTTGCTTCTTAATACAAAGATGACTGAAGAATCAAAAAAAATATAAAAAAAAAAAATAACTACTGGCCATGCTATAGTTGATTTCATTAAACATTGATTAGTAGAAGAACAAAAGACATTTCAGTTAATTATAAATAATTTTATTTGCATAATTCAATGAATTAAAAGACTAAAATTGAAGTAATAAAATTATGAAATAAAACAATAAATAAATACATTAAAAATTAGGCAGTTTTGTAAAGAAAGAAATCCAATATTGAAGGGAGGAAACTGTATTATTTTATAAAAAAAGGTGGACAACTCATTGTTTAAGATCATTTGTGGACGGATAAGTGTAAGATCCCTTTAACAAAGACATGTTTTAACATCAAGACAAAATCTGCCAAGCAATTTTAATTACACTATCAGCCATTGCTGAATGTAACATTCAAAATTATATCCTGCAGAATCAACAATCGAATTGGAACAGTTACAACTAGAGCACAAATCTATCAGCACCATCTTCTTTCAGGGCATTATCCAGTTTATTCTCTTCTGCAAGTGCACGGAAATGCTGTGAAAATAAAAACAAATAAAAGTAAGTACATGTAATAGATAGCAAAACAAATTGATAACAATAAGGTTCATTAGCATGAACTAATCTTGTCATGTTTATCAATTCATTAGCATGAACTAATCTTGTCATGTTTATCAATTCATTAGCATGAACTAATCTTGTCATGTTTATCAATTCATTAGCATGAATTAATCTTCCCATGTTTATCAATTCATTAGCAGGAACTGATCTTCCCATGTTTATCAATTCACTAGCATGAACTTATCTGGGTTTGTTTTTTTGTTTACTAAAATAAATTATTTTTTTTTTTTTTTTTAATTTTTTATGAACTAATCTGCCCATGTTTATCAATTCATTAGCAGAAACTAATCTTCCCATGTTTATCAATTCATTAGCATGAACTAATCTGGCCATGTTTATCAGTTCATTAATCTCATGCTCTACCACTCATTTTATACATTGAGAAAAAAAGAGAAACTCCATTAGCCCTGGTGTGCCCTCGGGGCAGATGAAGTGTAGCTATGGCCTATAAAGGGATAGTTTGGCTAGCACAGCACCCGACCACTTTTACTTCTTCAATTTAAGTCAGGTATCCATTTATAGATGGGTGGACATTCACTAGGACCTTGAAAATTTACTTTGTATAACAAATCACAAAAGATTTAGTGAGACAATGGTCTAGAAAAATGCTTTATAAAAAAGAAACTTACTTGAGAGTTTTTAAATTCAGAATACAAAGTGAATAATACATGCAGTGCTTGGATCCTCTCATTGTGGTGAGGAGAGTTTTTATAGATAGGAATATCTAGCATGGCTGAAAGAGAAAATAATGTTCAGTAATACATGGTATGTTACTATACCATTGATAATACAATGCTAATACATAATACAAATAACTTTTATTTTTCAACAAAGGTGACATGGTATATTTTTTTATTCATGGATAAAAGAGAGAATGTTTCTGACAAAATCAACAGGTTTGTAAAGTAAATATACACAAGTCTTCGATGCTAAATAAATAAGCTGTGCTCAATGGAAAGTTTGTACCTGGTGTATAAAGTAAAGATACAGCTAACAAAGTGTTTTACGGTATACACTTAAATAGGGGCCACAACACACAGTCCATCACTCACCTGCAATGATGTCAACATATTCACCAAGATCACAGTCTAACTCAGCAGTAGGAAGGCTGACCTGTCAAGATTTATAAATTCACTTCAAATAATAACACTGATAACCTTTATAGGAAGTCAATGGACAGTTAGAATAGCTTAACAGCACCAAAGGCCACAATTTAATTATCCTTTTTATTAAAACAACTGTCTTAACAAAATTTTCAACATTTTTTAAATGAAAGTGATCTGACAAATAAGTTTTGGTGAACTCTGTGCAATGATAACTCTTTAATACTTCATGAGTGAAAAAACAGCTTCATAGATGTATTTGCTGCCAGAGCAAGTAAGAAAACAACTAGCATGACTGTGAAGATTCAGATACTGAACAAGGATGCAACTAAATGAAATGGTCGCTGTGTAAGCAAGAGATTATCTTCACTGAAGTCAAGTAGTTTGATTTGAAACATTTCTGTTACAGACTCAGCATCTAGTGATTATGGCTTGGTAACAAACATCAGGTAATTATTGTGCTGATGGGGTGGATGTCAGAGAATTGTGTCTCCAACTTGACCATGAGTAAAGTGAAGACATTTAAATTCATAGAATCTCCCGTGTAAATTTGGGGTTGAGGTCAAATCAGGGATTCAGCATTTAGCCAAATGATTTCATCATCACCTTCTTGTTTTTTTGTTGTTGTTTTTTGAAGTGCTGCTGTTACTGCTTGACCTGATGGAATTAGAAGGTCACAATAGAGACTGATAAAAGATGGCGAGACACATGGCCAACTTTTTCACAAAGAATAATCCAGATGTACGTAAATATTATACAGTGTCATTATGGTAAAGCCATTAATCACTAATTTATATCTAACTGAACAAAATATATATATATATATATGTAGATATATTATCTAAAAAACAATTTCCTTTTATCAAGATGAGTATAATTATCTTGATCTGTACATAAAACATTCAAGTTGGCAGATCTGTTTTTACACTGATTATGAGATGTGAATGAGTGGGAAGTTCATTAGCTATTAATAGCTTTTGCAAGGTGGAAAAAGTGTTTGTCTATCCTCCCCCTTCCCAGTGTGTGCAAAAGGAGGGAAGTTTGAAAACAATAGGTTGTCACTGTGTACCATGGAGCATCTTTATGTCAACCACAGGTCCTAGATTTGGTTCTTGATGAGAGACTAGGATTTTTTTCAGGCCCTGGTGAAAGTTCTAAGTCCATCAAGCTTTAATGGGTATCTAACATTAGTTGGAAAAGTGTGGGCATTGTCCTTGTCAACTACAAGTCTCCCAATAGTGCCTCCTTGAACATTGCACTCTCTGATATGGTCGGAATGAAAGGCCACCATAAAATCATCTTGTTAGTGGTTTAAAGGATCTAAGATAGACTCTATTCCTTACATGACTGAAAAAATAACTAAGCAATTGTCTAAAATAATTTTTTTTAATTTTTTTTTCAAAACTTACTTCCTTTAGCAACTGTTCAAAAGTAGGTGGCCATTCTTGCATAAGTGTGTCTATATCTGGCATATTCCTGAAGAAATAAAGACAACCTGACTAGAAATATATACTCATGAAATGAATCCATTTATGGCAAAGAATTAAAAATCTGTTGATTAAATCATTCATCGAGAGAAAACCATCAGTACTTTAAATGAGACTATATGCAGTCCAATTTCTAGACAATGTTATTTAAATAATTAACAACAATTAGCCATAGATCCTTACTTGCTATAGTGTACATTTGGTGGAGGCTTGGATCTGTGCAGCTCTCTGATGTTTTCTATCCAGCTCTCAATATGCTTTGGATTTTTCTCTGCATTGTGCAAACTTTTCACAATCTAAAATAAGATAATATTCCAAAAACAAACTCCAGGTTTTAAATAAATAAAATATTGTTAACAACAAAATCTCCTTTTTAATTTTCCTTCACTTTCATAAAGGTAAATTACATAAAATAAATTATTTAGATTCATAAACTAATTGACAAAATTCAATTATAAGCTGAGTTTATTTTCATACAATGCTCTAACTATCTTTTTTTTTTCCTTTTATATTTATCTCATTTACATAAAGATGTTTGCTATTAAATCAAATCATAAAATTTAATGATAGATTCTGTGTTATGAATATGAACTTAAAAAAAAAACAGCCTAATTAGCTAAATGCTGTACTACAACCTTTAACTGGGGATTGATGGATTAAAATTTTCTGTGTACTATAACCTTTAACTGGGATTGATGGATTAAAATTTTCTGTGTACTATAACCTTTAACTGGGATTGATGGATTAAAATTTTCTGTGTACTATAACCTTTAACTGGGATTGATGGATTAAAATTTTCGGTAACAAAGAAATTGTCCCTGCCATCCATCAGATTTAGAATTGTCCATGACATACAGGCCAACCCAAATAAAGTCAGTCTCACTATTGGCCAACAAAAGAAACACCTAGGTGACATTTACCAACACCTAGGTGACATTTACCAACACCTAGGTGACATTTACCAACACCTAGGTGACATTTACCAATTGTTTAGCTGTTGTTTGTTTTGAAATGGCCCTGAGCTGTAAGTCCAGAACTGTTGGGTCACTTTGTTTAGCGCATGGTTCATCTAACACAGTTAGACCCAGGGTGTCGGGTTTCTTGTCTGGTCTTGGAATCTGTGTAAAAGTAAACAAACAAAAAATAAAGCAGAATTGATCAACCGCTAAATCATTTTCAAATTTTTCATTGTTATCAGCTAATATTAAGAATAGTAACAAAAACACATTAACATTTAAATATTTTGTAAACCTGTCAATAACATAACTTAGAGGGGAAAAAAAGATGGAAGCTGCAATTTTAAAATAAATCTCATTGTAAAAAAAAAAGGTAAACAAGTAACCAATAGAGTATATGTATAAGTGTAAACAGATGATTTCCATTCAAATAATAAACAGGTCTGAAGTGTGGGCCATCACCAAATTATTTTTGCTATTAAACATATTTCTGAATTATGAACATTTTTATAAGTACAAGTCAGTTTATAGTGTTGAACTCAATCCAGAAGTGTACACATTTGTACTTACCTTGATAAAAGCGTCAATGTCTCCTACTGCTGGAATGTAGTCTGGTATAAATGGTTTCAGTTTATGGTCCAATTCTATAGCCTGCGGAGTATACCTGGGCAAGATAGAATATATTTACACAATGTAGAGTACAGTTGGTTCAAACACATCTTGGAATAAAAAATGAGCATTTTAAATTGTTTAAAGAAATAAATTCATTGCCTTTCAGAACCACAGCCCCATGAACCTTGTTGACAAAAGTCATCACTGACTAAAAAAATTTACACAAACATGTTTGACACTGCAATATTTCAGATTAAAATTAGGAAAAATTCCAGCATGATTTGTTTTTTGCTTGAAATTCATGTCCCTTTATGCAATCTTTTAGAAATGAATTTTTAAAGAAACTGTCAGTAGATATGTAATAACAATGGATTAAAATACTAGTAAATGTATAATGATTAAAGGTCATATTGAGGTCAAAGATGAGGGGAAAAAAAAAGACTATGAAGTGTTTCGTAACTAGGGGTGGGGCAGATGTGTTAGCATGAATGAAACTGAAAAATAACTGAAAGTGTTTTGCATCAAACTAGACAAGTATCTGTGACAAAACCCAGACAGTTCTATAATTCAATTTATGATATTCAAGTTGTAAATTTAGCTTATTAAAATGAGGTAATTCTTTGTAACTGTGTAACGACCCTATTTTACCTTGTTATATATTGGAACAGTTCTTTGATTTCAGCAGAAACAGAAAGATTCTCATAGTCTGTAGGATCATAGGCCCTGGAAAGAGTTTGAAAAATTCTTGGTTGAATAGAAGTGAAATACACTTGCACCAACAAAATACATGTAATTAAACTTACACTGTTTTAAGCATTTTAATGGTGTAAAACAGAAATTAAATAAAATTTGAGCGACATGAGTGTAGGAAGGGTGATTACCCTTCAACATGTCTCTGGTCTTCATCATCATCATCATCATCATCGTCATCCTCTTCTTCGCTGTCATCATCATCATCAGAGTTAAACTGCTGACCTGGTTTAGACTGAATTCACACAAGAACAAAAAAAAAATTAATACAGAGGAAGACTGTTTTGTTATGGTAAATATTTTTAACAAATCATTTTTTAATGATTTAAAAATGAAATTGAATAAAAAAAATTGACCATTACAAACTAATTCCCCAAATTAAGCCATACAAGAACATGTTACCTGTTGCTGGGGTGTTGACAGTTTAGCTGCCACTGGCCTAGGCTGTTGCTGTGGGGATGGTTTAGTGATCTTTGGTACAGGAGCAGTCTCTTCATACTGGTCATCTGATTGGTCAGATGGATCACCATGGGAACCAGGAGGTGTGGTTCCTTTACCCATATGATCTTTACCTGTTGGAGAACGTAGCCGATTGTTTAAACCTATATTTTACAAATCCGTGCATTCAATATTTTTTTTTCATACTCAATTACACACATTTAGAAAAAGAATTAGAGGGGATAAAAACGAAGATTGTTTAGAACATCAGTCGATAGCAAAATCTTTGTGATAATTGTGAAATGCTGTGTTTATAAGGTATCTATGAGAAAAGTTATATTATCCTGATACCATATCAGTATATCAATACAGTAATACATTTTTTCCTCTGTACGACCAAATTGAAGCCAGTAATTAGTCTCAGAAATACCAAAAATTTAAAACAGTATTAAAAATTGGCTTCATCCTTACATTAACGGGCAGCTCTGAACAATATGGTCTAACAGAGTGAATGAGATCACGGAAAGATTTTTCCACAATAAAATATGCCTGACACATACTGCAATGTCAACAGTGTTTTCGTAAAATAGGTTTAATTAAAACTGGAACAAAATAATATTTCCATCCAATGCAGAAGAACACAGATACAAAAACTGAGACTGTAGAAAGATGGGAAGAATCAATATGTAGATTTTTTTATTTACTGATAATAAATAAATGATGTTCATCTTAATGAATATGTTAGAGAATAAACTGAACAGAAATATAAATCTGAAAAATTCAATCATCAGACTGAAAAGAAATAAAATTAGACTGACATTTATTTGGTAGAAAAGAACTTGTGACATTATTCAGACTATAAAAAAATCTCCACTTTTATTCATAACTATTTAGCAAAACAAAAACAAACAACTAAAGTATCAAAGTAAATAACTAATGGTACTACACATACTACACAAGGAAATAAATGATTGTGCTGTTATTTTGATGGTTACAGTTTTATAAAAATTATTTTACACAACTAGCATAAAAAAATTAAGCCAAGTAGTTGACAGAATTAAATGTGTGAGATATAATGTGAATGAAAAAAAATATAAAGATGATACAATTTGAATAAACCTACAGGGATTTTGTGAAAAAGAAAACAGACAATAAAGTATATAACGAAATATTTCTTGTAGTATTAAATCTTGCATAAATTAGCTAAAATAAAAATAAATAAATATAATTGTTTTTACAGTAGTTACTTTATATTTAAAAAATAAAGAGTTGAAATAGATATAGAATGATACTTTGGTGCAGACTTTTTGAAAAATGTATCATTTTATTTATTTATCAGGAAATAAGGGACAACACATTGCCTTATTGTTACTACATAGAAGACTACACTGATATCAATCAAGTATGCAAAAAAATATGCTGATTTACAACAACAAAAAATTGCTATTAGAAATCACCTTTGATTCCTTTCTTTACATCTTGGATATCTCTAGATCTGACTGGGAAAAAAAACAACAGCGAAAATTTTTTTCATTACAGAGGGATTATAAATAAAAACAAAAAAATAGCTGATTGTCATCATAAGGTTTATTATACAGGGTTTATCATTGTCATCAATTGTTTTATTATACAGGGTTTATCACTTTCTCATTTTGTACTGACCAACCCAACACTGAGACATTATAGGAAACAAACATTTTGGCATCATGTCACTCTACTAGGTATAAATAATCAAGTGCAAAAAAATTAGATTTAAATTCAATCTATCATTTGGTCATTTTCAATAAACTTGTTCCCAGTGTCTTACTATATTTAATGTATGTGACATATGACAGTTGTAATAGACAGAATAACTCAAAGTGGTAGCAATCTGACATCAGCAAGCTTGAGCTGATAATGGTATGATGAACATATAGGGAGGGGGAAGGGGGTGTTAACACGATTAAATACATAAGCCGAATGAATATATTAACAAATCTAACTTATTCAAAACATTTTGTTAATAGCTTTTCCATTTTATGCAGGGCCAGATAAAGATCAATTAGAGTGATTGCTTTCAATTAGGCCCCACCCCTATGAAGGCCACATGCTAGAGAGTAATATGCGAAACACATTACAATTTTAAATACATCATTTCACTCAAGTCTAACATAGAACAGCTGTAATTAGTCAAACAATGCAGATAATACATATGACCATTTTTTCATATATACAATTGATGATGACTTACAGAAAAAAAACATATTTAACTTGTGGCTTTTTAAAAATTTGGTTTTGGTTTAATAGAATGCGAAAATATGCCAGTTAACATTTTTTGAAAAGCTACAGACCGAATAAGCAATTATAATAAATTACTGATCAATATTTAATGCACACCGCAAAAAGGTCAATACTGATTGCACCAGCTATACCTGACTGTTTGTTAGGGCATGAGAAGTTGACAACTGGGGCAAGGCTCTCGTACCTGAATATGGCTCCAAAAATTTTATTTTATCTGCCACAAAACTAAAAGTTTGTTGAAGGACAAAAGAGCAGGGAAAAAAACCAATAATAATAGACTTTTATTACATACAGTGGACATTTTAGATTTAATTTCTTAGTGAGCTGAAATATGTAACAGTGATCATCCAAAATGGTTCTATGAAATACTCACACTTTACATTTTTATTTCATATCACATTTTTTCTTATTCTAATATTAGGTGGAGAGCATGAGCTTCGTAACACAGATGTGACATAATTTAGAATGAATTTCAGCCAACAAAACAATGCCATTAAGCTATAATATCCAGAAGTTCAGTTCAAAACTGTATTATACTTTGAAAGACTTTCCAGAAAAAAATTGAGTAAAATTAAATTCTAAATCACATATGATTAAAGTTAGAAACAATATACTTGTGTAGTTTATAAATGATTTATCAAAATAGGAAATATGAAATACATTTGTTTAAAACAAAGCACATAGATTCTGATTATTTTTTCAAAGAATTTTTTGTTATATATAATTATTTTCTGTCACTAAAAAATTGAAAATTGAGGTGGTTTTCATATTTTGTTCCATACTTGTATTCTTTGTCATAAGAAAATGTTAGATTACAGCGATTCAGTCTGTTAAATTTCAACCATTTTGTTTTTAGCATGAATCATATAGCGTATTATACATTTGCTTCATATAGTAAACTTTAAGAAACTTTACTTTAACAATTCAGGCTAATGACCAAGTCGGCTATGAAGTGGGGGGGGAGGGGGAGACCCAGCCAATAAGGCCCCACACATCATAACACTGCCCATGATTATACCTAGTAATAGGTTTATCATTGTAAATATAAAAATATGATGTGATTTTGAAATTAATAAAGTTAGCCTCGTGGTAGTAAATTTTCATTCAATAAAGAGTTAATAAATTATTACAAGGCGGGATGGATGGCCGAGTGGTGTAGATACTGGACTGTCGACCTGAGAGTCCTGGGTTCGATCCCCGGTGGTGAGGCCCATGGAATTTTTCCAGGTGAAATTTGGTGCAAAGTCGTCCCACAAGTCCACCCAGCTTTAAATGGGTACCTGACTTTAAGTTGGGGAAGTAAAGGCGGCTGGGCGCTGTGCTAACCACACAATCCCTTTATATGCCGAGGTTATAGAAACAGATGAATTCTACACTTCATCTGCCACGATGGCCCGATAGGGCTAAGGGAACTTTACTTTTTTAAAAATATTACAAGCAAAGAGAGAAGTGATGAACATAACAAAATGAAACAGTTTTCCTTGAAAAAGAAACCAAGTTGTAATAAGTAACATTTTACATTTATAAGACTTAGAGTGAATTTTTTAAAAATCTAATAGAAAAAGTCAACTTTAATTAACAACAAAACTGATTGAGTCTCATTCCAGACCCCTCTCCTCACCCCCATACAATTAGCTGTTTCTTACCTGCTGGGTGTGGCATTCGTGGAGTTGGAGAATATGTACTGGCTATCTCCTCAGAATCTGGCACCTCCAGAGATTCATCATATGGTTGATTTTGGTGTAGTCGAGCCTGTTCAAAATATGACAACTTGAAATTACATTGATTCAAAGATGATACTTCCAAATAATTATAAAATATGGTTTAAATTTTTTTATAAATATTGTATTTATTAAAAGATGCTCCCTTCAAAATATAAGTAATCTGCAGACATTATTTGTTATGTCAAACAAAAGTGTGAAGATTATCTCAAAAGACTGGTATCTGAGAATATAGTCAAGTGCAGTAAATGTTTTGAATCACAATGATCTTAGTTAAGTCTTGAGTGGCTTTAACAGTGATGAAATAAAACATGTTACAGGTTGATAACGAGATATAAATAGAATATATGTATACAGTATGTGTCTTTTTTTATATGTGTCGATCACATATCTGCATGTTAAATATGTATGTTAGTCTAGTGGTGACATATCATTTGATCACACAGCTGCATGTTAAATATGTATGTTAGTCTAGTGGTGACATATCATTTGATCACACATCTGCATGTTAAATTTGTATGTTAGTCTAGTGGTGACATATCATTTGATCACACATCTGCATGTTAAATTTTTATGTTTGTATTGTAGTGACATATCATTTGATCACACATCTGCATGTTAAATTTTTATGTTAGTCTAGTGGTGACATATCATTTGATCACACAGCTGCATGTTGCATTTTTATGTTTGTATTGTGGCGACATATCCTTAAGACTAAAAACTAATAAGCAGACCTTACATAAACACAGTCATTGGAGACAGCTTTACACCCCCCTCCCCTCCCTTTACAACAATACAACCAGCAGATGTAACTCAAAGTCTGCAGCAACATACTACAAAACTACGCACACAACAATACAACCAGCAGATGTAACTCAAAGTCTGCAGCAACATACTACAAAACTACGCACACAACAATACAACCAACAGATGTAACTCTGCAGCAACATACTACAAGGACCATCAACCTGTTTCAATCTGCTCTCACTGGTCCATCTTGATTTGTTTACAAACAGGGGTATTATATCATGTGCCACAGTTCATAAAGTCACACCTTACCATTCCACTAATGTATACCTTTTGTTTCTACCTTTCTACTTACTTAACATATTTACCCCAATAATTTCACGCCCACATCAATGTGTGCTAAACAACTGTCGTGATTTGGAAGTTCTGTATTAAAAAATTCCATCTCTTTCCAATTTTATCCCGTTCTCTTAATCTTATTTTGTACATTGCGTTTACATTTGGTGCAGCATGCCAGGTAAGTCGCTTGACGATACATCAAACAATTCAGACATTAAGATTTCCCGTTTTATTCGGCAGCCTCTAAGTGGCTAGCACAGTCGGGCGTGAGTCGTCCTATGGTACATTATATAAGTACAAGTCAGACGTGAGTCGTCCTATGGTACATTATATAAGTACAAGTCAGACGTGAGTCGTCCTATGGTACATTATAAAAGTACAAGTCAGACGTGAGTCGTCCTATGGTACATTATAAGAGTACAAGTCAGACGATTCAACTGTCTACAGAAGTGGTTCTTAACTTACCCCTTTTTATGGAATAATATTGTAACAGTGTAGGTTTAATAGGCACAATTATATGAGTTGATTTTAAACAAAGTCTATGTGACTTAGCTAACCGCTGGTTTCTAGAAAGATCAACTCATAGGGGGCCATCCATAAAAGACGTCCACACAAAGGGGGGGAGGGGGGGTTCAGCAAAAAGTGGACATTGGGGGGGAGGGTTGAGGACAGAGTGGATGTCCACAATGTAGTGTTTCTGCATAAATTTACTGCAAAAAATTCCAGTTTAATGACAAAAGAGTTATAGAAATCGGAAGCCGTTTTATTATTTAAAAGTTGTCAGAAGTATGCCGACAGATACATGTTGTTAAAACGAAACAGACAAAATGGCGACTGTAGTGTCGGCACAAAAGGTTTTTTTTCTCATGTAAATATTTTTAATTTCAAATTTTATTTTTTTTATTGTTCATTTTTATTTTAACTATTCTGGACCAACATCTATATCAATAAGGAATGGTAAACATGACTCCAGTACTGCTGCCTCACATGTTGCAGATTTTGATGTACTTGTCTCTCAGGATATTTTCAAGAATGTGGCATGTACAAATGGTGGATTAGTAAAGCCTATAGTAATTTATTACTGTTGATGGAGGCCCAGACGAGAGCCCACGTTATCCAAAAACATTGAACGCTGCATATAAATTGTTTACCAAGAACAATCGTGATGTTTTTTTTATAGCCTGTCATGCTCCAGGTCACAGTGCCTACAACGCTGTAGAACGACGAATGGCCCCATTGTCTCATGACCTGTCAGGCCCCATTGTCTCATGACCTGTCCGGCCTCATTCTTCCTCATGATCATTTTGGGTCCCATTTGGATGCAAATGGTAAAACTATAGACCAAAACCTGGAAAAAGCAAACTTTAAAAAGGCTGGAGAAATACTCGCTGAAGTTTGGAGTCAGGCTGTCATTGATGGCTATGATGTGCATGCACAGTATGTTGAACCAAGCAGCACAAGCACATTTCTTCCATCTCCCTCTGTGAATTGGTGTTGGAATCATGTTCAACAGTCTCAATATTTTCTGCAGATCATCAAATGTAATGATGTAACGTGCTGTGGAGCAAGACGAACCAACTATAATGAACTATTTCCCAAACGTTTCATTCCAGCTCCTGTACCTTTTGTTAGTCATGAAGCAGGCATCATGGCTGCAGCTATCGGGAGTAGTAGTAGTACTTATGGATCACTGTTTCAGAGGCTTGCACTGATAGGTCTGGAGCTCGATCACAGGTACAGTAGCATGCCTTTTGATCTCTATTGTCCATCAGTGGCTGGAAAAATTCCCAAGGTCGTCCATTACAATATTCCTGTTTGTGAACATGATGAGGCAGAAGTATCAGACAAGAAGAATGAACCAGAAATTGATGTAGTCATCATACGAAATATGTTTGAATGGCTGCAATCGGAATTTCAATCCCGCAGATAATTGTGGTTTAATGCTTTGCATTTTTTAATTATAATTCAATAAAATGTTTTTAAACAGTATTTTTTTTCATTTTTAGAATTTTAAATTTCTGAAAAAAATGTTTGTAAATATCTACTCTTTATATTGTTTACATTCTCCCAATTTAAAAATTCGAAATATTCATTAATTCATGGTCGGTAAATTTTATGTTTTGGACGTCCACAACTGGGGGGGGGGGAGGGGGGTCCAGTCAAAAGTGGACAAATGTGGACAAGGGGGGAGGGGGGGTAAAAAATAGCAAAAAATTGGTGGACGTCTTTTATGGATGGCCCCTAGTTATAAACTTCTAGTTACAGGTTGGGAGGGAGAGAGAGGGAGATACAGAGAGAGAGAGGGGGGGAGAGACAGAGAGAGAGAGAGAGAGAGAGAGAGAGAGAACCAATACAGAAGATGACAATCGTTTAAGCCAATCTCTTACATTCAGCTGGGTCACACCTGATGGGACTAAGCCAATCTCTTACATTCAGATGGGTCACACCTGATGGAACTAAGCCAATCTCTTACATTCAGCTGGGTCACACCTGATGGAACTAAGCCAATCTCTTACATTCAGCTGGGTCACACCTGATGGAACTAAGACAATCTCTTACATTCAGCTGGGTCACACCTGATGGAACTAAGACAATCTCTTACATTCAGCTGGGTCACACCTGATGGAACTAAGCCAATCTCTTACATTCAGCTGGGTCACACCTGATGGAACTAAGCCAATCTCTTACATTCAGCTGGATCACACCTGATGGGACTAAGCCAATCTCTTACATTCAGATGGGTCACACCTGATGGGACGTAAGTCATATATTCAGGTTAGCTAAACGGCAGTAAGTACTATAAGAAACGGGTCAACGTGAAGTAGCCCATGGGTCGCATTTTTTACCCATCCCATCCCTGGACTAGTCAGTAAAGTTATATGTAGCTTGTAAAACAAAAGTTGACAGCAAAAAAAAAGGATTAGTAGCAGGATGTATGTGTGCGTGCGTGTGTGTGTGTGTGTGCGAGGTGAGACTTGTGTGGAAAAAAGTAAAAATCAAATTGAAAGCAATAAATAAAAAAAAAGTTCTAACAAAATGAAAACATAATTCTAACTTAAGAGGTCATAGGTCATACTTTATCTATCGACGCAATATATTATCATGTATTATATTACTTTCACAATATTTCCTATTGGTGTGTGTGTGTGTGAGAGAGAGAGAGAGAGAGAGAGAGAGAGAGAGAGAGAGAGAGAGAGAGAGAGAGAAATATGAGACAAAAATTATTTTTAAAAATTATATAAACATGTCTATACAATCATATAAACATGTCTATACAATCATATAAACATGTCTATACAATCATATAAAACATGCCTATACAATCGATTATAATCAAGAAACTTCAAATGTTTCAGTGCTCCAATGATTGTAGAGATTTGTGAGCCTATGATAATGGAAGCCATTGAAGCGCAGACTAAGACCGAATTCAAAAATAATGTAAAGATACCCCCCACCCCTTTTTTGCATTATGACATATATGACAGTGTGACCTCTTTTCATTAGAAATAAACAGATGCACTATAATCTACTAACTTGCATATCTTGAAAACATGTCTGGGAAAAAAAGTAATAATAAAAAAAAAAGAAGTTTAAAATAGATTTAAGATGGAAAAAGAATTAGCTATTTACTTTATATTTAATTTTTTTCTTCGTTACTTTAATTCAAATAACTAAAAACTGATACATTTCTCTTTAATGATATTTAAACAAGCTATTCACATTCTTGGAGTTGGATAGATAAAGGATATTTTTTCTGTAGCCGTTATGAGGCAATCTAACAGTGAGGAACCAGTTTCTGTAGCCGTTATGAGGCAATCTAACAGTGAGGAACCAGTTTCTGTGGCCGTTATGAGGCAATCTAACAGCGGGGAACCAGTTTCTGTAGCCGTTATGAGGCAATCTAACAGCGGGGAACCAGTTTCTGTAGCCGTTATGAGGCAATCTAACAGCGGGGAACCAGTTTCTGTAGCCGTTATGAGGCAATCTAACAGCGGGGAACCAGTTTCTGTGGCTACTAAGACAGATATCTAAAGATGTAATAATCGCTCATACTTCGTTATCACTTCACAACATAAACGATCACTTTGTTCTATGGCGTTCGTTGCCAACCTTCACATTGCCCGATGAAGAATGTAAAACCAGCCAACTTTCAAATGAAGTTTTATTATGAACTTGCTTTGTACAGTCTTTGTGAGGCACATCGTTTAAAAACACACACATCATGCAATAATTAGCAATACACAATAACTATAAACTTTGGGAGTAAATTTAGTTTGAAATATATACTATTATGTTTAAATTTGAAAACTTATTTTACGGACTGGTTAAAATCCCATTAGTCCACCCATCTTTAAATGGGCACTTGAGTTAAGTTGGAAAAGTAAAGGCGGCTGGGCGTTGTGCTAATCACACAATTCCTTTATATGCCGATGTTACTAAAATAGATGAATTTAGGGCTAAAAGAACCAGTTACAGAATGAATCAGACAGGGCAGGAGGCACCGAAAGAATAGCCTACTGTGGCGTGTACAATTTGCCCTCATCACCGGGTCAAGATTCCAGCCGCCATATTGAATCGTTTCATCGACGTCGCCTTTCCCCCAATCGTTTCACTGACGTTCTTCCCCCCCCCCTCCCCCAAACGTTTCGGTGACAGACATCGTCGTTTTCACCCCCCCCCCCCCCATAAACGTTGCACCAACGTATTCGCCCCAACCTTATAAAAGACGTGAATAGTAGTAGTTGAGTTAGTAAGGCGCTCTGAGTTAGTAAGGTGCTGACAGTTATACGTTAGAGTAGTGTAGATAGCTCTAAGATTCTAAGAGTTAGTTGTAAACTTGTAGTGACATTTGTTTAAGTTGACATCATTAGACAAAGGACTTATATTGTATATACATATATATTCACCTATGTTTAGAAGCAATTAAAGTTAGATCTGTTGTGTTCATATACCAAGCCTTGGCGTTGATATATTTATTAGTTAGAAAAGTTAACGTTACATATTTGAAAGTAATAACGTAACATTTGGCGAGCCTGCCCTCAATATATAAACTCTGACGTAACACCTACCCTTCAACAAAAAATTCAGCCTCTACTGGAGATTTAAGTAACTGTTGTGTATGGCTGAGTAAGGAGCTATTAATTTCGATAATAGGTCTGGAGCAGCCAATTTTAGTAATACCTTAATTAGTTATCGCGCGAGAAATTAATTAATGGTACTATTCATATTAAAAAGTCGGGTGTGTGTTTGGTGGGATTTCGGTAAAGATTATTGTCAATGATTTATTAAGACAGCAATAGACTTCAAAGTAAGGGGACACCTAATAGCAATACAGCTTTGATGCTTGGAATGTTATAAGAAACCATCCAGAGTATTAAAATACTGCAATGAAATCATGGCAAGAGCCCCAGACAATGATAATGGATGATCCAGACTTAATGTGAAGTTAACGATCCAAACCTAAATTAAACATGAAAAGTAGAGCTATAATTATTAAAATATTTCACTGTTGACGTTTTCGAACTTTTAAAATTAAATTCGCACAGGGTGCTAAAATAGTTCATAGTATAAACATGTTTTCTAAACCCAAAGCCAGCAACAAACGACAAGTCATTCGACTGTGCTCAAAATGGACAGCACCAGAGGAACGGCACAAGTCTGTAAACAGTTCTACAAGTACCAAGCAAACCAATGTAGACTTGTTGACCGATTTAAGATAAAATTAGCGCGTGTCAGTAAATTTTACAATATTTTCGTGGCTCGATCAATAAATAAAACTTGTAGAAACCCTGGTGTTGAAGGAACGTCTTAGGTCTATTGAAGGAACGTCTTAAGTGTGTTGAATAAGAAACAAAGACAAGGTTGGCAGGTGACACACAATTTTGTTGCACTCGGGTGCCCTCAAATACACAATGGTGAGGTATGGAGGTAGGGAGCAGAAATATCAACCATATGACTAACATATACAATTTAAACACAGTGATAAATCACATACTAATAGGCTAGACGTTTACTATATATATGCAATGACACTGGTAAAAGCTCGTGTTTAAAAAAAACAAGCAATTAAGCCTGTTCCATTCTGGACACAGGACGTGTTAGCGCATTTTCAGTACGTTTGTTATCTTTCAGTAAATATTTGTAAATTTTGGAAATGTTTATAAATTCAATTGTGTAATGCATATATCTGAAAAAAGATATTAAAAGGACAAGTAAGTCATGTTGAATAACTGTTACAAAAATAAATAATGATTACGCCCCTTTGATTAGCTTTTATTATTTATATTTAAAATATAAGCAAAACGGTACATAACAATCTCTTATATTTTGGCCCTGAGAGGTCAAATCGCGAAATGGACTTTTGATGTACACTTGGCAGGCCAAGACATACACAATGATATATACATCATGGGTCTAGGACTTATGGTTGCTGAGATATAGGGCGGTCCATTATTAATATAGCTTATATAGTAAAAAACAGCATTTTATGAGGCCCCTTTTACGGCCCTGAGAGGTCAGATCGCGAAATGGAAAAAAAGTTATTTCTTGGTAGGCCAAGACCTACAAAATGATATATACATCATGGGTCTAGGACTTATAGTTGCTGAGATATAGCGTTCCTTTATTAATATAGCTTATATAGTAAAAAACGGTACTAAGGCCCCTTTTACGGCCCTGAGAGGTCAGATCGCGAAATGGAAAAAAGCTATTTCTTGGCAGGCCAAGACCTACAAAATGATATATACATCATGGGTCTAGGACTTATGGTTATTGAGATCTAGGGTGATGACAGACAGACAGACAGACAAAACGGGGACAATAGAGCATTTTCGAAAAAAAATGCTCTAAAAAGAAGTATTAATGACAGATTGAACATAGATGTCACTATCGACAGATTGAACATAGATGTCACTATTGACAGATTGAACATAGATGTCACTATTGACAGATTGAACATAGATGTCACTATTGACCGAACAAAGAACCCTGTCAGCATTGACAGAACACTGAGCAAGATCAACAGTAACTCGATGGGTAACAAGCTGGACATGACATAGCAATACTGGATGGGAAAACCCTGAATATATATATTGTCTCTGTGTAATAAAAACCGCTCTATAAAGGGCTCTAACAGTGCTACATAACGTTTAAAAATATATAGGGCCCAGGGCGACAACATAGCCGTGCTTTGATAAACTCTTGTGTAGTGTGTGTGAAGTCCCTTTAAGGATGAGATGAAATCTCTTAGATCCTGTAAACCACTAATTGGACGGTTTTTATGGTGCCCTTCTTTCATCCCCACCATAGCCGTAAGTGCAATGGCCATGGAGGCACCACGGGAGACATATCGGGGACTTAAGCCAAGACCTGAAAAATTTCCTTGGTCCTCACCGGGTACCTTTAGGTCTACAGCGAGCGCTTTACCGCACGACCATCCTTCCCCATCTTGTGTAGTGTGACCCGACCCATTCGCTACATGTGTTTGTAACTCATCTTGACCTCGAAATGACCTTTTTGTGACATCCGTGACGAAGCGAGGCCTTCAACCGCTTCAAGTCTGTTTTCATTCACACGCTAAGCCAAGTGCGACAGTTTTCACGGGCGTTTCTCAACCCCCCCCCCACTCCCAATCTAACAGTGTGTTATCTACCCAATAGTGGCGTCCTCCAGTTGGTACCAAGACTGGTCATCAAGCTCGATACCCCCCCTCCATCCCCGTTGGTCACTATCTGCGAAGATTGTGTGAAATGTGTCAAGTAAAGTTAGTACACAAACATATGTTGTAGTTGGTATTTAAATATCAAGGGTTCCCATACTGAAAGTCGCCATTGACCGGTGGGTTGAGATCTATGGCTCTCCAAAAGCTGAATTAACGTTTAGGTGAGTAACATGAGGATCTATAGGCCAACTCACCGAGATGCGTGTGTGTGTGTGTGTGCTCTGTTGTAATGCCAACTCAACGAGATGAATTGTATTATTTAATAATGAGTAATTGTACCAAATGAATTGTTGAGTGCATCTGTTACGGGCTCTTTTGTGGATAACCATTAAACACACAGTGAAACACACAGGTATATCAACAGATAAGTCAACGCTTATTGATTTGAAATATAAAATAAATGAGCTTTATTTAAACTACTCGTGACTGCACGACTATCTCATACAAACTCTGATACAACACCCCTTAAAAACTAACTTACAACTTCTGGTCCCCGATCTGGTGGGTGGGGGATAGGGGGGGGGGGTGTTTCGGACAGTAGGGCTTTGATCTCGGTAGGAGATCGGGGCGATGCGTTACGCACATCAAAGCCTGACTCGGAGGTTTGACCAGAGTCCAGTGGTGCTTTGATTTCGGGAGAAGAATAGGGGGCGGGGCGTTACGGACATCAAAGCCTGACAATAGGGCTTTGATTTCGGTCACTTTAACTGTGCTACGCTGACCACAGGTGTGGCGATGAGGAAACATAATATGGGGGAGGGGGCTGTGATGAGGTGGGGTGCGATCGTAACATCTCCCTCCTTGTCAGTAAGCATGATGCAATCATGCAAAATAAAATATACATCAAAATGTGTACTAAACCAAAAAAAATCATACATTGGGAAATTACATAATTATTAATGTCAAAATGACATGCTGATAGAATACACAAGAGACATAATTCTAAAATTACGTCTTCTAACAGAAGTGTCATCCATTCTACGGTCTATCAAACCAATTTGTTTGGTTCCAGCTACACTATCTTAACTAAAAAAGTAGAAACTAAAATATAAGCAATTTACTTATATTGGTACATCTAACAGTTTACAAGAGATTGCATTACACAAAAAGACAATTGATTATAACATATTAAAGTAAAGCATGAACAAATTATATATGCACACAATCCCAGTACCATAAATAACACCAATTACAAACTAAGGGATCGTAATCTGTCACTAAACAAAATGTCATCCCAAAGTTTCCTACTGTACTAACCCATTATAAATCTTCTATAACATACAGGCCTCTTTTTGATAGAGGGAAACAATGAAAAAACAAAAAAAACTGGTACAACATAACGTTTTAAAATTAATAAAAGAATTCTATATTTACAGAGAGAGAAAACACCTCTCAACAGATTGTTACAACTGGTAAGAGTGTATCAACAAATGGCCAAAATTTCTAGTGCTTGGTCACTCACGGCCACCAAGAACAAAAATCAGATAACAATATTAAATTAATCGGTGACTTTATATTAAAGAAAAAAAATACTTGAAGCTAAGTTTTACATGTAATTTGGAAGATAGTGTAATGAGTCCTATGATGATCGTAAGTTATCATCCAATATCAACAAAATCGGATTATATTAGCTTGGTGATTAACGTTTACAACACAAAACAATATGATGTCAATAGATACTTTACCTAAACCAGAATGGAGGTATATGTTACTCATGAAAATGTATCACACAATTATCGCTGCCCTTACAGCTTTAATAGTTTGGGCTTTGTTCCTGAATTTGGTTTGAAATGCAACGAGACAAAGTGTCAGCTAATACGTTTTGCTTACCCGGAATGGTCTGGATGACAAAATTGAAATCTTGTAGTAACAGAGCCCACCTTGCTACTCTATGATTCCCTAGTTTCTTTGAATTGATGAAAGCCAGTGGCGCATGGTCGGTCAAGAGAGTGAAAGGGGCACCCAGGAGGTACCTGGCCAGCTTGGTGATGCACCATATGATGGCTAGTCCCCCCTCTCTATAGTAGCATACCTAGTTTCAGCTAATGCCAGTTTACGGCTAACGTACAACCAGGGTGTAACACCCCATCATGGCCCTGTAACAGGGCCCTACCAAACAGAAGGGCGTACTGATATCCGGTAGTTTGAGAATGGGCTGTTGGGCGAACGCTATCTTGATTAAATCGAGCGCATGTTTACACCTGTCAGACCATGTAACTTTATTCGATACTCCCTTTCTGGTTAGATTGGCTAGTGGTTCCATCACATGTGCAAAGTTAGGTATAAATTTACGGTAAAAATTGCACAGACCTAGCAAGCTGCGGACTTGCTTCTTAGACGACGGTACTTCTATGTTCAATATTCTTGACACAGTCTCGTCTACTGGTCGTATCGAGTTGTTGCCTACCTTATGTCCCAAGAAAGTAATCTCTGTCAGTCCTATTTCTAGTTTAGTTGGTCTGACAGTCAGGTTGTGTCGCTTTAATATGTCGAATACCTCTCGAAGGCCTTGCATATGTTTTTCCCAGTCTTCATGAAAAACACAGATATCATCTAAGTAGTAAATTGTGTCAAGTCTGTGGGAGAATAACTTGGCCATCATTCTGTTGAATGTGGCCGGTGCATTGACCAACCCGAAACTCATAAAGTTCCATTGGAATAAACCAAATGGAGTGATAAATGCCGTCAGGGGCTTTGCTTCTTGGGTTAAAGGTATTTGCCAGTAACCTCTGGCTAAATCCAATTTAGAAAAATATTTGGCATTAGCTAACCTTGTCATTAACTCTTCAGAGTTAGGCATTGGATAGGAATCTAGAACAGTAATTTTATTCAACTGACGATAGTCTACACACAGTCTAATGTCACCAGTTTTCTTTTTCACTAGCACTATAGGGGCAGCATATGGAGACTCTGATGGCTCAATGACCCCCCCTGTCTCTGTAGTTCTATTAACTCCCTTTGAATCTGTCCCCGGTGGTGTAGAGGTAGCGCATACGGTCTCAGTCGAATCACTTTATCTTCTGATAGTTTTATGTCATGTTTAATTACATCCGTCTTACCCGGCACGTCCGAAAGAATGTTTAAATAATCAGTCAGAAGTCCCTCGACGGTCGCGGCTTTGTCAGAAGGTAAGCTACTAATTCGTACATCTTTCCAGGTTTCCGTAGTTCCAATTTCTGGTATATCATGTGACAGCATATTATCATCTGATAGATCGTCTTCTTTCAGTAAGAGGCAACTGATATTAGTCTCCGCTGTAGACGGTACATTGTCTGGGTGGGAGATATCTATTGGTCGTGGGTAATACTCTTTCAACATGTTAATATGGAATGTCTTAACCTTTTTTCAGATATAGATTTCATAGTCCACGTCAGTCACTTTTCTAACAACTTTAAAAGGTCCCTGCCACCTAATGAACAGTCTATTTGTCTTATCTGGTAATAGTACAAGTACTTCGTCCCCCGGGCGGACACGTCTCATTGTTCGGCTGGTATTTACCCTCGTCATGGTTTGAGAGTTCCTGTTTGAGACATTGGTCTTGGCTACGTCACAGGCCTGGATAAGTCTTTGTCGAGTGTCGATAACCAGTTCATATGTTGTTCTAACCTCAGGGGTTAAATCGGCCTTAGTCATGAGGTCTTTCAAAATGGATAGTGGTCCTTTCGGATTTGCGCCATACACCATCTCGAATGGTGAGAACCCTGTGGTTTCTTGGGGAACTTCCCTATACGCGAACAGTACACATGGTAGCATGAGGTCCCAGTCACCGGGACTGTCATTGGCTACTTTACTAATCATGCTCTTTATTGTTCCATTAAGTCTCTCACAAATCCCATTGCTGTGGAGGTGGTATGGAGATGTGAATGTCTGTTTGATTCCTAGTACCGTTGTGAATTGTTTGGTCATGTCAGATACAAACTGGGTTCCTCTATCTGATAAAATAACATCAGGGAAACCTGTCCTACAGAAAATGCTAAGCAGTGCCTGCGCCACGTCTTCAGCCCTAATGAATTTTAGCGGTACGGCTTCCGGCCACCTTGAACATACATCCACCACTGTTAATATATAACGATGTCCCCTGTACGACATTACTGGCATTGGCCCTATTATGTCTATGGCAAACTTTTTGAACGGTCGGTCGATCACATCTGTCACTTGCAGGGGCGCCCTACCTCGTGTGGGTTTGGTCCCTTTCACCTGGCATATAATGCACGTCTTCACATATTTCTTTATGTCTCTTGTCATACCTGGCCAGAAGAACTTACCCATGATCCTATGTTTGGTCCTAGTGACCCCCATGTGACCCGCCAATACAGAGTCATGAGCCGTTTTAAGCACCAAGTGCCTATATTTGATGGGTACAAGGAGTTGTTTCAATATATTTCTCTTAGATTGTATTTTTCGAAACCATACACCTTCGTCCAGCGCTATCCGTTCTCCAATTGCCCTGCCTTTCTTCGTTGAACTTTCGCACTGACTAATTAACTTTTGTAAAGAAGTGTCGTTTTGCTGGTCATACCGGAATGAGCTCTCGTCTACACGAACCCTGTCAACTCCGTCCACAACCTGTTCGTCTAGGGATCTGCCATTCTCATTAACGGATACTTCCTTTTGGCTTCCCACGGCAGTCTCTGTAACTACGTCTAACTCTGTCATAACCTGGTCTGTACTGGGACTTTCTTTTGAGTAGTCAGTGTCAATATGAGGTTCCTGGCAGTAAATGTCTTTATCCCTCATCCCTTGTGCCCTCGTGATGACGGCGTTACAGTTCTGCATGGGTGCATTCTGTCTTACCCAACTGTCTAATTCCACGGGACTACATTCTATCACGCCAGGGATGTTCCCAATTAGAACATCATAGGGTGGATCATCAATTACAAAGGCAGGTACCATGCCCGAATAGAAAGGGGTCTTGATTTTAATCATGGCGAGGGGTAACTCGTGTATACCTCCTACAAATGACACGCAATGTCCTGTTTCCCCCGTAAACTCATGATCTTTAACCAGAGATCTTCTGATGCCTACTACTGTAGCCCCAGTGTCACGTAACACGTTTACTGGTGTGTCACCCACAAACCCAGGGTAGAACTTGAGACTATGACCTGTGGCTAGTATTGCTAGCACCGGGCTAGCTCTCTCTATCTGCCTCTGTCTGGAATCGTTTGTCAGATATGTATTTCTGCCAGGGTAGTTTCTCTTTGGCTTGGTGCAATATCGTGAAGTATGCCCCCTGCCGTTGCACGAGAAACATGTTAAACTACTAACTTTGTCATCCTTACAGTCCCTAGCAAGATGTCCGCCCTTCCCGCATGAGTAACACGATCTGTCTCTGTCACGGCGGTCATTAGAACTGCTTCTGTGACGTCCGGGACTAGAGCTATGTCTACGTTCAGGTTGTGTGACTGCCCTGGCATAACATAGAACGTCTTGTCGTTGTTCTGTGTCTGCTTTCGATATGGGGTTTTCTGGATGTGCTGATTTGTATTTTCTCAAGAGGTCGGTAACTTCCTCTAACGATTTCGGCCCCTTCTCTTTTAAAAATGCTATAACATCCTTATGACACGCGTCTACGGCTTTGTCAACTAATATAAGTTCCCTCAGATTTTTATACTCTTGTTCTATACCCGATAATGCCACCCACCTATCGAAATACAAACTAAGATTTGTTGTAAATATCTGCGGATCGTCATCACTGGACGGACGGATGTAATGAAATTTGTCCCTATACCCCTCAGAGGTGTTTCCATACATTCGCATCAGTGCGTCTTTTACTATTTTGTAATCCCTTATTTCCACTCTGTCTAATTTCAAGCAGACATCCAAGGCTTTACCCCGGAGAAATGTCAAAAGTGAGGACGCCCATTCACCCTCTGCTATCCCCGCACTACTTGCCAACAGCTCGAAACGTGATAGGTATGTGTCCATACTGTCCACATCCTCACTGAAATATGGTAACTTCAGGGTAGGCGTAGTTAGTCTCTCGCTATTCATGGTACTCGGGGGTTCGCTTGCTCTTGCTCTATCGAGTTCCAAACGCTCTTTTGCATTTTCCGCCTCTAGCTTTCTAATCATTCTCTCTTCGCACCTCTCTTCCCTCTCCTTATCCTCCCTCACGCGTCTCTCTTCCCTCTCTCCTCCCTCACGCGTCTCTCTTCCCTCTCCTTATCCTCCCTCTCTTTGTTTCTCGCTATCTCCTCGCGTCTCTCTTCTTTCTCCTCGGCATCTCTTAGCTTAACCCAATCACGCAACTCCTGCCCGGTAAGTCCAAGGGACTTACCATTCTCTATTAAAGCTGTCAGGGTTGTCATGGCACTGATTATATATACAGCACAATATATCCCTAATACAAAATGAAAGGAGAATACTAGCAATAATAACTAACTATATAACTACTGGACAGAAAAAAGAACAACACCAACGAGAAAAAAATAATAGTACAGCAATATAAAGTACCTAACTAATGGAACAAAAATTATGATAATTAACCTAAATGCAAGTGTTTTAGTTGTTCCAAGTGGACCCTATTTTAACCTCCACTGTATTCGAATCAATACAGAATTCCACTAGGAACAACGAACAAAATACATTAGCAGGTTACAGTTAATGTTTATAAAAATTAATAAATAAAACAAAATTAAAATATTAACTTAGCTGGAGCTTCCAGACCCTCTTGCAGAATTGTTATCAATAATATAGTTCCATTCGAATTTTAACTCTAATGTTATTAGTTTCTGATTTATTTTATTGTTTTTTTTTTTCTAGATTAAAAAATAATATTGTCAATAATCCAATATTGTAAATGTACCACAGTAAATACCAGTCTTGAGACTCAGTCGGATGAGTAATCCACACAGTTAGCTCACTATAGAACAATTAGTTTCATCTCAGCTCAACAGCAATCTCGGTTATACATCAGCATCAGCAATTTTCAGTTACACATAGACCTCAGTTTAAAGGCAAAATGAACGATTCAGGACCACTGCTGCAGCCTTCTCAGCAACAATAACTTCTATCACAGAACAGTTTAAATGGTTGACAGCAGCTATATGACAAGCTAGACCTTATTATATCCGTAGCTCACATATAATCCACAGAAGAAAATAACCGCAACGTGGTTTGTATTAACATCAATTTTAACAATATCCTTAATAAGCAGTCACGAGTTCACGTCGGAGGTGCCATAAATGTTACGGGCTCTTTTGTAGATAACCATTAAACACACAGTGAAACACACAGGTATATCAACAGATAAGTCAACGCTTATTGATTTGAAATATAAAATAAATGAGCTTTATTTAAACTACTCGTGACTGCACGACTATCTCATACAAACTCTGATACAACACCCCTTAAAAACTAACTTACAACTTCTGGTCCCCGATCTGGTGGGTGGGGGATAGGGGGGGGGGTGTTTCGGACAGTAGGGCTTTGATCTCGGTAGGAGATCGGGGCGATGCGTTACGCACATCAAAGCCTGACTCGGAGGTTTGACCAGAGTCCAGTGGTGCTTTGATTTCGGGAGAAGAATAGGGGGCGGGGCGTTACGGACATCAAAGCCTGACAATAGGGCTTTGATTTCGGTCACTTTAACTGTGCTACGCTGACCACAGGTGTGGCGATGAGGGAAACATAATATGGGGGGAGGGGGGCTGTGATGAGTGGGGTGCGATCGTAACAGCATCATTACAACGTATTTTGTTTCATAATTGTTAGAACCTTTGTATCAAAATGAAAAAGAAAATTGTTCGAATCTTGTTAAGCTTCATCCCCGCAACTTTCCTTTATTTTTTTATGCATGAATATTTTTATGAACAGATAGGTCGCAAAAAACAAACAACTGTCAAAATGGGTTTAGAATAGAAAAAAAAATAATAATTTTGAACCTCTGAAGTACTCTGTGCATGTGTACTGTCAATATGACTGCATTGACACTGCATTTGGGAAAACATGACCCAATCTCACTACATTGACACATCACTAATTATATTGGTAATGCGCACACATTTAAAAACACAATTATTACAATCAAGCACAAAGATGTTTAAAACGGTATTTTTATAACCATTTTATTCTGTCATCAACGTCTCTGTACACATATCACATGTTCTATTTTAATAAGTGTTTTTGCTTCTAGTCATATGTTCTAACATCTAGTCATATGTTCTAACTTCTAGTCATATGCTCTATATTCTAACCATATGTTCTAACTCCTAGTCATATGTTCTAACTTCTAGTCAATTTTTTTTAACATTCTGCTAAATAGTACGCGACAACCAGTCGTTTAAGTGCTATAGTGGCGTGTAAGTCAACACTAGAAGGGAGTGGGTAGGTGGTCTTCTAGTCAACTAGGCCGAACTTTAAGTAGTTATTGCGTACCCTGTCTGTAGATAACATTTACAACAAAGTTGACATTCCAAGCTTTGGCTAGCTTCCACCATACATGTATTATTGCTGTGTTGATAGTGCCAGGAATTAAATAGGTCCGGTCGAATTGAAATATAAAACTGTTGTGTGGAAAACGTTTTCCTCAACGCGAGTATTTTTCTGTTCCCGCTACTGTTATGTGTGTCAGGCGATTCTGGGTCAAGGTAAGACTACTAAGTAGGTCAATTTGGGTCAATGTTTAACACACACACACACAGTCGATATTACACTATTAACACACGATTTGTAATGTTACATCATTTTAAGGCAAGTAAGTAGTTCGACTCTAACCAATATGACATAGTTATCAATATAAAATGTTATGGGCAGTTTTAAATTTACGATTCACTCAATGCGGTAGGAGGTGGTCAGGTAGTGTGCCAGATGGGTGTATAGCAGGTTACGGTTTCGAATCCCAGCGACCTCAGTAAAACGTGGTTTACACGGAGCCGTAGTAAGAGGGGCGCAAATCGAACAGATATCATTAGGGAGCGACCGATAATCCGATCGGTATTGGACCGATATTGGCACTATCGGTTAATATCGGATCGGCTGATTTTTGTAGGGAGCGACCGATAGTCGAACCGATACTGGCACTATGGGTTAACTATCGGACCGGCCGTTTTTTGGCTGCCGATACATTGTTTGTTTTTTTTCACAACAGAGTTGCAGAAAAAAAATCAGTAAATAACCCAATTTTATAACCAAATCAGACAAGATTTAAAAAAAAAGGAGAAAAAAAACCCGTACACAGAAACTGTCACGTCTACATAAAATTACATCAGGGATATGACCTTGAAACAATAGGATTGGCATTTCTTAATTCTAATGTATGACCTTGAATGATACAATTAGTGAACATCTGTGTGATTTTTTTTTTGGGATGGGAAGTTGGGGAGGTGGGGTATGTACGGTAGTGGAGGGTTGGATAAACAAGACTTACGTGTGGGCGAAGAGTTACAAAATATGACAGGGAAGGGGTGAACATGGGTTGTCATACGTTATTAGATTGGAAACTACAGCATGAGAAAAACAAATCTTTGGCATTGTTGTTGATTAAAAAGAAAATATCGGTATCGGTAAAAATGCTGGGGAAAAATATAGGTATCGGACTATCGGTAAAAAGGCAAATTGGTCGCTCCCTAGATATCATTGGCCCATTTCCTTGGGGACGCCGTCATGTAAAGTAATCTTCTATGGAATGACTGAGGATCCTGGGAATCGTCAAGGGCCCCAAAAATAACTTATGAGAACCCTTTTTGGGGAGATTTCGGGATGGTTTGTCAGAGAGGCCAAGACTAATTGATGGCAGCCCTGACTGGGATGGTTTGTCAGAGAGACCAAGACTAATTGATGACAGTCCTGACTGGGATGGTTTGTCAGAGAGACCAAGACTAATTGATGACAGTCCTGACTGGGATGGTTTGTCAGAGAGACCAAGACTAATTGATGACATCCCTGGTTGGGATGGTTTGTCAGAGAGACCAAGACTAATTGATGACATCCCTGGTTGGGATGGTTTGTCAGAGAGACCAAGACTAATTGATGGCAGCCTTGGTTGGGATGGTTTATCAGAGAGACCAAGACTAATTGATGACAGTCCTTACTGGGATGGTTTGTCAGAGAGACCAAGACTAATTGATGACATCCCTGGTTGGGATGGTTTGTCAGAGAGACCAAGACTAATTGATGACAGCCTTGGTTGGGATGGTTTGTCAGAGAGACCAAGACTACTTGATGACATCCCTGGTTGGGATGGTTTGTCAGAGAGACCAAGACTAATTGATGACATCCCTGGTTGGGATGGTTTGTCAGAGAGACCAAGACTAATTGATGGCAGCCTTGGTTGGGATGGTTTGTCAGAGAGACCAAGTCTAATTGATGACAGCCCTGACTGGGATGGTTTGTCAGAGACCAATACTAATTGATGACAGCCCTTGTTGGGAGCCCACGACTCACTGATGACCAATGGTTGGGATATTAAAAGTGGCCACAGTTCATTCAGTGGGCACGGGTTCAATATAAAATTAAAGAGAACTGGCATTCCTACTTGTACTAATGAATCACACACAAGTTCAATGATGTCTGACCACTTCACTCATTGTCAGTGTGTGGGTTGTTGGGCCATCAGTGAGCATAGCACGGGGTGTAGTGATTAGATATAATATATGTTACGAACAAAGCCCGAAACTGGCCGGCCAAATCGGGAAGTGGCGAATATCGCATCGCCGATGTCCTATCTTTCTAGGTTTCGGGATTTAGCCAGTTTGCGAAATAGCATTGAGCGATCGGCTAAAGTCGGAAAAAAAGGCCATGGAAGATTTTGGGTGTTTGTAAACTGTAATGATAATCATATTATATATCATCACTGTCTTGTATCAGTTCGCGAACTGTCCGGCCAAAGTAGCATATACACCGGGCGTTTCCAATACATCAGACATTGACACCTCGGCCAAAATGCGAAATGGTCGGCCAATTCGGGAACTGGCCCGAACTTCGGGCTTTGGCCGTAACATAAACAATGCTAATCAATAACGTGTTCAGCCTGTAAGACTAACTTCATTTCAGAGTAGCCTATTTATGTCATTGTTACTGGTCTTGATATTAAC
This sequence comes from Bulinus truncatus, assembly GCA_021962125.1. NCBI lineage: Eukaryota > Metazoa > Mollusca > Gastropoda > Planorbidae > Bulinus > Bulinus truncatus. The sequence goes on from JAGDYQ010000361.1 coordinate 333,532, forward strand.
ACATAGAAATGTACACATGTATGTAGCATATTGTCTATTACAACTAAGAACGACATCTGTCTGTGTGTGAAATGATTATATCTACTAAATAAACAATTTGTGTTTAAATCTGGGGGAAAAAAGTGACACAGGAAGAAAATTAAAGAAAAAAAATCTTTTCTAAGCCTTTGCTTTTTTTCAGCACTAGCAATAATAATTGATAAAAAAAAACTTACTGCAATAGGAAAACAGGATTCACGTGAAGTTAAAAGTTCTTGTTTCTCTTTTTTTTTACCTAATTGTACCCCCCCCTCCTTTTTTTGTACTGTTTTTTTTTACCAGTTTCATGTTTTTTTTAGTGCAAGGTCAGTGTGACTTTATTTTCAATTATTAGTTTGACAAGGTCATCGTATTCTAACGCCTGGAGCAACTACAAATAATGAGTTAAGACAGACCACTGTTTGAAGTGTTCTACCTAAAGTGACCAGGGAAAGGTCACACATTAATTATTAGGTCTTATCTCAAACGCGATCTCAAAGTCTAGACCGGACTTTATGAGTAAAATGTCACAATAAATATTGAGGTCATAATGACATCATTCTAGTCGCCCGGTCACCGCACCGGTCAATACTGTTCTGACCCAGCAATTACTGAGTAATTCACCAACCGTTGTGTTACCATAAGGTCTCAACAAGTGTTCGACTCACAGTTTATACACGTTCTTAGTCAGCTCCCTAAGACTCAGTTATCAAAGTCTATAAACACAATATGTCAAGAACTAGTTCATTAACAAAAATAAACGGACTCATAATAAAAATTTTAATAGTTCATACGAACTCAGGTAAATATTTAGAACTTTGCTCATTTCTTGAGGTTCATTATTATTTATTTTTTTAAAGTTATCTTTATTTCATAATGTGTTATGTAATGTCTCCATAGCATTGCTTCCAAACATAAATATTTCTATTTAAAAAATACACAAAGTACGATTCTCTTTGGGTCTGACAACTGATTATGTACACAATATCAACGGGATACGAGAGACACTATCAAACAAGTTCTTCATACATAATGTATACAAGAGCGGGAATAGTGTGCGTGTGTGGGGAGGGCCGGAAGGGGGAGGGTAAAGATCCACATAAACGTAATTATTATTACGCCACATGGGTGGTGAGGTCTGAATGTACATTTCTATGAACTTTCGAGGAGAAATAGCACCAACACACCCCATATATATATATATATATATATATATGTGTGTGTGTGTGTGTGTGCTATGTGCATACATGTTGGTATTGTTACTATTTTCTGATTTCGGTGGCCAGTGTTACTAGACACGGACGGAGATGACCACGCCTTATGCTGGGTGGACTGGGTGATGTACAGGCCCGTATCCAGGTCAAAGTAAGCAGGGAGGCACCAATACCCAGCAAGGGGGTACCTTTACTTTTTCTTTATTTTTTCCTCCTTTTTTTTTCTTTTTTAATGGAGGTGGGCACTCCACACCTAGCGCGGGGGGGCACGCCCCCCAGTGCCCCACCCCTGGCTACGGGGCTGGTGGTGTACCTGACTCAACATGGTCACTTAATGACTGTGAGTTGTTCGATAATTAGTGCGCATTGGTTAGTACATATACATGTTTTTTACATCAATAAAACCTTCATGAGCACACTTTGGTCTGAAAGAATGCAAAATCTAATAAAATAATAGCGATTTGGGTTCTGTGTAAATAAATTTGGGTTCGAAAGTAAATTATTAATACAACAGTATTCCGGTTTAAAATACAATCATGAAAAAAATCTGATCTGCCCGAAACCAAAAATAACATATCAAGCCTAAGGGAATATAACTCTATGCAAAATGTTTTGCAGGGTACAGCTAGTACGAAAATAATACTTTACTTTGCGTACAGCTAGTACAAAAATAATACTTTACTTTGACTACCACCCATAGGCTCGAATTGAAATAAAAAAAAAATGATTGGCGTTAGCATGGTGGTGTGCACATAATCGCCTTTAAATAACTTTCCAACACATTCCATTCTTGACCCAATCGAATTACAATAATAAACATTTCAAGTAAATTCCAATATCAGCCTACTTTGCATTAACATAATGAAAGTTTTTATTTTTAAAGGAATGCGTTAAAAGTATGTTTTAGTGAAGTTGTTTTCTTTTATTACCTTTGTTTATATTTGGTGTTGTATCTCCAGCCACCGGCTGTACAGAGGAGTTGACAGTTCAATGTTTGTGCACAGATACAATAGCGACGTGGTAGTACACATTATACTTACACCTCTGACAGGTTGAAATAAAATGGAAGCAAAGTTTGACAGTGGTATTTTTGGAACAAGGAATATCAGATATCGCTGACACAGGTCATAGAAACAGTTCAGCTTTGTCTCAACTGTGGACATATGTCACGGTGAAACACAGACACAACGGGGGGAGTGTGACATGAACCCTGCAGCTGATGAGGAAGACGATGACAAGGTCACCAGGAAAGTGAAGCTGACCAAGAAGATGATAGGCCATATTTTCAAACACGACAGTTTCAGGTAAGAAAACAATAACACTGTACGCCAGATTGTCTGATGTTGTCCACATCAATCCTGTCATAACACTATATCCATGTGCATTCAGTTCTTGTAGTATGTCCAACAAAGTGCACAATAGTGTTCGAGACACAATTCTCTGATCTTCGTCAGAAACAGGATAACCTATGATTATCTCCTGGGCTACAATTATTTGAACCCGAACCTGTAAGCGATATGTTTAAAATAGAGAGCGTCAATGACTTGGTTAATATACCAGCCAGCTATTAAATGTATAAATTTTGGCAATCACGCTCTAAGAGTGTTTATTGCACAGCGCACAATGTCATCCATTAACTAGATCATTGTGCACAGCGCACACTATCACCCATTAACTAGATCATTGTGCACAGCGCACACTATCACCCATTAACTAGATCATTGTGCACAGCGCACACTAACACTCATTAACTAGATCATTGTGCACAGCGCACACTATCACCCATTAACTAGATCATTGTGCACAGCGCACACTATCACCCATTAACTAGATCATAGTGCACAGCGCACACTAACACCTATTAACTAGATCAATGTGCACAGCGCACACTAACACATATTAACTAGATCATTGTGCACAGCGCACACTATCACCCATTAACTAGATCATTGTGCACAGCGCACACTATCACCCATTAACTAGATCATTGTGCACAGCGCACACTAACACCCATTAACTAGATCATTTTCCGTACAAAACAACACAAACCTTATACAACGCTTTGCCAGGCTATCTACAAATAGATTTGAGTATTAGTAAGAAAAGCTCAATAATTCACCCGTGATTTATCTTCTACTTAAATCTGTTAACACAACGGTTACATGATTTGAAGGTGTTAATGGCGTTAAGACGATTGTTTCGAAAAAAGAGCATTAAATTGTGGCATATGACATTGTTGATGTATTTTTCTTTTTTTTTTAACTGGCCCGCCCACCCACTCCATGTTTTCAATTCACTTTAGATGTTTTATCATTCTGTGTCTGGTGGCTAGTCTAATTAGTTGTATGTATCGTGTATACGGTATGACATAAAATTGTTCAAACAAATGTAATCAGAAACTTAATAAAAATAAATAGTTAATAAAGAAAAGGAAACCAAATTTTAATTTAACAAACAAAAAAATGTTTGTAATATAAATTTATTTAAAAAAAAAACATGAACAATCTGGCCACTTACTCGAACAATATCTAGAGCAGTTTCGTGTTCAATGCCTTTACCCTGCATACGACAATGTTTGACATATGTTGAATAATGGATAATAAAAATGTATGTGCGATGATTTTTGGTTTGAATGCCATTAATTGGTCTTAATATGACCTATGCCCTATGGTATGATACCAAGTGATATAACATAAAAAAAAAACCTACATGTTTGTTTTTATTTTCAAATGAGAGGGCGGTGGCTGGGGTTATATAAGACATTCTAATTTTAGCTATCTCTCAGGTAGTTGGATGGAGTTACAATGGGGTTAAACATTTCAATGGTGCCAGTGGCTCGCTCCAAATTGTCTCATGTTGAAACTTCCTTTAGCCAATTGAAAGTATATGCACTGAAACCCTCTATCACTGAATAGTGAATCAAGATGTGATTTGACAAAATGATATATATATATAGGCTATAGTGCGTCACAGTATGAGAGAGATACTACGCCAAGCCACATCCTGCTCACACGATATGAATGGGAAGCAATGAATGATGCATGAAGCTCAATTTAACACACAGCAGGATATGTTTGATAAAAAAAAATCAAACCAAGTGCACAAACTAGAGCTAAGCCCAGCTTCAAGTGTCACATTAACAAAACTTTAGTTGTGTCCATCGATCTCCACAACAAACTTTGAAGGTCAAACCTGGTAGAATACAGTAATACCCAGGGCTCGATTTACCGCCGGCACTGAGAACTGTCATCCCCGGCACTGAGAACTGTCATCCCCGGCACTGAGAACTGTCATCCCCGGCACTGAGAACTGTCATCCCCGGCACTGAGAACTGTCATCCTGTCATCCCCGGCTCTGCTTTAGCTAATTACATCCCTTCCGGGGCTGAAACCATAGACATTTATCCCCGGCTCTGCAGAAATTTTTTTCATTCCCGGCACTGGTTTTTTCAAAAATCGAGCACTGGTAATACCTCAAATATGACAAAATTATGTAATTACTATTCAAATATTCTATATTTGAATTAGAATCGAGAGTAAATGATTGAAAAAAAATGGCGATACAAGAACGGATCAATGTTTTGTATATGAATCCATTAATTAATAAGTTAGATTCTGGGGTATCATACTTTTTATGTTCCGGAATGGCTGGGACCTTTGGCCAGTTCGTCGGCTGTACCTTGTACGTGTTTAAATCATAAATCCAGAAATTTTCCGCACAAAAAAAAGACCAATATTCTGAAAAAAAGCTACTTCCATTTTATATACGCAAAATAAATAAAATAAACAAATAGATACAAAGTCTAGAACTGAGCAGAAAAGAAATCATTATAATATATTTTAAATGAAAGAATTGAAAAAAAAAATTTTTTTTTCTTGAGTTACTTTATGCAAAACCGAAATAAAGCAAAATAGAGCCAAGTAAATTAAAATGTGTACGCTGAGTTCCTTATGCAATGAAAATTTACCGCAGTTGCAAACCTTTTTCAACTTGCACACACTTAAGTGGCTATATACATTCTGAGGCACGAAGGAACAATAAATGTATTAATACTCACAAAAACGTGCAATCATGTTTAGATTTAAGTGACAGAAAAAAAGATCTCCATGAACACATTTTTAAACTTGATAGCCTATCATAATTTATTAGTATTAAAAAAAAAAAACGTATGATAAATATGAGATTTTGAAAAGAAGTGATGTAAATGTGCATTAATTCGAGCATTTTTAAGTTCTATTTTTTTTCCCATAGGCAACACAAACGTTTTTGTCAAGCTGTATTTAATGTCTGTTGTTCATGAGAACATTTATAGTCACCCTGCCTGAATACTTTTTTTTTTTTTTTTTTGCCTTATGCCACATAACTTGTTACAGTTTAAAAACAAGACACATTTTAACCTTGCAAGTTGCATTATAATATATTGTTCGTTCATGCCTTCTTAAATGTCAGTTCAGTAATTCACTTAAAGTTAAGTGTAGCAACTCAGTCTATGTATTCAAGACGCTTCTTATCTTGCACTGGTTCTGATTTCATATAAACCTAATGATTTTGTGGTTAAGCTAAAATATTCTTGACAAAAGCATGATTTGAGAAAGACAATTCAGAGAAGTAAAAAAAGAGTTATGACTAGTTTCTTTAGTTAGCCCATTTCTTCAGGAAGCATGTTTAATTTTTTTTTATTTTATGAATTTTACCATTTTGTTACATTTGTTCATTTTTTCCCAATACTTTATTTTATAAAACTCTTATCACCTTTGTTAATTAAATGACTCTCTTTGCAGCAAGTTTTCTCCAAGTATCAATTTAGCAATTTCCATGCATCCTTTTTTTTAAACCATGTTTGAAATATAACAAGTTGTTTTCTGACCTGCCATCAACATGGTAACTAGCATGTAATGATTTTCTGAGACTTTGACATGCAATTCCTTTATTTTCATTCACTTAAAGTATTGTTTTCATAAACTAAAGGGTCACATTTTTTATGTTTAATAAGAGTTGAAAAATTTTATTAGAAAAATTGCTAGGTTTAAAAAAGTTTGTCATTAATGCTATCATCATTATGGTTCTCTGATGTATTCAGTCCATTGATGTAATAATGCTAAAAGCAAAGTAGTAATAAAAAAAAAATTCTGAATGACTCAAAATACAATTGATTTATTCAGTTTTGCCACGGCAGACTTAGCACTTGCTTGCAGAACATTGATTGCTGAGCACTTGTCTAAATGACACACACATTTTAAAGCTAAATGTTACTTACACCTGTACATTTATACATGAATCGTTTTAAGCCAGACTAGCTTGGTTTTTCTTAATATATATGTAATTATGCTGGCTATTAAAAAAAATTACAAAAAGCCACCAGATTCAGTCTTAGAAAATTCCCTTTTCAAATACGGTAAATAAACAAAAAGGTGAGTTAGTAATTGTTTACAAGGAGTGCTAATGAACTTGAGATCTAATGAGATCAAAAGGAGTAAACAGCAGCATTAAAATGTTACTTTACATAATTAGAATTACCTTTAAAATGACATCATTAAGTTTTTTTTTTCATTATCTTCTAAGTCTACAAAATTTATTTACATGTAAAATAAGATAGCAAATGGTCACATCGATATTAAGGAGTAGCTACACAAAATAACCTTAATTAGTAAATTGCAAAAACAGATTCCTTATTCATTTTACTATATGTTTCCACTGCTCTAACTTAAAACATAATTAGCTTATGCTGTTAATCATACTATAATTTTTAAATTGAAGTCAACATGCACAGATGACAAAAGCACAAGTTAATTTTTTGTGATTCCTCAAATGTTTACAAAAAATCACTCCTTGTTTTGAGTAAACTATATTTTCCTTGTTTAAAAACTATTTTTTTTCAATTTTGTTTTTATGTGCATCAAAATCAAGTGAGAAGTAACACTAAAAAAAATTAAGGTTAAATATGTTGACTGGAAGTTCCATATTTTTGGTTTGAAACGCCAAATATCTGACATATTAAATATAAGGAATTAAACTGTTCAGAAAGCTCTCTTGGTATTCAGAATTTAAAGGAAAAGTTTGTGAAAAGGCTGGATAAAATATCAGTCTTATATAGTTATTCTTATACTTATTAGCTTAATTTGGACTGGTGTAGACCAGTGAATTTGTAATAATTACTTAATCAAGAATATCAACATTTCTTAGCATAAATGTCACAAAAACTGAAAAGGTTTCTTAATAAATATATTTTTATATACAAAAAATATCCAATTATAAATGGAAAGCAAAATGAAAAACCACCTAATCATGCTAATGATTTATATTTTCTTACTTATCTGCATTTTACCAGGATGACCAAGTGAAAACAAACCATTATTGAAACTTTTAAAAGTAAAAAAAACGACCAAAAAGTGTGATCAAATGCACACTTTTAGTGATACATATGCTATATGGTGGTCGGATGACAATGGGAATATTGACCAAGCTAAATTTGATATGAACTTTACTAGGAATAGGAGAAGCCAGAAGGGTAGTATGACTTGATCAATCATCGGCAGAATGTTTATGTCTATTATTTTATATCCAAAACTATACATGTTAATAGTAATAACAAAAATGTCTACGAATGTAATAAATGAAAGATTAAAAATTAAGGGAAGTATTTTATCTAAAGCTTATGTATACTTACATCGGTACTATCATCGTCGTTATCCATTGTTGTTTTCCTTAACATCAGGAATTTACATAGCCAGATTTTTCAAAGTAGACGTCTAAAAAGCCTACTAAACAAGAAAATAATATTCGTGTATATATTTGACGTATTAATTGCAAAGCTAGTCAACTATAAAAATAATTTTATTTATTTTTCCTTTAAATTTTGGTATATGATAGTTGAAATTGATAATAAAATGCAATATATTCAGTGTGTGAAACTGTTTTACTTATTTGGCCGAAATAGCCTCTGTTTGTTTTCGTATAAAAATTGTTATTGTAATTTACCAGGAATTTTTTGTTTTAATGAGATAAATATACATGTTAGAAATGTGTAACGTTTAAATGTTACCTAGTTCTCATCACTTTTTGAAATGTTTCCTAATTACTGTTTTCAGCCCATATCACCTTTTATCCAATAAAATTATAAAGCAATGTTGTCAATATTAAATTTATAATTGTGTAATTTGTGTCTTCGATCGAAATCAGGATCGACAAAATTTCTGATTTAATTTAAATTAATTTCAATATTCGCGTATTATCTAACAATGGTAGAATTTTTTCTTCATAAAATAATTCTTTTTAGACTTTGCTTTAGTGGATTTTTTTATGATATCTACTTTTATTGGTGAAAAGGTGGATTTTTCTGATTGAGGCTATGTAATTTGCAGTCAGCTTTGTTTACCAAATGTCCTGTTGGCAAGCAAAGAGAAAGACAAAGTGTTTGTAGTTGGAAAAAGACATTTTTTAATCTTTTATTTTAATTGAGGACAAATATTAAGCTCATCTTGGTGATTAATGTCATTACATTATACAAAATTGAAATAAAACCCAGCTCAGGATTTGTTAGTTAAGTCAAGTTAGGCAAGTTAATCTAAATCTAATGTCACTAATCAAATTCAAAGTAAGCTTGGTAATAAATGGCTTAGTTATTTGAATCATACCATTTAATTGTATTATATTATTTTTTTTTTTTTAATTAAATGAAATAGGACTAAAATGTCTCATTATAATTAAATATATCATGAAAGACAAAGAATAAATCTAATTTTAGTATAAATAAACCAATATGAAAGTACTATTGGCTACAATCTTTTAAATTGTTTTTAAAACATTCATGAACTATTGAACTTGTTCTAAATATTATCTATTGTTCTTAAAAACATTTACTTTTATTATCAAAGAGGTCAAAGTAATTTAGATTTCAAAGACAACAAAAAAACTAAAGAAGTCAGAATAAATAATTTGAGTTATGAAAACCTAAATTTGATGTTAACAATTATTATGAATTAGTAGCCCATTAAGCAAAGAAAATATATTGTGAAATAAAGATATTTTAAATTGTTAAATACATTTAGATTGTTTGGTACAAAAGAAATCATCTTGTAGAATGAACCTCAGTGATGAAGACATAAGTTCTTTGAACATTGTAAGACTTAAGCAGCATTTTCCAAATGAGGGTGATACAAATAGCAATGTTATAAATTTCAATCCCAAGAAAGACATAGTAGATATGCAGCGCATTTCTCTTACTGTGGATTCATCTGAGTATAAGCGTTTCAGCAGTATTAACATGCGTGAAAATAAACAAAAACAGGCAGATATAGTTAGCTTGGATGTTAAAATGTCACCTAATTTGGGTGTTTATAGGTAAGTCGTTAATTTCATATCATTAGAATGGAAGTGGTTTGTTAGTCCAGAAATAGAGTCTAAAATATTTAATTTATGTACATTTTATGTTTTTATCATACTTTTTTTTTATAACTTACTCTGCTGCAACACCCCTATGATGGATTTTTTTCCATGTAGACTTTTTATCAAGTAAATAGTTGAAATCAGCTTTTAGTTTTATATAATTAAAAAAAAACTATAAATTTTACTTCAATTTTCATTTGACTTAAATCAGACGATCAAAGGATCTAAATTCTAGCCAAGAATCTCTGTCATCACCTAGACTTCAGAGGCCTTCATCTCGAGCCAGTTCTTGTGATCTAAGAGAAAGGTAGTAATAATAAATGTTTGATACACATTCAACTTTTATTTAAAATAAGGGTGTTTACAACAGTGTCAACAGTATTCAGACAAAGCCCCCATGGGCCAAAACCCACATGATAATATAAAATGTAATATCTAACTAGACTTAAAGCGTGAAATATTTTTATTAGTTAGTCCTTTGTAGCTTTTCATCCTGGATATCTTATCTTTAGATTATTTGTGCTTATTAGTCATAGTAAAACAAACAAACGCATTCTCTAAATCGAGCGCCTGGTTAATACGTATCAGATTTATTTGTGGAATAATTACTTTAAAGTCATCTTATTATACGTCTCAAGTCTTATGTTAGACACACAGTTTATTACACAGGGTAAAACAAACAACAAATAACACCCATGTGTTGAAAGAGTGGGTAGGGCACATAGAAAGAATGGAAAACAACAGAGGTCCAAAAACGATTTATAAGACAACACCTAATGAGAAAAGGCCTAAAGGCAGGCCAAGAAGCAGATGGTTGGAGGAAGTGGAGAAAGACCTTAAAGCCATAGGAGTGAGAGAGTGGAGGAAGAAGACCCTGGATCGGGAAAAGTGAAGTGTAGTATGGCAGGCCAGGGCCCTAAATGGGCTGTAGAGCCAAAGGAAGAAGAAGAGAAGTTGAAAGACATGATCTCTCATATCAAAAGACATTTTACTAGCCCTTGGTAAATAATTTTTACTTAAATTCTTGCGCCAGACACACAGCTTATATAAGGAGGTAAAACAAATAGCAAAAGAGATGTAACCTTAATTACAAAATGCTTTGGGGTAATGAGGGTTGCAGAAGTGTGATAAGGAATGATAAAACATCATTAAATGGTTGGATAGGGGAGGTACAGATCAAGAAAGTAAGAAAATAGGAACATCCCTATTGACATCCCCCTGTGTTGACAACAAGACCTCTCATATTGACAGACATTTTATCTTGTCCAATGGATCATAATTCTGGGCCACATTAAGATGTCCATGGTGAGCTTAGGGCCTCATTACCCAAATATGTTTGTATTTTTTGGCTAACATTGGATAATATCTAAAAAATAAAACAGTAGTGTTTCACAAAAATTGTATTTAAAAACTTAACACAATGTATGTGCCATTTACACTGTTTAACACACTCGCCATCAGATTATGGCTTGTTGTTTCTAGCTAGGTTGTACTATCATACAGCTTGTCTTTGTAACACTCTCCTGAAGTGTTGATTGCTTTTAAAAAATGGTCTGTTGGTTTTTTTTCAGCTTCATAGTACACTGTTCAGCTTTTTCTCTTCATTCTTCTTGAGATTCAGCTACTTAACTCGCCATGTTTTGTTTGGGGGTGGAGCTTCAAATTGATATCTTTGAAAATTGCAATTGTCTCATGCAAAGTTAACCCACTACTTTTTTCTGGAAAAAATGAAGAATTTTTGTTTTTTAAATTTTCATTGTCTAAACAGAATTTTTTGCAGATTTTACGCTTTATGGGAAGGCTCATGGTTTATTAATCATGTTGAACAGTTTCAGATCAATCTGTTGCTATGAAAACTCAAATGGGAACAAAATTCTACATAATAAAAAAATTAACATACTTAAATTAAAATATAATAAAGCTGAAAGTTTAATAAATATGTCTATTAATACGAATCCATTTAACTCATGTTTATGATACTTTTTCAGTAGTAAGATCTTTATATTATATGCATTGAAATGTCATAGTCTGTTCTATTTTTTTTTTTTACTTCAAAAGGAATTCTAAATTATATATTATGTTTCATTTATATATATATTATGTATATACCGGACCATAAGACACATTGGACCATAAGACGCACAGTTTTTAGAGAAGAAAAATGCAGAAAAAAATATTTTGAAAGATTTTTATTGAAACAAATAGTGTCCTAAAATATTTTATGTGCATTAAAAACCAACAGCACAGTCATAAACAAATGTAATCAATACCAACAGCATATTCATAAACAAATGTAATCAATACCAACAGCACAGTCATAAACAAATGTAATCAATAACAACAGCACAGTCATAAACAAATGTAATCAATAACAACAGCACAGTCATAAACAAATGTAATCAATACCAACAGCACAGTCATAAACAAATGTAATCAATACCAACAGCACAGTCATAAACAAATGTAATCAATACCAACAGCACAGTCATAAACAAATGTAATCAATACCAACAGCACAGTCATAAACAAATGTAATCAATAACAACAGCACAGTCATAAATAAATGTAATCAATAACAACAGCACAGTCATAAACAAATGTAATCAATAACAACAGCACAGTCATAAACAAATGTAATCAATAACAACAGCACAGTCATAAATAAATGTAATCAATAACAACAGCACAGTCATAAACAAATGTAATCAATAACAACAGCACAGTCATAAACAAATGTAATCAATAACAACAGCACAGTCATAAACAAATGTAATCCATAACAACAGCACAGTCATAAACAAATGTAATCAATACTGTCAAGTAAACAGCAGCATTTAGAACCATTATTAACAAATAAAGTCAGCAAAAGACAAAATTATGAATTTTATATACTGTAAAACACCCTAACCTTTTTTTTCTACATTTGGACCATAAGACGCAGGGACTTTTTCATCTCATTTCTGGAGGAAAAAATGTGTGTCCTATGGTCCGAAAAATATGGTATATTATATATATATATATCATCATTATCATACCCTTAATGTGGTCGTTGGATAATCAAATGGACTCATCAATAGACACATTTCTCTATAGTTACCTATCCTAAGCAGCTGTCTTTAATTCATTCAATAGTAGCCCTGTCCATTCTTTTATATTGTCAAACAAACATTTCTGTTGGCACCCTATGCAACGGCCCCCTACTAAAGAATGGTTTTTGGCAGGCAATTATGCCCTAGTACATGACCGAACCCTGCACCACTTGATTGTTGCCATAATTTTTCCTAAATCCCAGCGATTCTTTCCCAAACTTACTTATTGGTCTTGTATTCTATGTTGGAGATTTGAAGGATTTGTCCTCATGCATTTATTTTCAAATATATTTATATGCATAGTCTCTCATAAAATAGCATAATTGTAAAAATAGTGAATTATAGAAACATGGCTCATTGTCATTAATTAAGCTTATAAAATGAAACACAAAATTTCACTCCATAGTGATGAAGGAACAAAAGAAGGATCACCTTTACACATGTCTGCTAACTGCAGTCGTAGCTCATCTCCTGACAAACCATACAACATATATGAAGTTTCACCAGGAGTCAACATTATTTCTGAAACTGCTGACCCGAGTTTTAGTGACATTGGAAATACTTTGGACAGAAGGCCTGGCTCAGCACAGGATATATATGAGATGACAAGTAGCACCAAAAATCTATGTTCTTTCGAGCGTTCTTTGGATAATATTTTGGGTAAGTCAGAAAAACATTATATTTTCATATTTTTTTCAAGGTGTACTTTGTTCGTATTGGGCTGAAATAAATGTATCTTTCATTAATATTCAAGATGTGTAAGGATGAATTGAAAAAAAAATTAGTTTTTATTATCTCCATATGAATGAACTGCTTTTTTTTACAACACTGAATATTGAGATACAGCTGATATTTAAAAGTATTTTTTTTTTAATGGTGTATATGCCAATTACACTGTTTAACAAACTTGCTTTCAGTATTTGGCTTGTTGAATATTGAGATACAGCTGATATTTAAAAGTATTTTTTTTTTACACAGTGTATATGCCAATTACACTGTTTAACAAACTTGCTTTCAGTATTTGGCATGTTAAATATTGAGATACAGGTGATATTTAAAAGTAATTTTTTTTTTCTCTAGGTTGCCAAGCTTTTTAACAAAACTGGTGCTGACATATTAATTTGATGAATGATTTTTTCAATTTGTTTAGAATTCATTTAAATGATCACATTTCAAGAGCTGTATAGGACACTTTTGAGCTCTACAGTTTCATTTTTTTTGCTAATAATACTAGATCAGGTATAGGCAAACCTTTTGAATTTTGGTCTAAAATAAGTTCTTAAATTTGACAAAAAAATGGGCCACACCAAAAATGTTTGATATGACCTTATTTGAATTTAAATGTGCAAATCGTAAAATAAACGGTTAGGGTTGTAGGTACACCATACATGAAGTTGATGGTAAATTTATCATGATTTAGTAAAAAAAAATCAATTAAATTATAGAAAAAACTGGCCACACTAAACTCATCAAAGAGCAGCAATCTGCCATTCTTATTTATATCTTTACCAGTGATGTCCCCCTTAAACTGAATTGATTAAAAATAACTTTATTTAAAAAAAAGTATTTTTTTTTATTTTAACCTGTTATAACAATATTCTGTTTTAAATTGTGACTTCTTGAGTATTCTATGCAAGCCTAATGAGAAGGATGCATTGTATGGCATGTATATTTTATACTTTATACACTTTATATTAGACGCAGTCCATTGTCTTAAATTATTTCATTTTCTGTGACTCATGTATAGCTCTGGCGTGCTTTGCTAATCCCCCTCTAATTTTTCCGATCTCAGGTCATCCTTCATTTTCTCACTCGTACGGCTTTCTCAGCCTCATCTGTCCATTAGATTCTTGTTCTGCCCTTCAGTATTCTCTCATTAGGAGTTGCCTTAGTGCCTCTGTTCTTTTCCATTCTCTCTATGTGCCTATCCCACCTTAGTCTATTCATTTTTATTTCTGCTGTTATGTTAGGCTCCTTATATAACTCTTACATTTCTGAGTTTCTCCTACTTCACTATTCATTGTCGTCTTTCACTGCCCCATAAATTTTCCTAAATATCTTAATTTCCCAAGTTTTTAACATATTTAGCTGATGGTCCATGTTTCATTACTGTATGTTACTGTTGATGGTTCATACATCTGGTCTGATCATGGTCTTGTTGATTGTAAATATCTTTAGTTTTGTAATTCATAATATCATCTGTTCCCTAATTCTAATTAGTGCTTAATCTCTATCAATATCATATTTCTAGCTGATGGTTTATCCCAGGTATTTAAATTTCTATACCCTTTTAAATCTTCTATTTCTGAATTTGATAGTTTTTTTTTCTTTTCCTTTCTTTTCATTTTGTTGAATTTTCATGTATTGTGTCTTTGATTCAAGTTTGCTTGCTGTGTTGCTGTTTCTAGGTCTAGGAATGCTTTTGTTTTATCCAAGCTTTGTTTTCCTATCAGTGTTATATTATCTGCTTCTGGGAGGTACTGGAAGGGTTCTGTGAATATGTTTTCTGTTTTTATAGTCCTTGCTTTCTCACTTCGTATCTTATGACTTTTTCTAAAGTTAGATTAATTAGTATGCACGAGAGGTAGTCTCTTTGTCTAAGACCTTGGTTTACTTGAAATTCTCTTGAGCTTATTAGTCATATTAGCTTATTGGGGACGTGCAGCTCTTGAAATGCTGTGTATAGATAATTTATACTAATTCTATCATAGGCCATCTTAAATTCTATGTAAAGTTTGTGTAGATCTTTATTATGTTTGTAGCATTTTTCTGAAATATTTTGTGTGGAAAAGATGTGTTCAATGATTGATCTTATAGGTCATCTACATTGGTCGTCATTGAATTTCCCCGTTCTTCTGGCAATTTTGTTTAGTATTTTATATACCATATTTATCACTCGTATTCCTTTGTAGTTGTTGCGGTTAAGTTTTGAACCTTTCTGGTGGATTGGTACTAGGCTGTTTCTCATTCTGTTGGCATTACCTCTTCCTTCCATATCTTGTTGATTATTTTATGTTTTTCTTTATATTCAATGTATGTCTATCATATTTTGTTGATTACCTTGTGTATTTCCTCCATATTTGAGTAAATCAGCATTTATGTTATCCTCTCCTGGTGTATTGTTGTTCTCAGGCTTTTTTTTTTTTTAATTTTTTTCTTCTATAGTCGGTTCACCTGTTTCTGTAACCTCTGCTTGTTAAGGGATTGTGTGATTGGCACACTCCCCAACTTTAAGTCAGGTACCCAATTACAGCTGAGTGGACTTGATGGACCAACATTCACCAGGGCCTGGAAATTTTCCATTGGTTCTCAAGTCGACTGTCCAGTCTTCTTCACTCTCAGCCGCGACCCATCTCACAATTGACAGTATATCCCTATTTTATTTATTTCTCCAGATAAATGTTCAGAGAAATCTCTCGATCTCAGTCTCTCTGTTGATTCCTGGAACTCTTCTGCTCAAGAGGGTGGCAAGTCACCAGATCAACAGTCTTCAGGGAGTGTTACAAAAAATGCATCCAAGTCTGAAAAGAAGAAAAAAAGCTGGTACAATGTAAGTTCACCAAATATTTTTAATAAATTAATATTCAATACTGCATTCACTTATTGGTTTGAAAGTTATCAAATGACATTTGACCAAAAAAAAGAAACAACAAAAGTACAATAAATCTTGATATGCTTTTTTTTCCCTCTTTTTTTTAAAGCCTAGTTTATGGCTATGTGTCTACCTTAAGGCTATTCAGCAATATCTCTTAATCTAGTTTATATTATACTCCATCACACCTTATTTACACATCTAAACACAGCAGAAAGAGTTGTGCATTCTATTAAATGGAACTGTCAAACAGATCATAGGGAGGAGACATCTGCATGACCCCCTTTGTTAGTTTGATCAATAGCAAATCTTTTTAGTACAGTTTTGCATGCTATTTATATCACCACCTTTTTCATCTACTGGTTTAGCTATTTAAAAAAAAAGTTTAGTATTTAAATGTATTAAAATAGTGTGTTACGATCTGTGCTGTTTAAATGTATTAAAATAGTGTGTTACGATCTGTGCTGTTTAAATGTATTAAAATAGTGTGCTACGATCTGTGCTGTTTAAATGTATTAAAATAGTGTGCTACGATCTGTGCTGTTTAAATGTATTAAAATAGTGTGTTACGATCTGTGCTGTTTAAATGTATTAAAATAGTGTGTTACGATCTGTGCTGTCTTGTAATGGTTTCTGCCTTGAAGCCTGTGCTTTTATTCCTGTTCACATAAAGAAAGTGCTTGCTTTTATTATCTGTATTTCATTGTTTGAATTCTGGGTTTTTAAACTAACAACTCACCTTGATGCCAGGACCAGGTGCTCTATGCTTCAGACTTTGTGTGGAGTTTTTATTGTAGCTGAAGTCTTTGTATTTAATGACTGGGAGCAATTAAAAAGGTGATTTATCTAAGTTTCAACCGACCAGTGAAATTCTATCTACTCACCCTATGGATGGTACAACCAGTTAAATCTTTCCAAACTTTTTTTGTGTTTAAAATATAATTATTTTGAATTATTTATATTATAAAATATTTACGTTGTGTAATCCTATAAAATTATTTTCCAACACTATCATGAAACATTGACAGTATAAGTATAATCCAAATAAAATTATTGGCAGTATAGGTTTCGAGAAACATTTACAATGTGTAACCCAAATGAATTTTTTCGTCAACATCACTGTCATAAAACATTTACAATATTGTGTAATGCAAGTGAAAATATTTCCATTATGTGAATCTGATAATGAAATCCTCAGCAACAAAAAAAAAAGCTTAAAACTATGGCAACACTGAATCTGTAACTTTATTCAAATAAAAATGTTCATAGACATATTAGGCTATTAGAATGTATGCACTGAGATGATTAAAAGATAATTGTTCAAAAACAGACTGAAATGGACATACGGAGGTCAGTCAGTGGACGCAGCAAAAAATCTATAAAACGTAAAAAGCAGGTAATAATGTAGCATAACAAAGGGGCTTAATCTCAATGGTTGACAGTTAATATTCTAATGCTTTCTTTTTTTGTTTGTTCTTTAGTTGAGCTTTCTCTCCAACATGCTGCTAGATTTGTTTGATATTTATATTATTACGTGTTGATGGTGCAATATTTTAAAACTAATCATCAAAAGTTTGTAGAGAAGTGTTATTTTCCTTTTAGTATATAGTCTCTGTCATTCCCAATCTGTTTACCTCGTATTACACATTGAAGGATTAAAATAGGCCTACAATGAAGATGTAACAATTGAAAAAAACACTATTCTTCAGCCTATTTTAAGGTTAAAAATTACACAGTAAATTAAATTTTAAATTTTAGTGTTCAAAATATCTTTTCCTCTCCATTACTGTTTTGTAGTTTGTTTTTTTAAATTGACCACTGTGATTTTAAAAGTTAAAAAAAACAACTTTACATCTAAATGACATAAAATTTATAAAGACTATATAAATATTATGATAGTTTTATATCAATAAAAAATAGTACTAAAGTGGTACTTCAGGTTATGAAAATGAACTATTCGGGTTACAAATGAAACTTCAAGATTTTTTTGTCTTGGGTAATAAACAGTGCCTTGAGCTATGTATGAAGGAGAGAGAGAGAGAGAGAGCAAGGTTTAACATTGGAGACAAATGATCATCTACTGTACAAACAAAGGTCAGGCATTACTAAGAAAAAGATGGTCCTGGAAGTTGAGTAGCTGATTAAGGACCACAGATGAGAGATCATTGCAGCTGAGCTTGTGGATCCTCAGAATGAACAGCTTAAGACATTGAAAAAGGAAAAGTAGTTGTCCAATGATGAATAGCCAGTGACTGTCTCAACAGATAGGATTAAAGAAATTAGCAGCAAGTGAGCAGATGCTGAAGACTTTATTTTGAACCATCATCCAAACAAACTTGTTGCTCTTATGGTTGTAAGCCTACAAAAGGATAATCCAAAGCCCCTTTTAAAAATATTCTCCAGCAAAAGAAGCAACGAATTTCCTTTGATAGTTTCCTGGGTGAGAAAGATTCCCAGTCAGCTGACAAGAAACAGCTACAAGAAACTCCAGAAACTAATGATTCAGAATAGAAAAAAAAAAGGGATAAATTTCCCATGACCCCTTCTTGGTAAGAAAATAAGGTGAAATCTTTTTTTAAATGTAAGTTTAACTTATTTGGGAGTTATACTTTCTCGTAAGTTAAAATGCAAAATACGCTCCTTTTGCATTTTGTAAGTAAACAACTGGATGTTAATAAAAAATAAAAATTTTTTCATCTTGAAATGGATTGTTTTTATTTTATTGATTTCAATGTATTGGATTATGAACATTTGAGGTTAAGAACCATGTTGTAGAACGAATTAACTTTGTAACCTGAGGTACCACTGTATATGGTTAACTTGCTAAATTTAGTAAATAGATTTGTAAGACATTCAAAAGCACCATCACCTGTTATACCATTCTTCCAGTACGTTTTTTTTTAATTGTCCACTTTCTTTTGTTTATTCTTTATAATTTTATTCTGATGAATACTGGCATAGTATTAAAATTGTATTTATTTTGCTACTGTTATATTCATTGCTGAGTAACAATGTATATTTTTATATAAGCTAATATCAATTTGCTTTCTTTGTCTCAACCCATGTATTTTATATTTATAGCTTTTATGCTTTTTTGCTATTTTTTTGTGTGTAAACTACAAATACAAGAAAAATATTAGAATAAATATCCTACATAATTAAATGGGAACAAATTCATCTATTTTTACAACATTGCTATGTTTTGTTATCAAATTTTGTCAGGTCTTTTTTTTTGCTTACCTGTCTACGCTCATATTAAAATATTCCCTGGTATTAAATTTTCACACATTTATGTGTATGTTAGCTTGATTGATTGTTATCAGAATAATAATTGTTAGTTTTTAAGCACACAGGATTGTCCTTTTTTGAATCTCATTACATGTTACAAAGGTTATATTTCTTTTTATGTTTTAACGGTGAAAATTTTCTAAATAAAGCTATTAAGCTTTTATTTTTCTCAATTGCTGATCATTTTCATTTAAACAGATGTTAATACACTTCTTTGTGTCTGTCACACCATCCCATGTATACTATTGTAATCTCTATTGATTCTATCCACATTAATTCTGAAATACAATATGTGAACTACTGAACTAAAAACCTGATCTTCAGCCCCAAGCCTTTGTCTTGTAAATAGAATCTAATGAGTGACAGGTAAACAAAGTGTGTCTATGTACACACCTGAATAACTCACTACACAACACCAGGTGTGTTTGAACACAGGCTTCTTGTTAAAAAACTAAATTCTGAGTTAAAAGCCAAATGATATCCTGACATGAATCAACAGATGGTGAAACCTTCACACATGATGAACTGTGGATAATGAATCAAATACAAACTTAATGGTTTCCTGTGTCTGATCTCTCAGCAGTTTAAATTTTTGGATACATAGAAATTATTTGTCGCTGTTGAATTTATTTTTTTGCAGCAAACATTGAAAGAGCTGTGACATTTTCTGTCTAATAGATTCAATTGTTAATGTGCCTGATCTAATAGATTCAATTGTTAATGTGCCTAATCTAATAGATTCAATTATTAATGTGCCTGATCTCTTCAAGGTGTTTTGGATCCAACAAATAGTTGCTGTTGAATGTGTTTATTTTGATGCAAGTATTGAATGAACTGTGACAATTTCTGGCACATAAATTATATTAAGTGTTGGGTTTAACCTCCTTGGACACTATATATATATCTAGATGGAATATAGGAACAGCTTGGGATCATTCTCACTTTAGCCAGTTTATGTAGCATGGGCTAAGAACATTTCAGAAACGGCTCTTGCATTGTAAAGTCCTTCTGCAGATAGAAAAAAAAAATACCAGCTGGACACAGGAACATTAGTCACTGAGACTGCCACCATTAGTCTTGACAGGAGTCAATCATGCGTGTTCTTTGGGACACAACAAAACAGTGGGCAGATTATTTTTATACAGTGAGTAAACAGCAACACAATGTGAGCATGGTCTGTCTCTGTGTTTTTAATTCATGCCCAAACTGATCAAGTTACTGTGTTGTCATATGTTGACTGTAGCTCAGTTCTTTTGTTGTTTTTTTTCTAAAGCCCCAGTATACTGATAGGTTAGTTAAAAGGTAAAGAAATGTCTCAATACTTAAAACTTAAAAATCTATTTTATAGTTTAAATCACATCCTCAGAAATAAAAACCATAAAATAATTCTAAAATTTGATACAATGTGTACTATAGATCTGAAGAGCCACACTTGTTTCTCTTAGGTCAAAGCTGTTTCAGCAATACCAGTTAACAAAGATTTAAATGTTGTAGGGCTATTATGTGCAAGTTGAGCACAGCTTAGTTAATTATTGAAGTCTTCTGCTTTTACGATTATACTATTGGTACACACTATCCAATAATAGATCATGAGGCAGTTTTAATTTTTTTATATATTTTTTTTTATTACCAGAACTCCTTATGTTTTTGAAACTTTTACTGCTAATTCCTTTTTTGTTTGTTTCCAGAGTTTTTACCCTTTCATTTAAAATATCCATAATCACTATCAAGTTAAAAAAAAATACCTTTACATTGAATCAGAGATAAATAACATGTTAATGATATTACTTATAAGCCTCATCAAGCATTTATCATCACTAGTCTGACAGAATAACTATGTTGATAGTTTAGTGATTAGTTAACTTATCTAGCAACTTTCTCTTGCATTAGGTCAATGTACATTTCAGTGTGTTTTCCCAACATTTGCAAATACAATCAAGAAGCATTGGTTTAACATTTTCTTTCATTTTAGTGTATTCATTTTATTTGCAGTGATTAAACAAAGTTTATTTCTATTAATTACTTTTTTTTTTCTTTGGTTAAAGCTTTGATATAGATTTTGATTTATATATTAATACATATAGTCATTCATTAGGGTTTCATGTTTAAAAAAAAATAATTTCTTTAAATTTATAACTTAGAAAACAAATTTTTAGAATTTTTTTTTCTTTGAAATGTGCAATTTAAGTATGTATTTTTCGTTAAATATATCTTTAAAAACTGTTGTAATTGTTCTTGGATTTAAAAAAGACCCCCTTCCTCACATGAATATTATTTGAAAATTCCATTTAGTTTTTTTTCTTTTTTATGCATATATTAAAAATAGACTTTTAAATAGATAGTTTATAAAATGTAACTTAATAATTAGGCTTAGTTTTCAAAATCAAAATACCATAATACTGTGTTTGCATCTCAGTCTTTAGGTGCTAGGAAAGAAAGGATTTCTATGATTGCAAGGCATTGAGATAATTTTAATATTTTGAATGTAAAACAGTCTAGCCTGAAGCAAATAGAAAAGCATATAATGAACATCTAATATTTACATTTAATATTTACTTTCTTTACATGTCAACAGATCAACTTTAGTACTAATAATTTATTTCAGCTATCAATGTCTGTGCAAAAATCATTTACCCTAGAGCATATTATGAAAACCATTTCTTGCAGGCTGTTTTTCATTGATCTGTCTGCTTTCAAATTATTGAATTTTGCTTCTTGCTTCAACTCTTTGAATGCCATACTTTCTTTGTTCTTGAGGGTGACTGTCTTGTTTCACCCTACTGTACTACTTGTAGATGTGGGATCAATAAATGCAACTAATGGAATCTGCTTTTTTCTTTTTACACTTTCACTTGGTTGTAGTTTTTATAAATCCAAAACATTAGTTATGAACAAAAAGATATTTTAATTTGGTTTTCTTGAATAAAACTGTATTTGTGAAGCTACTTTCAGCTACTTCTTGTTTCACTTTCTGTTATTCTTGTTTCCATATTGCAGAATTGCGAACTATTTTACTTTATTTTACCAATATTAGACCAGAAAGTTTTACTAAGATGTCAAAGCCATTTTAGAGACTTTTCTACCCTATATGTCATTTGGTTAACTTCACTAGCAGATTTAGTCACTTAGGAAGTGAAAATAGCCCAAATGGTAGGCTAGAGTTTGTCTTAATTCATCTGTAGATTTCATGCTTTACTTCTTTTTTTTTAAGCTTGTATTCTTTATACCAATTCTGTGATTTGTATTATTCCTTTCATTGGAGGATTCTATAAATTCTATTACAGTTGTGCAGTGTTGGATTTTTTATACTTTTACAGTGTACAGTAATATATTTTGTTGTTGTTGTGCTTGAAGTATTTTTGAAATGTGCCATTCAGTGCCAGAGTAAATAGTTGGGAATCTATTTTCTAGATCAGACTTTCAGTAGCTGATTATTTGTATCAACACAAACTTTAAATCTGTCACTAGGAAGGAATCTGGAAAGAAAACATCATTTTTTTTAATGACACTTAATCAAGTAATTGGTTATTCTCACATTAGACTGCCATTCTATTAGTCTTGGAATAATTTTCTTTTCTTTATTCTGACCTATAAACTACTGTAGTGAACTCTAAAAGCCCAGCAACATTGTGGGCACAGACTGAAAAGTTTGATTTCCAATTGTGTTATTTTGTTGTAAAAACAATATCCCATAAACCTCACTGAATGTACACTGTGTCTCATTGAACAATCTAGTAAAGGTGTGTCTAACCCATCGCAGCCTTTTGCCTTATCATGTGCGGCCCTAACAAGAGATACAGATACTGGTCAAAATTACTTTTGTTTTTCCTGTGATTTATTATTATTCCTTTTTTTAAATTCTAAAAGACATTAAAGTTTCTAGCTTCTAAACACTGGTTTACCTACTCACTTAGACGGAGCCAATTTTTTTCCATCGCTTAATTGATAACAATGGGCAAAATACGTTTTCCTAACAAATGTCAACCTTTATTGTTGGGGTGAGGAACTGAAGTTAATCTTTTCAAAGATGGAGATTAAGGTATTAAAAATGGACATTAAGGTATTAATTTCATCACATGCTCTAACTGACCATAATGATTTGTTTCTGTAACATTTACTTTTATTGCTGTGACAATGTCACCCGTCAGGGACCCTGAGTTTAACATGCCAGTGGTCTTGAAATAAATCATGTAAAAATATAAACTGAAAATAGATTTTTGTTGTTTTTTTGCTCAACATTTTGATTTAATATTAAATTTCTTACAGAAGTAGAAGAATGTATCCTGCTTAAATGTGGGCTTCAGTTTACTTAATTTTATTAGTTGTAAAACTAGATCTTAAATTATTATTTTTTCTCACTTCCTTTGAAATAATGAACTGAAAAATTAGCCAATAACTAAGTTAGATTCATAACAAGTTCCACATTTCCAGATCATGAGTACAACTTATAAATCTAGAAGTGAGGACTACAAAAGAATGTTCAAAGACGTTCCCAAAGATGAAAGATTAATTGTTGGTAGGATTTTCTTTTTGTTTTTTATTCTTTAAATATATTTAAACTTTTTATACCAACTTTTTATTGCAAAACTGTGTCACATGTTTAAAAAAATTCAATTTCAACAACAGATTACTCATGTGCCCTTCAAAAAGATATTCTGGTTCAAGGTCGAATGTACATTTCCCAAAACTGGATTTGTTTTTATGCCAAAATCTTCAACTGGGAGACTATGGTAAGGAGGTCATATTTTATTGAGCCTATAGAGAACCTTATTGTAATGGAGTAATGAGTGATGAAACTTTTTTTAGAAAGTAGTAATAAACTAATAATGAACATTCTCTGCATAAACATCTTTTTTAAAATGTCCTCTAAGTTACCTTTATTTTTTTTATTTTTCGGACCAATATTTTTATGCTTCAATAATAATTATTATAATTTTTCTCAAAAACTTGTTTTTAATTTTTTTTTTTTAAATTTACATTTTGTAAGTCATTAGTTATGAGACTTGTTCTGAGACGTAGAATGTTTTATTATAATATATTTATAAACTTATTACCAGAGATAAGATGAAAATTTAAAAATGCTTTGTTGTACGGCCAACACACTTATCATAGGTCTCTTGTTAGTGTTTTAAAAGTCAGTTAAATGTCTTATGGTACACCTGAAAATCAATAATTTTCTAAGCCAGTTACACTGTTAGCCTTCATGCTGTTTATTAGGCAATATAAGTTAAAATAATTTGTACCTTTTTAAGAAAACACTTCTTGAATGACACATATACCTTATTTCAGTTAATGATACCATGTAAGGAGGTAACTGCCATCACCAAAGAAAAGACTGCAAGAGTTATCCCCAATGCTATACAGATCACCACAGAGAAGGAGCGCTACTTTTTCACCTCGTTCGGCACCCGGGACAAAACATACATGATGCTGTTTAGGATATGGCAGAATGCTTTGCTAGATCAGGTGATATGTCACTAACACACTCTCGATAAGAATTTGTTGAACAATTTTACTTTTTAGGAATTCATTCTGTATGGCAGTGTTTCCCAGACTTTCAACATATGTGTACTCCCTATTTTATTTTTATAAATACTGAGTACCCCTAGTAAAAATAGAAGACTTGTAAGAATTTATTTTTTATGGAAATGGCTTGCCTTCATTTTGTTGTTTTCAATTAAGCCGTGCATGTTTGCCCAATGTTTTCCGCGTGTACCCCTGCCAAACTCTTCAGAAACTATTGGAAACACTGCTGTTAGGGAATAAAGTCTTTACCTCCTCATTAGCCAGAATAATTTTTTTTTTTTTAGTTCACCCTTTTTTTAATGAACCTTGGCCTCTTGATTTTTTTTTTTTTTGAGATAATAGACTATTACTATGAATGACATTTTTATAAGTATTGTTTATACTATTTTAATATTAAATATGAATCAGTGTTAAATAATCAATAAGTACTATAGATAACACTATGTAACAGTTTTTGTTCTCATCCATCAAAGGTTATTTCCTAATAGTTCATAGGTTGGCATTAAAGAAAGTACCAATTATTAATTCCAACTTTGCTGTTATGGCCAGAACATCGAAAACAATAATAAATCTCTCATATTAGTAAAAATAATTACCATATTCATGTGCTTACTGTAAGAGTCAAGATCTTAGACTTATAAAAGTTTGTTAGCTTTTAGACTTACGATTATACTGTAAGTCAGTTACTTAACAAGTCCCCAAATGTTATCTCCCTTCATTGTACTGTCCTTGATGTGTGAAGTCCCTGTAAGGATGAGATGAAATCTCTTAGATCCTATAAACCACTAATGGGATGGTTTTTACGGTGCCCTTCTTTCATCCCCACCATAGCCGATAGTGCAATGGCCATGGAGGCACCACGGAAGATATATCGGGAACTTGAGCCAAGACCTGGAAAAATTTCCTTGGTCCTCACCGGAGATCGAACCAGGTACCTTCAGGCCAACAGTTGAGCACGCTACCGCACGACCATCCGTCCCCTTACTGTCCTTGATAGCGATGATCAAACTGCAATATATTTTGATGAAAGAGAATGCCCCCCCCCCCCCATCTAGCTTTATGAACCTTAAAGGTCAACTGGCATACCATTTATAGGACTTGTGCACAAGTGTATGGGCCAGTTCTACATAATTGTCTGCCTTGTGGAAACCTCACACTACTTCAAGAAAACTATGCCAAGCCATTGTCACATTCTTTATCTGAGGACAGACCAAAATGCCAGCTTTAATCTTGGCCTCCTATAGATGTGGAAATATATTTCATAGGTCAGTGAAAGCTGAAGACTTCCACCATGAGTCTTAATTTGATATTGAGATGTGATAATAGCACTTTGTACGGACCACCAGCTGCGTCCATCTTACATTGTTGTTTCCTGAGGTGGTAATGCTGGTTGGTGACCTTGCTGTCCGATGGGGATATGCAGGGATATTTTTTTCCAACCTGTAAACCCAATAGGAACATTACCATCTTAAATTCTTCAATCTCATCCCAAATTAAGTGTGGAATGTTTCAGTATTTCCAACCAAGTCTTGAGGTTGTTCTAGTCCTCCTTTAAGTGTAGAGGAAAAGATAGATACTTGTTCCCATTATGTAGCGGCACAACCTTCAGTCGTTTAGATGAGCTATCTATTAAAAGTCAACACTCTATTCTCAATAGCATCAAATAAACCTATGATGTTGTGGCAGTAGCAGAGATAAATAAAACTATGATGTTGTGGCAGTAGCAGAGATAAATAACTATGATGTTGTGGCAGTAACAGAGATAAATAAAACTCGCTAATGTCCGATGTCACTTCCCTACTGACACTGTAGACTGGATCTGATAATGCACATTTCTAATACATGTATAAGCATTAATACATGTACTTATACAGTAAACAGGCAGGCAGATATCTAGACACAAATATAATGATTTAGATGTTAGAAGTTTCTTTAACAGTCTAGAATATATTAAACCGAGATATAGACATTTGATATTCTTGTTATTTAAAATATATGATTTCAAAATATCCATGTCCAGGTACCAAAAGCAAAGTTTGAGTTCAAATTAATGTTTTCTTTTCATATGTAAATAGTCAGAAAAACACATTATTAAAACAAGACAAAACAGAAATAACAATTTGTTTCACAATGTAATTTACTAATTTATAGTATTGTGAATGACAGTTTCTATAACCTTGTTTTATAACCCACAGCCTATGTCAGCTAAAGAACTTTGGACGTGGATACATTACAATTATGGTGATGATCTGGGACTGACCTCTGAGGATGAAGATTATGTGCCGCCTCAGAGTTTTGAGGAGTTGACTGAGAAGTTAAAGGAAGAAATTCCTGCTATTAAAGTAAATTTTAAACATTTTCCTGTGTTTTATATTCAAGTAATCAGAGAATGGAATAAATTTTAGTCCCTTTAATGGGGTATTCTTTAAATTCTGTTTTACAACCTAAAATAATTGTCTATATAATTGTCTTGAGCTCAAGCTTTATTAGTTCCGTCAAATATTCAAGCTGTAGAATAGCAAGGTCCTTTTGAGTAATTTAGATTACTGAATAAAATTAAATACCTTTTATAAATGTATGCACTTGTTGATATTTGATCCAGAGACCATCAAGTTGGGGTCACATAGCTATCCTTCCCCCCTTCCAACTAGTATACCCCACTGTCAGTCAATTTATTGAGCTCCCCAGGTGTTATTACCACGTATGTACATACATTTCATGGTTTTGTAGGATCTAAATACAGATTCGGAGATCATGACCACAACAGCTGATAATATTCAGACAGCCAGTAATGAGGACACTGATGATTTTGTGACAGATGAAGTGTTTAATCAAGTGGGGGATGGCCTTTCCATCCCAACTCTCCCTTCGTTACCCGCCATGCCAACTGACTTCCTCAACACAAGTGATGATAGTGAAGGTAGGAAATTAACCAACTATCATTCACGTTGTTTTCTATCTATTTTATTTCGCCGTATTTTAAATGTTTAGCTCTTAATTTAACAGTTTTTTTTTTTATTGTAGTTTAAAGCTTAAAAGTTACATTCGTCATGTCTGATAAAAAGAGCTAATACTATTGACGAATAAAACCCAAGTTGAAATATTAAAAATGATAAAACTATTAATATTTGTACCCATTGTTTCATTGACCACCAGATGTTGCATCACATTATACAAACGCATCACATTATACAAACTATCCTCTTATAAATTATGATTGATTATTTTTTTTTTAAAACTCGATGGGTTTACTATTTCAGTAGAGAATGTTTACCAAGTATCAAGTTATCTATACTTTGAAAGATATAGGCCACTTTGACATTTTTTTTTTAAAATTATATCTTATGTCCTAAAGAAATGTTTAAACATCAAAATGTATTTGTTAGTTAGCCTTAGATATAAGTATTTGATAAATAAAAAAAAAATACTTCCGTACAATTAAGACAGAAGATTAAGTTACATTTTTTAGATATTTAGTTCTTATTAAATTTTTACATGGGATATTGGCCAAACAAAAATCAATCCAAAAGCAAGTCTCTAAAATATAACTAGTGAATGGAATTTTAGCTTGTAGTTCCTGTCACACAATGTATACACTTATGTCACTTAATAGCTGTTCAATTTATTTGTTCAAGTTTGCTTTGTTTTACTTTCTGAAAAATTGTCAGACTTGTTCAAAATATTATTTAGATTGATTCCTTGACTTTGTTGGAATTCGATACCATTTAGACTGAGTTTATTATTTCTGCAGGGGAATATTTCTGTTCAGGACATGATCACCTGGAGAAGATGTACCTGGATGAGGTGTTCAATATCAACATTGACACTGTGTTTGAGTGTCTATTCACAGATTCACCTTTTTTTAGAAGTTTTGTTGGATCACGGAAAACTTTTGGTAAGTTAAAGAATTTTATAGCACCTTTTTGAAGAAGCAGCCTAGATGGGCAAGAATAGCATATAACAAAAAACATGTTAGTGTTGTGTACTGAGTTAGTAGACACCTTTACAAAAGTGAAATAAGTTAGTTTACATGTCATTGTCAGCATTACAAAATTAAAAGGTCTCCGGTACAGCATTGCTTATCCAGCTTTAAAATGCAGCTACCCAAGTTACACTGACTTTGCCGCTTCTCCATTTCTGATTACAATGATATGGATATTGTGATGGTCATGACAATTAAAAGTGACCATTATAACATTAGACAGGTAGTAAAGACAGATTAACAAGAAATGCTTCTGGTCCAACTCATGTTGACAAGAATTACACACAAAAAAGAAAAGCTAATATAACATGCTGGCATTGAACTTTGCATAGAAATGCTGGCAAATATATTTAAACAAAAATTGCTAGTACATGTATAACACATTACATGTAGTAACCAACTGTGGCGTCAACATATTATTAATACATGTATTGGTACGTGTATCTGTATTGTGATGGTGATATGCTTTTAAAATACAGTAGACTCCAGAAGAAATAACCTTGTAACTTAACAACATCTATTTTATTGGCAGGTAAATTGGTATATAGTCATTAGACACATTCATCACTTTCGTATTTACCATCACAAGCGATAAGACTTATATTATTACTACTGCACTATGATACTCAACAGGGTTGCATCTTCCAACTGGACTATGTATAGGGTGGTTACCCATGGGCCATGCACTAATGACTAAAGCATTTACATTTAGTTCACACCATCTGGGAGCGGGGAGATTATGTCTTTTCACTACAGTATTTTAGTTAGTGTGTCATATCATCTCCGACCTGTGTTACCCCTGATCTGTGTGTCATATCATCTCCCACCTGTGTTACCCCTAATATGTGTGTCATCATCTGGCACCTGTGTTACCCCTGATCTGTGTGTCATATCATCTCCCACCTGTGTTACCCCTAATATGTGTGTCATCATCTGGCACCTGTGTTACCCCTAATCTGTGTGTCATATATCATCTCCCACCTGTGTTACCCTGATCTGTGTGTCATATCATTTACCACCTGTGTTACACCTGATCTGTGTGTCATATCCTCTGGCACCTGTGTTACCCCTAATCTGTGTGTCATATATCATCTCCAACCTGTGTTACCCCTGATCTGTGTGTCATATCATCTCCCACCTGTGTTACTCCTGATCTGCGTGTCATATCATCTGGCACCTGTGTTACCCCTAATCTGCATGTCATATCATCTGGCACCTGTGTTACCCCTGATCTGTGTGTCATATCATCTCCCACCTGTGTTACCCCTAATCTGTGTGTCATATCATCTGGCACCTGTGTTACCCCTGATCTGTGTGTCATATCATCTGGCACCTGTGTTACCCCTGATCTGTGTGTCATATCATCTCCCACCTGTGTTACCTCTAATCTGTGTGTCATATCATCTGGCACCTGTGTTACCCCTAATTGTGTGTCATATCTCCCACCTGTGTTACCCCTGATCTGTGTGTCATATCATCTCCCACCTGTGTTACCCCTGATCTGTGTGTCATATCATCTGGCACCTGTGTTACCCCTGATCTGTGTGTCATATCATCTGGCACCTGTGTTACCCCTGATCTGTGTGTCATATCATCTCCCACCTGTGTTACCCCTGATCTGTGTGTCATTTCATCTGGCACCTGTGTTACCCCTGCTCTGTTTGATCATCATGTAAGTAAAGATCTAAGGAAATGTATTTCTGGTCTCATCGCTGTCAAACATTTTCCAATGTGGTTTGAGTATTATCTTTATATTGTGTTTATTTTGGTTCACTAGTGAATGCCACATTAAAACCTGTAGAATTAGTGGAATTATTAAAGCATCCGTTCAACCACATGGAGGCAACAGTTGGCTATTCTGTTTGTCTCCCATCACATCACCAATTAATGAATTGGGCAGGAATGAAACGACTTTTTATGTTTTCCTTAAAAAAAACAACTCTTTTGATTTAAAAAATCTATCACTTATTTTCCAGACCTTCATTTACCAAATTGGGAAGAAGAGCCAGATGATAATGGCAACAAGGTGAGAAACATAACATACACTTTGACCCTGAACAACTCCATTGGGCCCAGGACGTCACCATCAACAGAAAAACAGGTCATTTATTTATTGCTTTGTCAATTTATCTATATCTAGCACATGTTTCACACAATTATTTATTGCTTTGTCAGTTTATCTGTAATCTAGCACATATTTCACACAATTATTTATTGCTTTATCAGTTTATCTATAATCTCGCACATATTTCACACAATTATTTATTGCTTTGTCAGTTTATCTATAATCTAGCACATTATTTCACACAATTGTTTATTGCTTTGTCAGTTGATCTATAATCTAGCACATGTTTCACACATTTTTTTTGTGAGTAAATTGTTTATTGAAATACATGTATAAAACATTTTTTTTTTAAACCATCAGATAGTGGTTTATTAATCAAAAATGTTAGCCAATGTGATATGTGCAGATGTATTGATATTTTGAAACAGCTTTTTTATCATTTATCTCCTTTTCATATTTTAAAGCTGGTTTTGTTGTCTTTTAAAGAATGACTGTAAAATAGTTATCAATTCAGGATCATGATAGGAGGATTTCAAAATAATTTTAAAAATTAGGTACATGAATAACCAATATTTATTTTCATTGTTGTATTTTTATATAGATCTATAATTGGCAATGTGTGAAACAATACTTTTGGTTTGCTATCTCTGCTATTGCTTCAACATTTTTTTTTATTAATTTAGCCTTGTTTCAATAAATCATTTATCTGAAAACTTATTTTTGTAATTTTGAGGATGTATAAACATCTTATGTTTAACAGATCTGTTACTTGATGAGCAAACCAGGCAGAATCTACCATGTTGACTGTGAGTGTTGCAATGGGGGTATTCCCTATGCAGATTCTTTTTATATGCTGCTGAGGTACTGTCTGACTCGAGTCACCCCAACAAAGTGTAGGATTGTTGTCACGGGTGAACTCAAATACAGGAAGCATGTCATGGCCATGTTCAGAGGTCAGTCTCATTGAATTATTTCACTCCGTCCGATACCTTAAGGTTAATGGTGGCTTTACATTGGAGGGAAGGGAGGTAACCAAGTTCCCATTAACAATAAAATTCATTAAATGATGAGGTTTTGTGATAACTACAGATAGTTCAATGGCTGGTCTTTATATAATCATTAGCTCATCAGTATAGATTATGACAAGTTTATTTGTCCTCAGCCATGATAGAGAAGAGTGCAGTCAATGGTCTGACTGACTACTACAGACAGTTGTGTGAGTAATTTCTTACATCTGTTTCATTTCAATATAACTTGCTTTTAGGCAGTATAACAATGATTTTGATCTACTGAAGTTAGAATAATAATATTGAGAATTATTACATGACCAAAGTTTTGTGCTGGCCACCTCAAGATAACTTTATTATATGTTAGCTGCCCACTTGAGGCGTGAAGCAGAAAGACTGGAAGCTATTGTCTTGGGCAGTCAGACAGCTTTACCTAAAAAGAAACTTCGTAGAAAGAGGGTCAAACTTCATACCACCATCTCAGATACTGGATGCTCTACCCGACAGCCATTTTCAGAAAGACAGACATCCACACCGCCTTCTCCTTCAAAAGGTCAGAATTGTAATTGGATATTTCAATCCACTGACTTTATTTATTGTTTAAAATTTTTGATTTATTAAATTCATGAAAAATTTCTCAAATTGTATATATATTATAATATATACCAGTCAATTACTTTATAAGTGTACTAGTTGCAAGTACCCGGCTTTGCCCGGGTTTAAAATAAGGTTTTCTGTTTACCTTCTGTTTTCTCCATACCCCCTCTCTCCCTTCCTCTCTCTCTCCCTCCCTCCCTCCCCCTCTCTCCCTTTCCCTCCCTCCCTCTCTCACATCTCTCTCCCATCTCCCGCTCTCCCCTCTCCCCCTCCTTCTCTCCCAACATCCATCCTCCCTCTCTCCTTCCCTCCCCTCTCTCCTTCCCTCCCCTCTCTCCCTCCCTAACCCCTCTCTCCCTCCTTTCTCCCTACCTCCCCTTTCCACCTCTCTCCCCCTCCCCCTTCCTCCCTCCCTCATTCCCTGTCCCTCCCTGCCCCTCACTCTTTATCTCTCTCCCTCCCTCTCTCTCTCCCTCCCTCCCCTCTCTCTCCCTCCCTTCCTTTCTCTTTCCATCTCCCCCTACTCCCTCTCCCTTCTCCCTCTCCCCCTCCTTTTCTCCCCCTGTCCATCCCCCTCCCTCCTCTCTCCCCCTCCCTCCCTCCCTCCTACCCTCCTTTCCTCTCTCTCTCTCCTCCTGCCCCCCCCTCTCTCTCTCTTTCTTTCTCTCTCTCTCTCTCTCTCTCTCTCTCTCTCTATATATATATATATATATATATACTTATTATTATGGCTTCACACTTCTTCTAAAATCCTTCTTCATTCCTTTACCTTCCTCAAACTGTACAAATCAGGGAGCATGAAAAAACAACCATTCTTTGCATCACAAAGGCACAATACAGCACCAGCGCGCAAGTTCTATTCGAATCGGGAAATGACGTCACAGAGGAATTTTATTTATGGCGCCGTCGAGATCACTTTAATGTAGTAAAATACTAAAATAAAAAAAAAATTAATTACAATTAAACTACCCATCGAGATGAAATGAAACCTGTCCTATAACCTTCCCCATGTAATTATGTGTATGTGTAACAAATTTCATGTTATCTGTTTTTCTGGATCTTGAGTTATAAGGGAACAGACAGACAGACAGACAAAAAATGCGTCTTATAAGTATAGAGAAATTGGTCAGTTGTTGTTTTTTTACCCAGCGGTACATGTACCATGAATCCTATGACTAAATTAGCCATCATTTATTAAGTTAATCAGTACTCTCTCTATGTGCTCATTTTTTCACTGCAGATGTCAACATTTTTGTTTTTCATTTGTTTACTCTACCAGCTGTGTACAGAGAAGACAAACTGATTGAGTTGAATGCACATACTTTGGTCCGTATCATTATAGTTATGTAAGTAGTTTACATTGTGTTTGCCTCTATGAGAGTGTGCATCTCATTTATTAAAGATTTATTTCTCAGTTGGTGGAATGGTCTACTTCATTACATGATCTTTAGTGACACTGCATTTCCCCTTCTCTGTTGCATTTCAAACTTGGACAAAATTTAAAATTTTTTAAAAACATAAATTTCTTAACAATATGAATGGTTTCCTTGTTAATTGTTTGATGAGCCCTTTCATAATAATTTTTATATTCACCACTTAAATCATGAAGATTAATTTTATCTTTAACTTTACTTTTTTTTTTTAAATCTCGGTACAGAAACTGTGAACAGTAGTGTTTGGTGTGTTAAAATAAGACCATAAGATTTTGTATGTTATTTAGTGAACATTGAGAAATAGACTGAACATTTTCAAATCCTTTTATCATATGTGACCATACTATCATAACTTTACTTTACAAACATTAATTTTCCCCATCACCTGCAGAAACCTTTTTTTTTTTTATGAATTGTAGACTATAAAAAAGGTACATTGTTTAATGACTGAATATTTTCCACACAAAATTCACCACATTTACTATTTGACTTCACAGACTTGTTCTACTTCTGTTGTTCAATGCTGTCCTGTTCTACAAATTGTGGTCCTTAGAAAGTTATGCCAGCTCATTATATGGCGGTCCATCTCAAGAGGCAGTGGATAATATAGTGTAAGTAGTTTACTGAAGAAATTAGGCAAAAATACAGGCTAGAAGTAGTGTTTGTACTGACTTGGGATGTTTTATGTATTTATTACATTTTTAATTAGTTTACTTATAAACACCTTTCATAACATTAACTTGCAAATATTTTATATGTTTACTGATAAAAAATTTTCATAACATTTACATGCGCAGTGATATACTCTCAGAATTATTTAATAAGATTTATCATCAAAGGAACTTGGATATAGACAGTAAAGGAATCAATAATAATGGTATAAAAGGTTATTTACTATACAGCTATCCTAACACTACTCCATTCCTTTACTTTTTAATGTGCATTAATCATTCTTCAGTTGTGTTTAGCAGTAAAATTAACTCATTACTGATGTTGAATAATTCAATATTCTTGCAGAAAACATCCACGTAGCCAGGAGGAATGGAGCCAGTTGCTACAGCAACAGAAAATGTTACATGAGACTGAAATTTTTAAATGGGAAGAGGTCCTATCTGCATCTATAAACATAGTTGAACAGGTGCATTAGTTTGGGTTTATTGTAGACTGTCTTGTTGTTGGGTTTATTGTAGACTGTCTTGTTGTTGGGTTTATGTCTTGTAATACTCAAGATCTGTTGTTAACTTTCAAAAATTACTATGACTTGCAAGTTTCTAGTTGTTGTGATTTTAATGTGTTTATAAAATTTTATTCCAGATGAAAATGTCTCTAGTTAACCTCCAGGAGACCCTGAGAACCAGTTCCAAGGTAGAGTCATGACCAGAAACTTGTGTTGAATTCTAGATGTCTTCACCGTGCCATTCCATTTATCATTGATTAATTTATTTGCTTCACAAAAAGACTTCCATTGGTGCAGATCAGTTGTATGTTGTAGTTTTTTAGTTCTCGACACATGCATGATTCTTAAAGAATCAGTTTGTACAAAACGTGTACATGACTTATATAGTTCAATGATGTTGTGTGTGGGCAGAGTGGGAGTTACTATTATTTTTGGGTTGAAATACTTCAAACTGTGATGATATTAATAAAATGTTTTCATATGTATATTCCATATTGAAAGATTTACAAGCACTTGCTTGTTGATACCTGGTGTCATTATGGTTGATATCTGGTATCATTACAGTTAATATCTAGTTTATGTCTAGGTTAAAATAAAATATGATATGGAAAATATATTGACAAAGGTCAAGAAAAAATAAATAAATTAGCATAACATTCCTAGAAGCATAGAAACAAGAGACTATTTTGGTTATTTCCTTATAATTAATAAATAAGAATAATTAACAAATATATTAGAAAAAAATATTTTTTTTATTTGGCCTTGCTCCTATCGTAATCCAGAAAATGTTTTTTATTAAACAGATCCTTTTTTTCTTTGTTCAATTTGATACTTCAGTATAGTCCTCTGATGTCTGTTTTTAATAGTTTTAATCAGTGTTTTGGTCAAGATGCCTTAATACATGGGTTGATTGATTGATGACTTCACAAGTATCTAGGTGTACTTTTTTCTTCTACTCCCTGACTCCTGCTTTGCAGTTTCCTTCAGAGTGTCACCATATGTAATTGACTCATTTGTCACTTAACTTAATACATGTATGATGTTTCCTTAAGTAGTCTCATCATCCAGATGTACGAGCCAGTGTTGATAAATATACAGTATAGTAAGAAAAGTTTTCTAGCTCACAGCTCACTGTCTTGTTAAAGTTAATATGAAATACAAGAAGCAAATCTGTTTGATGTCTGTATCTTCATGGAATATATCCAGGGCATTGGTTATCAAACACTTTTTATGAAACCAAATAAATTTTTTAAAGTTTGAGTTGGTGATTTAACTGACACACTACTACTCTTTGAACATTGATTTAATTGACAATCCTACTGCTCTATGAAGAGTAATTTGACTGACCATCCTACCTTTCTTATAAACAATGATTGAACTGATGATCCATGATTTAACTGACAATCCCACTGCTTTATGGACAGTGATTTAACTGACAATTCTACCATTCTTAGCAACAGTGATTGTACTGATGTTCCATGATTTAACTGACTATCCTACTGCTCTATAAACAGTGTCTTAACTGACTTTGAGTTTTGACCATGTTCTTGTCCAAATAATTATAAAAAGGTTTCTAAAAAAATTCATATTATTCCAAAAATCGCCTTTTTTCCTGAACTTTTTTCCTACTAACTGGTGACTAGTCTAATCTCCTGTCCACTTATTTTCTGCACTGTTTCTTCTTTCGTCTCACTTGATTGCATTTTCTGAACAGTTGATTGTGCACCACACAGATATAATCTTTCACTATATTTCTGTCATGTCACTGTTCTCAACTTTCAATGGCAGAAGTTAAGTCCTAGGGAGAAACACACCAAATACCAGCATGGTTCTTTAGGCAAACTGTGATCAGGCCTAACACAACCATATACCAGCATGGTTCTTAAGTCAGGCAAACTGTGACTAGGCCTAATACAACCATATACCAGCATGGTTCTAAAGTCAGGCAAACTGTGACTAGGTCTAATACAACCATATACCAGCATGGTTCTAAAGTCAGGTAAACTGTGACTAGGCCTAATACAACCATATACCTGCATGGTTCTATAGATGAATTGTGACTAGGCCTAAAGCGACCATCTAACAATTTTATTTTTATATTCAGTACTTACCACAAATGAATCAATGAAAATAAGAGACGCCAATTATGAGCATCATTGTTATTTTAATACATCTAAAGCTGTCTGTAATAGAAATGTGCTGAGAATTATTTTGTTTTTATTCAATTGAAGACAAGCATTCATTTCATTTCACCAGATTTAGTTTTGATTGATTGAATATATTTTTTCCAATGGTTCACAATTCATTCCGCATGTTATTTTTAAAAAATTGTAATTGGCAGATAACTGAAACCTTTTTTTTTTCAACATTGTCTTTTTGTTATCTGTACTTTTCTTGTGATATGATGAACCGATGTTATGAAATCCATTGTTTTGTTATGAAATTACATTGAGCTGTTGGCAAACAAACTGTTGAATCCCAGTGGAAATATTCTCTATGGGTTGTGCCCCCTTTATGTGTATCACCTGTACAAAACTGATGATGATCATATTTATCACCTGTACAAAACTGATGATGATCATATTTATAAACGGATGCTGACATTTATAGGACAAGTTGAGATCATATCGGACCATTAACATTGGTGTTTAATATTTTGATGCTGGTTTATTGACAGAAGTGTGTATGTGTGTTTTGACCTGAAGTTGGAACAAAACAGAATGCATGCAAATGTGTGAACATTTACTTGAATATATTTTTCAGCTAGTATTGGTACTGTTAAAATGAATCTCATGTTTTGGTCCAATTGATTGTATTTATTCTTGACGTTTGAATTAGTTCTATGATTAAATTAATTTTTTTTCTTGTACATTGAAGCAGTTCTACTATTTACATTAGGTTCTTGTAAAATTTAGAAAATATTTCATCAGTAGTCATTCGCTCTTCATGTCTGTCATCTTTTGAATGGTTTCTGAATGTCACGCAGTAATTTGACTTTTCATATTTTTGTTCAGGGTTTATAAATTACAAAAAGTTAACTTTAACACCATCTTCTAATGAATTGTAAAATAATTTTCTTAATAAGTCATTTATTTAACTTTTGTTTAATTCCATTACAGAAAAGCTGAAACAATGAATATCATGTCTTTCGTTAGCCAGATATATACTACGCTAAGAAATTTATTGTGGGTAGATTGTTTAGTCATTTTTTCCATCTTTTTGTTTCACTTGGTCATTTTCTTAATGCACAAAGTGCAATTTTTGTTTGACCAAATATAAGTTGAGAATAACAAACCCCTGGTTGTCATAAATATCTGCTAGCTGTCAGCTGTCCCACTGTCATATTGTCTGTCATTTTTTCAGCTGCTCAACTGTCATATCATGTGTCATTTGTCAGCCACCTGTCATACTGTGTCATTTGACATCCACCAGACTGTCATACTGTGTCATTTGACATCCACCAGACTGTCATACTGTGTCATTTATCATCCACCAGACTGTCATACTGTGTCATTTATCATCCACTAGACTGTCATACTGTGTCATTTATCATCCACCAGACTGTCATACTGTGTCATTTATCATCCACCAGACTGTCATACTGTGTCATTTATCATCCACCAGACTGTCATACTGTGTCATTTATCATCCACCAGACTGTCATACTGTGTCATTTATCATCCACCAGACTGTCATACTGTGTCATTTATCATCCACCAGACTGTCATACTGTGTCATTTATCATCCACCAGACTGTCATACTGTGTCATTTATCATCCACCAGACTGTCATACTGTGTCATTTGTCATCCACCAGACTGTTATAAAAGCAAAGATGGCATTAGGGCTCACCACTTACAAATTAATTTTCATGTCATCTTTTTTGTTTAATTTGGTTGATTTAATTTTCATTGATCTCAAGTGTTTCAATATGTGATCAACAGCCCACCTATCACTATGTCCAGTATACCCATCATGTCATTACATTTAACTATTGCATATTGAACTGTTATTTATTATTGTTATATCATAGTTTGCTAAATAGTCCACATAGTCCAGTCACTTTCATCTTTTGTGTCATGTCACTGTTTACAGATGAGGTCAAGGACATATGTCTGGTTTTTTTTTATTTTTGTGTGTTCCATGTGATGATTATTGAAATTATAATTCATGTATATCAGGATAGTAAGAATTTTGAATAGAATAAAAAAATAAGACTAAAACAGATTAATTTTTTTTTTTATTATTGTGTTAAGTTGGTGTGCTGATTTATTTTATTATTTCTATCTTAAACAAAAACAAAGCCAGGTTATATTGACATTTAAAACAAAGCCTGGTTATATTGACATTTAAAACAAAGCCTGGTTATATTAACATTAAAAACAAAGCCTGGTTATATTGACATTTAGAAAATTTATTTCATCAGAATTTCAGTGACTGCTGTAAATGTAGTGAACAAGAAACACCAACACTGAACACTAATAGATAAAGACACATAAATGTTATTTTACATCAGATTCATTCAAAGTCCAGTTAACAGGCAGTTCATCATCATAAAGTTATCTAGTTGACTGAACATTTAAATTCTGTCGCAGAGGGCAGCCTTGAAGTGACACTGGTCAACTGCCTTGTTCTCTTTCAAACGGTTACATCTGAAAATGACATTTTCATTTTAAGTTTTTACAAAGTAAAATAAAAAATAATATTATTATGTGAAAGGCAAACAATGAAAATCATTAACACAAATAAATAAATTATATTATGAATATGGATAATACTCTCAGCAGTCCTATGTCTATTCTGTTGTTTCATACTTTGTTTTTCATATTATAATGTTACGTCTGTTATCTCTTTATAACGCTATAGCTTGCTAGCGATAGTTGGCAGTCATCACAGAAAATAATATAAATCTTTTTTCTTACAACTGCACAAAAGCTGTAAGAGATTTTATTATGTACTAGTAAACAAAGGCCCCGGACAGTATTGTAGGCACGCAGTTGGAGTTGAAAATGATGATATATAGGCCTATTTAAGCGCTTTAACAATCTATATACAAAACATAGCATATCTTTGTATTCTAGGTGGTCCCAAAGGACATGAACAGATTTGAGAATAGGGACACTTAGTAATACATCAAATAAAGTTCATGTTATATAGTTCATCCCAAAGAAGTTAATCCTCATTATGGGTACACAATCTCAACAAAAACAACCCCCGACATTATGGCTGACAATGAATCTAACATCCAACAATACATAATTTGCGCACACAACACCATATCATTGATAAATCTTAATTAATTCTTAATATTTTATGTGAGTGCCTGTAAGTTAAGCGATTCGCTACACGTTTAGCAGGTGGCTTGTTTACTTTATACACATTGTAGTATAGTACAATATATCGGACCGAGAATTAACTAAGAAAATATTCGACCCGGTGCACTTTTGATTGCAAAAAAATATAATTGAAAATGTAACACTCCTTTTAGCTTTATTATACTTTACTGAGATTTCGTTTTGAATAAAAGCTATTCAATTTAAAAAAAAATATTTATTCCATCATGTATCAGTTGAGGCCGCAGACGCAGAAGAAAATATCATGCATCAGTACAGTAAGAGAAGTGCAGGGAACGTAAGATAGTGTGCTGCAGCGCTCAGCTATTAACCGATAAACCCGGGTTCTACGTTTGTTAGAACTTTGGGATCTTCTCGGTTCTGGTGAAAGTTCTTTCACGTCAACCACAGTGATTACCTACTGTGGTGGAGATTAAAGAAGGGCACTAACATTATATCACGCTAAACAATATTTAAAAGAAATGTGGTATGACGACCAGCTTAAACTCATTCAGTGCAGAACACGTATACAGTACATGCAAATGTTGCCGCCATCTTGTGTGACAGAGCAGGAATTGATTTTTCGTATCATAAGATATCAGTCAATGTCCCAGTCAAATGTATTGAAAGGACAACAATTATTAGTAATTAATTCCTAGTCAGGCACTTACGCATCTTTATCCTTACTGCAGTAAGCCTCAACACAATCTCTGAAAGTTGTGACAATGTTCACGTTGTGGCGACTGAAGCAGTGTTTGACCAGACTCTTGGTCAGTATGGGGCCACAGGTCACTACAGCATCTACTTTTTCAGCGTTACGGCATTTGGCAAAACTGTTCGATATGTCTGAGCAGACATCTTGGATTGGCTCAGGACTGTTTGTAAAGTTTAATGTATAGTTTAGTAAATCAGAAATCATTACTAATTTAAGAAATTATAATATACTTGCAATAAGCAATCTAGTACAATTATTATTGTTTAGTAGTACTTTATTAGTATTTTAGCAATTTTTGGGGTCTAGCTATACTTCTTTGATATAGTCAAGATAACTTAAATGGTAGTTCAGTAAAGCCCGAATTGTCTAAGTATTTCAGCTCTTACCAAATACTGTTAATATAAGAATGTCTTTTAGCAATCAGTATACTATACTAAAATAAAAGTGAATCATTCAGTCTAGTCGCACTTTTTTTGTTTGTCTAGGAAAGTCAATGGAAGATATTAAACTAAATATCATTTTAGTATATTTTTACTATGTAGTAATGCATAACATTATTTTTATTCAGTGAAAACCACTGCACTGTTTCATTATTTCAGACAGGAGAATGTTATTTTAAAAAAAAATAAACACTGTCCTGGTCACGAATAATTGATAAAGTTTCAATGTATGATAATTACTCACTCAACTCTGAGTACGGTTGGGATATCCTTGTGTCCAGCCAACATTACGGACAACAGCTTCAGTTCAATGGAATTGTAAGGTGTGTTTCTGAATTTCTCGTTCAAGTTGCAGATGTTGCCAGACAGTACGGAGCCAACGATCTGTTTCTTGGGAGCAACAACACATAGACCTGGAGTTCTTTCCTGAAGACGAATTCATGATAATATTTAACATTTTAGTCTCATATCATAACCAAAATTACGCTATTTATTTATTATTGTACTAGTAATTAAATTTATTGAAGTTGTATTGATTCATACATACTCAATACACATATGTACACAAGAAGAGAATATTTCCCACATAAAACTGCATTAAAAAAATCCCTCAAAAATACACAAGTCTTGTAAAACTAGACATACATATGCTTTCCAAAATTTTCTACAATTTTCTTAAAGCTTCTAGTAAAAGATTAAAATTAACATCAAAAAAGCGCAAAAAAATGACCATACAATAAAAAATATTTTATTTTTCACAACACATTACTTTAAGTCCCCTACTCCACCCCCCCCAGATTCATATGAAACACTAAACTTTATTTGCATTCAATGATAATATTTCCAAGACTTAAAATAACCAGGAAAAAATTTTGTTTCGTTTTTGTAAAATACTAAATATTATCCTCTTTGAATGTTTAATTCAATGCAAGCCACAAAGTAAAGACATTCCAGTAAAATAATCAAGTAAATAATGACGTCAATGTGGGCTTATATTTTCAAAATGCGACAATTACAATGGATTCAATGGAATGTTTTATTTTTCTGTATGGCACCATTCACTGCGGTATCCGGAAAAGGGCGCTAGCTGCAAGTGGTCTATATGTGTGCACAACCCAGATGTGTTATGTTGCAAACATAAATATAAATGAATCATCTATAGGCTTATTACTAGAGTGCTTAAATAAGTAAACATGAGACTGAATAGACCACCCTCTTACTAACTTGGACTGATAATACTAAATATGAATTGATAAAGATGTTTTCTTACAAATAAGGACAACAAACAACTGAGAGAGTTATCACTCTTGTGGTGTAACTTCGTACACCTGTCATACTGAGTGTACCCGGAGAACGAAAGGATTTTTTTTTTCGGTAATTGTGAAAGTTTCCTCTATCTCTCTCATGGTGATGACACTGTCGTCTATGGTAGGGATGAAAGAAGGGAGCTACCTAGACTCCCAAGAGTTGTGCTTAACACCATGAATATAACCGGTACTGTCGTTAAGTTTAATGTCAAGAGCCCGACGAAAATTCCTGGCACCGGAACTCTCGACCATCCTAAATACTTAGGTACACCAAAACTAAGACGACACTAGCAAAACCGCAAAAACATAAATGAACATTTTAACTTGAACAATAACCTGAACAAAAAAACCTGACTCGCCTGTAGAACTGAAACATTAGCTGGAGCTCTGAACACAACCTGCCCTCCGCATCCTGAAACATGCCATCTCTTTAATATGAAATCATAGCCCATGGTAAATTCGTAATTAGCCAGAAAGACTTTGGCATCTTTTCCAGGGCCGACTTCAGCGTAAGTGTTAGACTGCCATCATGAAAAAAAAATGTCATATTAGAAGTGCATTATATATATATATATATATATATATATATATATATATATATATATATATATATATATAGTTCAAATCTGTACTTATGCTTAAAAGAGTGTTACTTATTTTGTATAGCACGACGTTACAAAATAATTGTTATCATAGTAATACTTTTTGAATTATTCTTATCAATATTATTAGCTTTTTTAATGAGGAGAAACAAAATAATATTATCGTCTTTCATTTACATGTTAACTAACCGTTGGGTCATAGACTCTCACACCGACAAGTTTTAAAACTTTTTCTTCTGTTCCTATCTGGATACGAATACCAAGATGATCGTTGTACTGGGCATATCTATTGAAACAGAGAAAACAAAAACTGATAGAATGATAGATTGATAGAACAGATAGATAGAATAGATATACAGATTAGATAGATTAGAGAGATTAGATATATTTATGATAGATAAATAGATGCATGATAGAAAGATATATAATAGATAAATAGATAGATGATATATAGGTGATAGATAGATGATCGATAGAAAGATGACAGATAGATAATGGATAGATTATAGATAGACATATGATATATAGATGATATATAGATAGATGGCTGATATATGATAGATAGTTATATGGTAGATAGATAGATGACAGATAGATAGATGATAGATAGATAGATAGATAGATTGATAGATAGATAGGTGATAGATGGAAAGATATATGATATATAGATAGATAAATAGTTAGATGGATTAATAGATAAATGAATTGATGGATGGATGGAGACAGCCATATTCCTCACTCGATAAAGTTGCCAGCAGTAAAGATCTCAAGATTGCAGTTCAGGTCACCAGCTGGACTGGATATTTTAGAGACACTGTAGGTACAGGGAAGTTGATCCAAGCGGTCATGTGCCTA
This sequence comes from Bulinus truncatus, assembly GCA_021962125.1. NCBI lineage: Eukaryota > Metazoa > Mollusca > Gastropoda > Planorbidae > Bulinus > Bulinus truncatus. The sequence continues at coordinate 378,156 of JAGDYQ010000361.1, forward strand.
GCAGATTTCAACTCAGGGTCGTCTCTCAAGATACATAAACCTTGGCCTGTTGGAGGGCGACAGATAACGATTTCATCTTCATAACGTAATAATTGATCTATTTACACAAACATTTGTATGTATGTATGTATTATATGTATATATATATATATATATATATATATATATATATATATATATATATATATATATCAATCTAGTTACAAGGTGTACAAATAGCTAACAAGACGGTTGTATAGTAACGATCATTCCAATGTTTGTAATGAAACAAAATAAAACTATGCAAAAGCTGGTGTCTTATATTTTCAAAGAAATCTATACGGTATATAATTGTTAAGTATGAAGTCAGTATGCCGGTGTCACTAACCGTATTAATGAATCCACTGATGTGTTTTTTTTTTGTTTTATTAACCTCCTAAACAAAAAGTACATGTTCCCATTTTATCACTAACAAAAAAAATTAAAAAAAATTAATGCTTTTTCTTTAACATCAATTTTAACATACAAACATGGAATATGATCATTTTATGTATTTGATTGGATGAAGGTTGAACAAATAAAATATGTTTCATTACTTTGTGGGGCACAACACAAGTCACCATCGCCTTTGTACCCATCGTTACAATGACATCTTTGTGTGGTCTCATTGAGTTTGGCATCTCTTACACAATTTCCTTTAGGGTTGAATCCATTGTTAGCTGAAATACAACACAGTGATGCATTTTGAACTGTTTTTTAGAACTAGGAATATATTCTTTGACAATTAAATCTTTCTGCAACATCTAATAGCATTGACTTTTTGACTAATTTGATAACTGTTTGGCATGTCACTAACCCTGACCATTTGTACAAAGACTCAAAACTGAGATAAAATGTTTCAAGTGAAAAAATAATAATATACAAGTGCAGTCAAACATCGGTTTACTAACATAAATGGTTCCAAAAAAAATCGTAATTAAATCCATGCAATCATGTTTATTAAAAGTCAGCATTTGGATTCAAATGTAAATAGCAAACTAGAAAAACATTAAAAAGCATAAGTGTTGTGTAGCCTACATATTAACTGGGACAAAAACAGTTTTAATTATTCACGTGTTACTGTAGAATAGTTACTTCTTCTATGAAAACAATTAGTGAGGTTTTATTATATGGACTAGTTGTACCCTGCAAAACATTTGCATAGAGTTATATTCCCATAGGGCTTAGGTTAGATCTTTATGTTATTTTTGGTTTCGGACAGATCCGATATTGTCATTATGTTACTACAATATAAAGATGCAATTCGTTGTAGAAATACAACAAAAAAAATGTAATGGAATTATTTGACATTTTGGCCTTAGGGTTTCATGTTTGAAAATCGCAGAAAAAATTCAAAACTGTACAATTAAAAAAAATAACATTTGCTTATTGCTAATCAGATTCTTTGCTTTTTTGCTAGTTAGTTATTACTTTCCTGTTGTACCTGAATACAATTTTGAATTAACTTGCTTTAATAATCAAAACTAATTAGTGCTTATTTACTAGACGAACTTACTACTTTTGCTCTTTCAGAAATTCCTTTTTTACTTTTATGTCAAAGAACACCATAAAATCATTTAGTTAATGGATGTTAATCAGGAATCATCAAACTGATGCTAATTACAGCGAAAGGTGTAAAAATATTTTTTTTACCGGTTTCTTTTGCAAAACAAGTGCGTTATAACATTTCATTTGTAACATCAAAACATCTACTTTTGCCATTCTTATAAAAAATGGTACAATCTATATAGATAACAATATTGTAAATAGTATTCAAGCCTTAGCTAATTTATTCATATAGTTAAAAAAAAAACTTTTTTTTCCGCTATGTATTTTTAGTGAAAAATACATAACTATTAAACTTGTTCTCAAAAACATCCTCTAATCTAACTACACACAAAACAACTTTTTTTAAATTGTCTTCATGTCAAATCATTAAAAGAAAATTATTTTTAAAAAAAGCTCCATTTGAGACAGATTTGTATACTTCTTTCATCCAGCGTTCAGGTTTCACATAAACAGGCAAGTTCCAATAGTTATGGGTTGTATGACGGAACACAGCGACCACTTGGTAGTCTGGACCTAAAAACATAACATTGGCTGTAGGTCTGACCACAGCAACCATTGGGTAGTCTGGATCTAGCTATAATTGTGAGCTACAGTTCCGACTGTATATAATGCGGACCACATCAAACACAGAGTATCTCTCTTGTAGAAGAAGATCATTTATTTCTTACTGCTAGATTTGCTGTAGTTGGAAATTATTTTTTTAATGATCTATTTATTTAGAATTTCTTTCTTATAGCTTTCTTTATAGCACGGGGCACCCCAAAGGTGCTGTACCTGATTAGGGGCAATAGATCCAATAAGTCTATAGCAGATCATGATTACGTATCTCTCGTTAACAAATTGATACGACTGGTACTGTATGACCTCGCTTGAATAACAAAAAAAATTATATTTTTTTAAAGAAAGAAATTCTCTTGCAGGATATTTCTGGTATATAATGGTAAATTTTATTAAAAAAATATTTGTTTGAAATTCTACTTTTTGATATACACATTTATCCCAACTTACGTCTTCCAGCAACAAGGGAAGCAACCGCCATCACAGTCGTTGCAAGTATTATAAGTTTCATTGTGGCTTCCCTGTAATTGAACGTAATAGAAGAGGAAACACATTACATCGCTGTTGGCCTACTTTGTGTGATGTGTAAAAAGAGATAATTTTCTCTAAATATCTCAGTTTATATCGCCGATCAAGGATTCACATTTTTACCATTCAATATGTAAAATATAGGTATATTATAATTTATATGTTTTTAAAAATAAATTTATATCTTAAATCTAGACAGGGTCGTGCTTGCCTAGGAATACGTGATGAGCATTCATCATAGGCGTTGGAGCTCGCCCATTAATTAGTTCAATAACTGAAGGTGAAGGGGGTCTGAAGGGTCTACACGGGGAAGGAGGTTGAACTATAAATTTAGCCATTACAATTTTTAAATTGCTATAATTTGGGTCATCTAAAATTGGTACAATATTTTAAAGATATACAACGATGTAGCACAACCGTTAATTTTGATCACCCTGGACAACATATTTCTTAAATCAATTTTTTTATTGCCTTTTTAATCTTTAACAAATGTATGTCTAGTCGCCTCAACTTAAAAGATTATCCGACCTTATGTTGTGAAATGATATTTTTTTCCGATACTGCCAACGCCGTTTATACCGTAGATATACACATAAAAAGTAACTGCCTTACATATACCAATGTAATGGGGCCTTCTTTTTATTGAAACTCTATTCAAGTTATTTCTATATATGTATGTTCTGAATACATTTATAACAATCATGGGCAAACTACAACCTTAGCTCCAAATATGGACTGATTAATCTGGACCACAGCCTGCCGCTTATTTCATTGTCAGACACAACAATACCTGTTTATGGCGTTTATAATTTATTTTATAAGAGCCCACTATTACACACCACCCGATTTCTATTGGTCCAGCCAATGTATACACACCACCCAATTTCTATTGGTCCAGTCAATGTATACACACCACCCAATTTCTATTAAATATAAATTGCAGGGCCCCTGCCAGACGCGGGGTCCCATTTGGAGCAATCGGTCAAATCGGCCTAAGTACGGCTTGATTCAGTTGGTATATTCTTTAAGTATTCTCACTGTACCAGAATATATCCTAATATGAGTCCCATGATTTACAAACACAACCATAGAACATAAGACTAATTTAATTTGTCTAAAATTTAAGCTTTCTCACTAGACGCAAATAGGTCCAAACTTAAGTAACTATTATTACAGACACACTCACAAAAGGTGTAGTTAATAATAAATTGTATACAAATGTACACCCAAATGTCAAAATAAATTAATCAAAAGAGTATACAAATTACCGCGCACTTACCAGAGTCAGTCTAGAATACTTCAGTAAGGTCTGGTGGTTGAGCAGTGATAGGGATACAAACTCTGGATCTATTTATACTCAACTAACCCCCCAATCTACAGCACTCACTCTCTTAGTTTAATCCACGAGTCTACACAGAGATTACACGATAATCATTTCTTTAATCCAAACACTATACTCTTAATCCCGCCAACTGGATTAAACAGCTTTTGCTGGGATTTTAAAACTTCTTGGTGTCAGCTGTTGACATAAAAATTACGTTTTTTTTGTAAAGATGTATAGAGTACGTTATATTTAACCACACAAAGCCAAATTATATCTGGCATTGAAATGTATAGAAATAACAACAGAGCACACAAAGCCAAATTATATCTGGCATTGAAATGTATAGAAATAACAACAGAGCACACAAAGCCAAATTATATCTGGCATTGAAATGTATAGAAATAACAACAGAGCACACAAAGCCAAATTATATCTGGCATTGAAATGTATAGAAATAACAACAGAGCACACAACAATATAAATTCTCATTATAACATTTTAAACTGTAATCCAAAGAATGTATCCTATGTGCAGTAATCTTTAAAAAAATAAGCTTTAAATAATAAACTCTTTAAATAACCATATTAACTTTCTCAAATGATAATGGAGTTTATAGGAAGTGCTTTTTGTCTTTGGCTGTGGAGTTCATCTTTTTAGAAAGTATCGATAGGAAATAAACAAAAATAAAATAAAGTATTCAATCTACAGACCACGAAGGGTCATCGGGTTACATGAAGTGTATGAATCATCCTAAACATAGTCATAGATTGATATGAAACATTTTGTATGAATCATCCTAAACATAGTCATAGATTGATATGAAACATTGTGTATGAATCATCCTAAACATAGTCATAGATTGATATGAAACATTTTGTATGAATCATCCTAAACATAGTCATAGATTGATATGAAACATTGTGTATGAATCATCCTAAACATAGTCATAGATTGATATGAAACATTATGTATGAATCATCCTAAACATAGTCATAGATTGCCATGAAACACTGCGTTTAAATCATCCTAAACATACTCATAGATTGCCAAGAAACAATGTGGCTAGCAAAACACCCAGTATTCTGTTTCCCCAATTAATTTCAATTAATGTTTAAGCCAACTAGTCAGACATTTTCACCAGGATCAGAGAAATGAAAGGGATTTCCACCGAAATAGAGCAAAGGATCTCCAGTTCAAAAGTCTAGCTCACATCATCACACAGACATCCGTCTTCACACATCACACAGACATCCGTCTTCACACATCACACAGACATCCGTCTTCACACACCACACAGACATCCGTCTTCACAAACAAGTTTAAGACATGTGTAGCTGGTTGCCTCGAGAGCTGTCTTAAGATGAAGCGACAGACTAAATAATTGGCCAATCAAGACCTCACTGACATACATACATCGAGAAGGAAAGAGAGATTGGTATGGCCCTTACCTTATTCAGCCACAATAGTCTATACATGTACTCTATACTCTATACTCTATACTCTATACATATACTCTATACTCTATACTCTATACATATACTCTATACTCTATACTGTGGAAACTTCAAGGCCACTGAGATTTTGGCAGCCCAAATACATTATAATAATCTGTATTATAATCTAGAATCTATAATATAATCTATATTATAATCTAGAATCTATAATGTAATCTATATTATAATCTAGAATCTATAATGTAATCTAGAGTCTATAATATAATCTATAATATAATCTAGAATCTATAATATAATCTGTATTATAATCTAGAATATATAAACTAGAATCTATAACATAATCTATTCATTTTAAATATTTGCATAAAGAGAAAAATTGAGTTGAAGATTGAGCGATGGAAATCGAAACAATTTTAATACAAATTAAGTTCGTGTTTCTGATGGATCAGTGCCATCCAATGGTGACCAAGTTATAACTTTATCTAGTTTCGGTAGATGTCGCTCCTTTTCTGCAACAAAAAAAAATAATTAAATAGTCATGTTTTTGGAGAGATCCTGTAATGGATTCATCCATTTTATATTATTTCAATTTCGATTATGATTCAGAATTAGAATGATTAATCTCTTATTTTGAAGTAGCTAAGAACGGCAGTTGTTGCCCCCCCCCCCCCCCCCATGTGGCAGAAAGAAACGTACCGAAATAAAGTACAAAAAGAAATGTCGGCGAAAAATGTTTAAAAATCCGTGTTTTTGTGGGGATCCATTCATTTATTAGTACATAGTTGTAAAACTAGAAAAAACACATTCAGAAGCTAAACTATTTTTCTACTTAAATCATTTCATACGGGACAAGGTCTGGAAGAGATTTATCATGGCATTGAGGATCCAAAATGCACCCCACCCCGTTATGGGCAGGAGATAAAGTTTGTTGACGTCACTGGCAGGATATAAAGCCGCTGGTAAGGCCCTTATAATTGGAAAGAAGTTCAAGGAATTAAGCAAAATAAGCAAAGAAATAAATTAATTAACCTAAACTAAAAAATACTTTATAATAAAAAAACGAAATTTAAAAAAAAAAATTGAAAATACACTTTCTTATAAATATATTATCAACTAGGCCTAGCCGTACCCGGCCATGCGTTGCCGTGGCTAAGCCCTATGTAATGTAATAGTAAGTATTGAGAAATCCCTTGTTTCTAATTCTATTTATTAAAAAAAATAAACTTTTAGAAAAATAATTATCAATCATTTAAAACTATAAACAAAGGAAAATGAGTTTTTAAATGTGTTATGTTTAATAATGCAATGCTTTTGCATTTACTTTCGGAGTTATGATTAATAGCGTGAATCCTGTTTAAAAATATGTATTAGTTTAGTTATAAAACTAGAAAAAATAGTCAGAAAATTTAGCCTTGAAGGTGTTGGAAAACACCTTCCGTCCAAATATAACTATTGTAATAAATTTGACTAAAAAATAAAGGGGTTAAATGGCACAAAAGTTTGTTATTTAAGACATCATAATATAAAATATCTTGAAATGAAAGTTGTACTTTTAAAAAAAAAATTCTGTTAACAGCCACATAGTTGTTATAAAGATAAAGTTTGAAAAAAATATATTAAAATATAATATTTATTAAATAATAATATGTTAAAACATATCTTTTAACAAGGACTATATTTCATTAAAATGGGCTCTAAATGAGAACATACTGATTTAAATTATAACGATATAAGTTTAAATTATGAGGGAAAAAAACTCAACAAGTTCAAAATATAAAATTTTCAAAATTTATGAGATAGAGATTCTTCATTTTCACAATGTAAACACAAAAATCGATGACGTAATTATAAAAAAAAAATGTTCGTCCATTTTTTGTGTGGTTTAGGGTCATATCCTATGGACATATCTATATAGTTCATGTCCTGGTTTCCAAACCGACTTACTTATGCATTTTTCTCGTGCTTGAAATCATGTGCAACATGTGTGGCTTCACTAGGTTTTAAACAAACTTACAGAAATAGGAACAAAGCCATAAATGAACATAATTGCATTCAAATAATTTTTGTTCTGAAAAAAAGTATAAATAAGTTTTTGAGAAGTTTTCGCTTTTTTGTACAATATTGTGTAACGTGGAACAAACTCTGTTATAATTCTTTTGTCATTGTGTGATGTATATTGTTACTGTATTGTTGGCGGTCTGAATATCTTAGCTAAATTATGAAACAGTGCTGATTTAAGTATAGAAATCTTTCCTTTGTTCAGTGGTAAGTCTGATAAACATAGAAACTATGTATATTGTACCGAATTCTCCCAAGCCAAAGATTTAGGTAAATTAACTTTATCGGTAATCCACTGAGTTCGTATTCACTTCATGGGACGTGGACAATGATGGATAACTCAATGACAGACTTAATCATAAAACAATGTATCCAGATTATTTCTAAGCCACAAAGATTACTTCTGAGCTCCACAGGCTAGTTCTGTACAACACTGACTAGTTCACAACCCTCACACTGATATTTACCTAGATCGATAGAAACGTTTCTCGAAATTGTCCTTGTAATATACGTTTATATTTGCGGTAAAATGCATGTGAGAGCTTTTTTAAAACAAATACCATGAAAATGTTTCTTAAGACAATCAACTGAGTTAGTTTCTTGTGACAGTCTTATTTCAGCTGATGCTTCTATGTTTTAGTTAATATGTGTTCAGTGTCTTCAACAACTTATTTCTGTAGCGGTGTAATGATGGTTATAAGCTGTCGTTTAAATGAACTCTTTAGATCGGTGTTAAAATAATTGTATACCGATAGAGATTTTCGCTCATCAATTAAAAGTTATGTAATTTGTCTTACAGATGTTTGGTAACCATATATAAGTTATGTAATTTGTCTTACAGATGTTTGGTAACCATATATAAGGTATGTAATTTGTCCTACAGATGTTTGGTAACCATATATAAGCTAATGATGAATGTGCTGAACAAACATTTTTAAAATGTATATTCAACCAATCATTGCAAGTCAGTCGTGATACTGTGACATTTTTTTCATGTCCAAATTTCTCAATGTTATTCAAATATCAGCCATCTAGCTGGTTTGGTTACTGGGGATTATAGTCTTAGTTTTTAGTCTTTACTTGAATCTCCCATCTAGTTATTTTAAAATTCCAAGTAAAACAATAAATTGAGAAACAACTAGCTATTTACATATTTCTATAGAATTTCAGTTCAGTTCGTAACTCAAATAAATTTCTTTTTTTTTATAATACAAAACTGTAGTTTTTATTGTTTTTTTATTTTTTTTGTTAATAAACTTACTTGCAATTACTTCCATACAACTTTCTTTCTATATTCATAACATTTCTATCTTTCTTTAGCAAGTATTTTTCCAGGTCTGGATGTTGGTGTCGGCACTTTGTCCGATGTCGTGTCGGCGCAAAAACCTGCCCACGCCCATACCATTACTATAATTTGAGGAAAAAACAACCAGATAATAATAATTCACGAAATTCTTAGGCAAAAAATTAATATAAAATGTTCAACAAGCTATTATTTTTTTTTTACAAAAAAAATACTTGTAAATCAGTCTATTTAAGGAAATATTACTTTTCATAGTAAGTTTCTCCACAGTAAAACGACTAGTCAAAATAAGCAGAACTCTGAAAGGGAGCACACACACGAACAATTTTTATTTTTATTCACGAGTTACTGCATTTAGATAACTCTATAGCTTTTTAGAGCATTTTCTAAAAAAAATGCTCTATTGTCCCCGTTTTGTCTGTCTGTCTGTCTGTCTGTCTGTCATCACCCTAGGTCTGAACAACCATAAGTCCTAGACCCATGATGTATATATCATTTTGTAGGTCTTGGCCTGCCAAGAAATGACTTTTTTTCCACTTCGCGATCTGACCTCTCAGGGCCGTAAAAGGGGGCTTAGTACCGTTTTTTATTATATAAGCTATATTAAAAAGGAGCGCCTATATCTCAACAACCATAAGTCCTAGACCCATGATGTATATATCATTTTGTAGGTCTTGGCCTGCCAAGTGTACATCAAAAGTTCATTTCGCGATAGGACCTCTGAGGGCCGGGCTTCAGGGCTCCTAAGGGGCTTATATATTATATATACACCTTGTACGTTCAATAACCCATTCATTTGGTGCGAAATGCTGCAGCACGTAGTTTCACCAAGATTTATTAAGAAACTCATCAAATTAAATAGTAAGCTTGTGTTCTGAGTTTAATTGAAAGTATCAGAGCTATGCAACAATCGACGGAGTTTTCGGACGATTAAATGACTACAATTTCGAATGTTTTCAATTATGAGTCCTATTTCAGTAACCACAAGCCACTTGTAGTTAGATTTAAGAGACAATAATTTTTTTTCAAATATAAAGAAACGTCTTTATATTTTTTTTTACAGATATATGCATTACACAATTGAATTTATAAAGATTTCCAAAATTTACAAATATTTACTGAAAGCTAACAAACGTACTGATACATAACACGAAAATGCGCTAACACGTCCTGTGTCCAAAATGGAACAGGCTTAATTGCTTGTTTTGTTTGTATCCCATGGAATGTTGTGATAGCTGCAGGAACTCCTTCTATTGACATTGGAATGTTGTGATAGCTGCAGGAACTCCTTCTATTGGCATTGGAATGTTGTGATAGCTGCAGGAACTCATTCTATTGACATTGGAATGTTGTGACAGCTGCAGGAACTCCTTCTATTGACATTGGAATGTTGTGACAGCTGCAGGAACTCCTTCTATTGACATTGGAATGTTGTGACAGCTGCAGGAACTCCTTCTATTGACATTGGAATGTTGTGACAGCTGCAGGAACTCCTTCTATTGACATTGGAATGTTGTGACAGCTGCAGGAACTCCTTTTATTGACATTGGAATGTTGTGACAGCTGAAGGAACTCCTTCTATTGACATTGGAATGTTGTGACAGCTGCAGGAACTCCTTCTATTGAAATTGACAGTATTATTAACCGCCAGGCTGGTATGGGTTTTGCAAATTACCAGGCCAAAATTTGAAAATGGAAACTACCTATCTAATAGTTGAAAGGCTGTTAAAGCTGATACCGGTTTTAGCAGATGCAACTAAGGAATTCAACAACACCAGTGAGGTTTTTTAAACAGAGGTAAAAACTAATATCTATTCCTGGTCAATTTGATAATGACCTGTAGATGCCAGAGAAACATGCTTCAGGGACAACGAGCTTTTTTTAAAATGAAGAACAAGTAAAACCAGGAAAGAACGCACTCTAAACAATAGGCTGAAAGTATCGACAGAACAAATAAACTCTGTTCATCAGGCTCTAGTCAAGTATCTAAAGACTATATAAGATGCAGGATGGGCTGTTACGAATCTAAGGATATTAAATCTGTTTTATGGCTCTAGAATGTTAGTGATTACTAGACATTAATTATTAACTTCCCTATTCGAAACTGCTTTTCCTCTCAAATTGCATAGGCTTTTGTTTACAAATTACGTTTGGAAAGATTTTTTAAAATTTGTAATGTAAAAGCAATAGACGTTGATTTAACCATGAATGCTGCAAAACAAAAAAAAAAGATAGAGGACGAATGTCATGTTTTCAATGGCGTTTGGACTGCTAAATACTAGGGAGCTGCTGATAGGCCTTTTTACCGATAGTCCGATACCGAAATTTTTACCCAGCATTTCTGTCGATACCGATACCGATATTTTTGCTATTAATGAAAGGGTGTCTTACAGATGAAGATTAGAAGAAAAAAAGATTTGAAAAGACAGACCGGAAGACCGAAGTCAGAAACACAAACCGTGCCTGCATAATCTGAGAAATCTGCATGTTTATTGTTTAAAATTAAACTTATAACAAACAATTTGTTGTTTTTACTTTTTACTTGTACACAAACAGAAAATTAAGATAAACTTGTAAATAATTAATGTCAAACTAAAAAAGTAAAAATGTATTAATTTTTAATTGTAACTTCACTAATTTGTGAAAGTTGTGATGAAATTAAAATAATTTTCTTCGTTATTCTTTGTAATTTTTACTGGAATTTACTTGTAGAAGATTTTTTAAAAAGTTTGAAAAATTAAAAACACTTAATTATATCAGTAAATCACTTCATTCAGGTGAATAGTTAACTGGAAGTCTGTAAGTAAACTTTAACTCTGTAAACCAAAACCAGTTTAGAGTTACTAGATTTGTGAAAAAAAATATCGGCAGCCAAAAAAAACGGCCGGTCCGATAGTTAACCCATAGTGCCAATATCGGTTCGATTATCGGTCGCTCCCTACAAAAAATCGGCCGATCCGATATTATACTGCTTTCCAGGTGGGAGCAAATCAGTCTGCTTGCTGTGCCATGAGTGTGTGAGCGTCTTGAAGAAGTACAACTTAAAAAGACACCACCTAACAAAATATTTGGATTTCGGGCACAATTTAACTAATGAAGAGATAAATGAAAATGCCAGGAGTTGGTTAATAATTTAAAGAAGCCATAAACTGTTCTCACCAGTCTGTAATACAAGATGCTGCAACCGAAGCCAGCTTGGGGCTGTCCCATAAGATTGAAAAATGAAGCAAGCTTTTTTCTGACGGCGAGTTCATCAAGGAATGCTTGTCAGATGCAGACATCATTATATGTCCAGAACAGACAATACAATTTGACAGATTTCTGTTATCAAGGAGACAACTGTAGTCAGGCGTGTTGAAAAGATAAGTGACAATCTGATAATCCATCTTCGAGATGCAAGTAAAAACTTTTTGTGGTACTCTCCTGCGTTGGATTAACAACTGATTTAGTTTTCAAACTGTAATGTTCACGTGTAATATAGTGTGAATGTCAAATAAAACGGCAAATACATGGTTATTATCGTTACTTCATATTTTCACACGTTGCAAACAGTAATTGAAGTGGACAAAATATATATGTGGCCCGCCGATAACAATGAAGTTTTTCAATGTGGCCCACCATAGAAAAAGGTAGCCCACCTCTGCTTTAAATCATGTATATTGACTATATATTCTAACATGCATATCTATGTATAGAGATGTATGCTTTAAAAACAAAAAAAAACAACTATTTCCCTTGCTCACCCCTACTTGCTAGTGTTGGCTTAGAGAATACCGACTACAGTGTCAGACCAGAATTCAACCGACACCCCTGCATTTTTTGTTAAATGTCGCATAACATATTGTATTCAGTCTAAGAACATAACATATTGTATTCAGTCTAAGAACATAACATATTGTATTCAGTCTAAGAACATAACATATTGTATTCAGTCTGAGAACATAATATACTGTATTCAGTCTAAGAACATAAATATTGTATTCAGTCTAAAAACATAACATATTGTATTCAGTCTAAGAACATAACATATTGTATTCAGTCTGTCGCATAACATATTGTATTCAGTCTAAGAACATAACATATTGTATTCAGTCTGTCGCATAACATATTGTATTCAGTCTAAGAACATAACATATTGTATTCAGTCTGTCGCATAACATATTGTATTCAGTCTAAGAACATAACATATTGTATTCAGTCTAAGAACATAACATATTGTATTCAGTCTGTCGCATAACATATTGTATTCAGTCTAAGAACATAACATATTGTATTCAGTCTAAGAACATAATTTATTTTATTACATTATAAGTAACGATGATTTTTTTCAGCGTTTTTATAGAAATTAATATTCGTATATTACTAAAATTCTCTATTCAAAAGCAAAGTATCCAAATACCTCAAAATACCAGGGAGCGACCTATATGCCTTTTTACTAGGGCTGTACCGGAATCTAATTTTTCGATCCTGCAGGATCGGAACCGGAATCGGATTTAATATTTGAATCCTGCCGGAATCAGAACAGCAACGGGATTTTACCGAATTAAATAGTAATTTTTCCGAACAAAGTAGTAATATCTCGCCTAACATAAAAAAATATATAAGAATGAAAAATAGAATAAAAATTTAGTTTTTAAGTTCTAGATAGCGAAAAACAGTATTAACCATTTAGATCTTGAATATATATTAGAGCTGCTGTTCGATTAAAAAAATTTTAATCGCAAATTAACGCACATTTTAATCGACACAATGTAATACAATTGTTTGTATTCAACTAATATGTCATAATATCAAAGCATAATATTGGCATAATAACAAGTCATTTTAATTTACGAAAGAGGTATAATGAATTATAACATATTTATAAAGCATTAGCATATATGTCTATTGAATTAGTTATTGAGACCAGTTTATGGACATGTATCAATCACGTCAATGATGCGAATTGTTGTCTTTTTATTTAACAACAATGTCTAACCTTTTTTTTATCGTACCATAGTTCCGAACTAATGGCGTATGTCCCTCCCTCCCTGTCATATTTTACTTCACTTCGCCCACACCTAAGTCTGTTTACCCTACCCTCCACTTCCCATTTAAAAAAAAATACACACGTCATTTATATCTCAAATGTAACTTTTATTTCATAAAATAATACCATAGCCAGAAAGTTGTCGCTCACTTATTATTAACGCGTTTTTTTTCTTTATTCCACCCCCCCCTTTCCCCACCAAGTCACATTTTTAACACACTCTCTCTCCACTTAAAGATGTCCCAAAACAAGTTGATTTACTTTTGATCTTCCTTTGAAGTTTTTGCGCGTCGGTGTCTATAAATGTTACTCTTATATTCTTTCATTCATTTACTTTCTTACTATCAACTATTTGTTCAATGTTTTAGTGAACAACAGAAAAGAAAAAAAATTATATGTCTGTCAGTTAAATTAATAAAAAAAAGTATCTTGTAAAATGACACTCTTTAATGTTACCGTTTCAAACGTTCAAAGCAAGATTTTGATAGGTCGGCTTTCATTTTTGATCTTCTCTTGTTTTTTCGTGTGTCAACATTAACAATTCTTTCTATCGTTTCATTTTGGTTATAGCAACAGTTGTATCCGAGTGTTTGCCGGTCTAACTCTTGGAGACGAAAATATGCCTTTCTTTCCATCATATCGACACCGCTAGTTTCAGAACGTTAATAAATATAAAATATTAAATTTAGCTCAGTAACACAATAATTCTGAAAAATACTTACAGTGTCTCGTGTACTGATGTTTGCATAGCATAATCTAGACCATGTCTAGACATTGATTCCAAGGTTCATGAAACTGTTTGTCCAGCTGATGCAAGATGTTGTATTTTCAAATGCGATAAAAAATTGGGCGCAAAAAAATGGTGATACAAAATTTCTAACATCTTATTATTTTGACCTAATTATAACAGAGTTCACCAAACACTTCTCGTTCTTTTACCTCCACCAGTACACTACAGTACCTCACCAATACACTACAGTATATAATGTAAACTAGTAAATGAATTTTTTTTCTTTTTACATCGACCGGGAAGGGAGCAGGAGGTTCACTTGTCGAAAGGCTACATAACAAAACATCATCATTTTATATTACAATTGGGGCTTTTGTCCACGTACCTGGGGGTGAGGGTGTGCGTAAATTGTGACAGGGTGGGAGTAGATCTACTTAATAAGTGAACGGAATTTAACTTCAAATTGTTGCGTGAAATTCCGTTATTTATCGATTTGGTGAACTTTCAGCATTTTGGTCAAATTAACGCATTTAGGTGTTGCGTTAAAAAATTTAATCGCAAATTTTTTTGACGCGTTAATCGCAAATTTTTTTGACGCGTTAATCGCAAATTAACGCAGTTTAATCAGCAGCCCCAATAGTTCATTTTCTTTAGTTTTCCATAGTGACGTCACCGAACCGTGTTTTTTCATTCATACTTTCATTTAAACCTTTATCTGACTATTTCCCATAAAAACGTAAATTAAAATGCATTTCAAATCTAAATCAATATCACTTTAATGTTCAATTAAAAATGTATCTTCAATTTATTTATCTAAATTTGCGAGGAATTTTATCCAAATTGTGACAAAATCCACTTAATTAAAAAAATGTGCAGAAAAATAAATTATTGAGCTTTTTTAAAACAGTAAACACCCAAAAATAGATCGTTGTCTGCTCTTTAAAAAAAGTTACATTTTGATAGCTAAATATAGTTTATAGAAAACACGGAATCAAAAGTAGCGGAAGATAAGGTGTCGTATTACTAGACCAGGGGTCGGCAACCTTTTGAGATGGAAGAGCCGAAAGTTATAATTTACAATTTCCTCAATTTTTAAAGAGCCACTAAATTTATTGTTTCAATATTACGGTATTTGATCAAGCCGCAATTTGACATCGAAAGAGCTACAACTTGACATCGAAAGAGGCTCGCGAGCCGCAGGTTGCCGACCCCTGTACTAGACTAAATACGATTCAAATCTTCCTTTTTAATATATTTGTACTTACATATAGAACTAAAAGTGATCGACATTATTGTAGTTTTAAAAGCAAAGGAAGTTATTGTTTTAATTTAATTGTATAGCGCTAAATATTTCAAAATTATGTTGCGCAAAAAAAAAAATTTCTTACAAATTTCAAACAACAAAGAAATCCGGCTTAAATCCCGCACATTTTAACCGGAACCGGAATCGGAACCGGATTTGTTAAAACTGCAGGAACCCGGCTTAACAGGAACCGGAATCGGATTCCGGTACAGCCCTACTTTTTACCGATAGTCCGATACCGATATTTTTCTCCAGCATTTTTACCGATACCGATATTTTTTTTAAAATCAACAACAATGCCACACATTATCTTGCTGTTGTTTCCAATCTTATGACGTATGTCAACCCATATTCACCCCTTCCCTGTCATATTTCGTAACACTTCGCCCACACGTGTCTTGTTTGACCCCCCCCCCCTCCAACTTCCCATCCCAAAAAAAATACACACAGATGTTCACTAATTGTAGCATTCAAGGTCATACATTAGAATTAAGAAATGCCAATCCTATTGTTTCAAGGTCATATCGCTGATGCAATTTTTGTGGACGTGACAATTTCTGTGAACGGGTTTTTTTTTTTCCTTTTTTTTTTAAATCTTGTCTGATCTGGTTATAGAATTGGGCTATTTACTGATTTTTTTTTCTGCAACTCTGTTGTGAAAAAAAAAACAATGTATCGGCAGCCAAAAAAACGATAGTTAACCCATAGTGGCAGCCCCGTAGCCAAGGGGGGGGCGGCACTGGGCGGCCGTGCCCCCACCCCGCTAGGTGTGGAGTGCCCCCCGCTTAAAAAAGAAGAAAAAGAGGAAAAAGTACAGAAAAATTAAAGGTGACCCATTGCTGGGTATCGGAGCCCCCCTGCTTACTTTGACTTGGCTACGGGCCTGCATAGTGCCAATATCGGTTCGACTATCGGTCGCTCCCTACAAAAAATCGGTCGATCCGATATTAACCGATAGTGCCAATATCGGTCCGATACCGATCCGATTATCGGTCGCTCCCAACAAAATACACTGATCCTAATCAATGGTTATCAATACGACATTATTCTTTCTTATAATAAAAATCGTCCACAATTCCAAATGTGGCAATAATATTACTATTTTCAAACACAACGTTTTATAAAAGATCGTTTATTATTTTGCCCTCCCTTTCCCCAAGTCCACAATTGTCAAACTGTTGGTGGCCAAGTCCATAATTGTCAAACTGTTGGTGGCCTAGTCCACAATTGTCAAACTGTTGGTGGCCAAGTCCAAAATTGTCAATCTGTTGGTGGCCAAGTCCATAATTGTCAAACTGTTGGTGGCCTAGTCCATAATTTTCAAACTGTTGGTGGCCAAGCCCATAATTGTCAAACTGTTGGTGGCCTAGTCCACAACTGTCAAACTGTTGGTGGCCTAGTCCACAATTGTCAAACTGTTGGTGGCCAAGTCCACAACTGTCAAACTGTTGGTGGTCTAGTCCACAATTGTCAAACTGTTGGTGGCCTACTCCACAATTGTCAAACTGTTGGTGGCCTAGTCCACAATTGTCAAACTGTTGGTGGCCAAGTCCACAACTGTCAATCTGTTGGTGGCCAAGTCCACCATTGTCAAACTGTTGGTGGCCAAGTCCACAATTGTCAAACTGTTGGTGGCCAAGTCCACAACTGTCAAACTGTTGGTGGCCTAGTCCACAACTGTCAAACAGTTGGTGGCCTAGTCCACAATTGTCAAACTGTTGGTGGCCAAGTCCACAACTGTCAAACTGTTGGTGGCCAAGTCCACAATTGTCAAAATGTCGGTGGCCTAGTCCTCAATTGTCAAACTGTTGGTGGCCAAGTCCAAAATTGTCAATCTGTTGGTGGCCTAGTCCACAATTGTCAAACTGTTGGTGGCCTAGTCCACAATTGTCAAACTGTTGGTGGCCAAGTCCACAATTGTCAAACTGTTGGTGGACTACTCCACCATTGTGAAACTGTTGGTGGCCAAGTCCACAATTGTCAAACTGTTGGTGGCCAAGTCCACAATTGTCAAACTGTTGGTGGCCAAGTCCACAATTGTCAAACTGTTGGTGGCCAAGTCCACAATTGTCAAACTGTTGGTGGCCAAGTCCACAATTGTCAAACTGTTGGTGGCCAAGTCCACAATTGTCAAACTGTTGGTGGCCTAGTCCACAATTGTCAAACTGTTGGTGGCCTAGTCCACAATTGTCAAACTGTTGGTGGCCAAGTCCACAATAGTCAAACTGTTGGTGGCCTAGTTCACAATTGTCAACCTGTTGGTGGCCAAGTCCACAATTGTCAAACTCTTGGTGGCCAAGTCCACAATTGTCAAACTCTTGGTGGCCTGTTAGTCATTACGTCCATTATTTTTCGCCCCTCCCCTTTCCTATAAAATACAAACGTATCAAAAAACCGAAAAAAAAATTAGAAAAAATAAATCCCCTTCCAAAATATAACGTAAAATAACAAACTTCAAACTCGTTGCTTATTGTAATAAATGAAATATAATTTGACTAAATAAACAACGAGTTTAAAAAACAAACAATTTGAAACTCAAATCCAGCTCTGAAATATAATAGCATACAACAGGATGTTGCTTTACAATGCAATTCGTTTGACTGTCCGGTTTGCAATTATACCCAACATTATCAGCAGAGGGGTAGCTAGCTTTTGTTGAACCATGTTCGAGTAGCTTTCATCGCCCCCTTCACCTTACCATCGATCTGTTAAGTGTCAAACTCTTTACAATATAGAACAATTTTAACTACACATGGCATGTTTAATTAGTGTGTAAAATCATTTACTTCATATATTGAATGTTTTGTATGTAATGTTCTCACACGTCTTTCTCTCTTCCTAAAGAATATGTGTTGAGCATCCATCTTTTATCATTGTCTGTAGCCCTTGCCATAATTTCAGTCCAGTATTTTGCATAGTCAGGAAAGTCACTTATAAACTTCCAAGCCTCACAGCTGTTATCTTCTTCTTCTTCCTTTGGCTCTACAGCCCATTTAGGGCCCTGGCCTGCCATACTACACTTCTCCACTTTTCCCGATCCATGGTCTTCTTCCTCCACTCTCTCACTCCTATGGCTTTAAGGTCTTTCTCCACTTCCTCCAACCATCTGCTTCTTGGCCTGCCTTTAGGCCTTTTCTCATTAGGTGTTGTCTTATAAATCGTTTTTGGACCTCTTTTGTTTTCCATTCTTTCTATGTGCCCTACCCACCTTAATCTATTCATTTTAATTTCAGCTGTTATATTTGGTTCTTCGTACAGTTCGTACAGCTCTAAATTGGTTCTACTTCTCCACTCGTTTTTGTCCTTTACTGGCCCATATATTTTCCTAAATATTTTCCTTTCCCAAGTGTTTAGCATATTTTCTGCTTGTTTGCTGATGGTCCATGTTTCGCTACCATATGTTACTGCTGGCCGGATCATTGTCTTGTATATGGTTTTTTTTAATTTTTCTGGAGATCTGTCTGTTTTTCAGTATTTTATGCAGTGTATAATATATTCTGTTCCCGACTTCTATTCTGTTTTTTTATCTCTATCATTATATCGTTTTTCTCACTTATGGTTGATCCCAGGTATTTAAAGTTTTCTACTCTTTCAAATGCTCTATCACTGATTTTGAAAAATTTTTCTCTTCCTTCTTTTTCATTTCTTTGTAACAGCATATATTGAGTCTTTGTTTCGTTTACTGTTAAACCTGCTTTCTGAGCTGCTGTTTCTAATTCTATGTATGCTTTTGCTATATCCTTGCTTTGCTTTCCTATCAATGTTATGTCATCAGCATATGCAAGGTATTGGATGGGTTCTGTAAATATTGTTCCTGTTTTCATAGACTTTGTTTTTTCACTTCTGAGGTAGTGTGTTATAGTTCCTCGCTAATCCAACTGTACGTTTCTTATGATTTTTTCTAGGGTTAAGTTGAAAAGTATGCACGAAAGGGAGTCTCCTTGTCTAAGTCCTTGGTTTACTTTAAATTCTCTTGAGCTTTCCCCTTGGATTTTCACTTTGCTTCTTGAGTTGTTTAATGTCATACGTAGTAGTCTAATGCGCTTGTTGGGGATACACAACTCCTGCAATGTTTTGTAAAGATAATTTCTATTGATGCTGTCATATGCCGTCTTGAAATCTATGTACAGCTGATGTAGGTTTATATTATGCTCATAACATTTTTCTAGAGTGTTTCGAAGGGAAAAGATGTGGTCTGTGGTTGCTCTGCTAGGCCTGAAACCACATTGATAGTCGCCTAATACTGTTTCACTGAAATTCCCTATTCTGCAGGCTATTATTTTTGTTAGTATTTTATAAACAGTGTTGAGAAGTGAGATTCCTCTGTAGTTGTTGCAGTTAAGTTTCGAACCTTTCTTGTGTAGCGGAACTATTAAGGCTGTTTCCCATTCTGTTGGCATTATCTCTTCTTTCCATATTTTATTGAACATCCTGTGTATTTCTAAGTGTAGTGTGCGTCCTCCATATTTGAGTAACTCAGCATTTATGTTATCTTCTCCTGGTGCTTTATTGTTTTTGGTCTTTTTAATAATATTATTTATTTCTTCTATGGTTGGTTCTTCTATTTCTACCCCATCGTCCTCTGCAATGTTTGGTACATCATTTTCGCTGTCAGTTTTAATGTTCAGCATTTCTTCAAAATATTCCGCCCACCTTTCTAGAACCATTTCATTTTCTATAAGCAGGTCGCCTGATTTGTTAAGACACATGTGAGATCTTGCTTGGAAGCCGTTACTTTCCTATTTGATGGCCATGTACATTTTTCTTGTTTCTTTTTCTTTTGAGTATTCCTCTAGTTTTACTAGTTTTCCCTTTTCCCATTCACGTTTTTTCTTTCTGCATATTTTAGTGGCCTTCCTTCTAGCCTCAGTGTATGCGTGAGTTGACTTTCTTGTTGCTTTTTGTAGCATTATTATCCTCAATTTGTTTCGTTCTTCCACTTCTTTTTTGCATTCATCGTCATACCATTCAGCTCTTTTCTTCTTTTGCTTGTACCCTATGACACTTTCCGCTGTGTTTTTTATGGTTTGTTTAATCTTTTCCCAGTGGCTATTTAGATTTTCAGTATTATCTATATCTAGTGTTTCTAGTTTGCTTTTAATTTCTTGTGCATATTTTTCTTTTGTTTGTGGCTCTTTTATTAGTTTTTCACAGTCAAATTGGTTTGTTATCTTTGTTTTTGTGTTGTGAAAGATACTTATTTTTTGTCTATACTTTATTTTGACTAACTTGTGGTCTGTGTCGGCATCTGCTCCTCTGAAGCTTCTGACATCTTGAATATCTGAACCATGTCGCCTGTCTATTAGCACATGATCTATTTGATTTCTTGTCACCCCATCTGGTGACCGCCATGTTTCTTTGTGTATTCTTTTGTGTGGAAACTTAGTGCTACTAATGGTCATGCCTTTGCCAGATGCAAAATCAATCAGACGCGTTCCATTATCGTTGCTTTCTTCTTGTAGACTGTAGCTTCCAATTGTCGGTCTGTATATTGTTTCTTTGCCAATCTTAGCGTTGAAGTCTCCTAACACTAATTTGATATCATGTCTAGGTGCTTCTTCATATAACCTTTCTAGGGCATCATAGAATTCCTCTTTGGTATTCCCTTCTGAATCTTCAGTGGGTGCATGGGCACATATTAGGGACATATTGAACATTTTGCCACGAATCCTGAGGCTGCACAATCTTTCATTGGTTGGTTTAAAGCCAATTATTTGATTGAGGATGTTTTTCCTGACGGTAAAACCTGTTCCTAATGCATTTGTGGTGTTTCCACTATAAAAGATGGTATACTCTGTTGTTTTTAGTATGTCTGAATTTTTCCATCTGATTTCTTGGAGTGCGGCTATTTTTATTTTGTATTTTCTAAGCTGTTCAGTGAGGCGGGTTAGGGCTCGTGCTCTGTATAGGCTTAACACGTTCCAAGACGCTAGCCAGTAATCATGTCCGTGATCATGCGAAGGTCGGTTTCCATTTGAATCAGCCCGGTTTTTGAATTGTTGATTGGCTTTCGTAACTAGTGTTTTTTTTTTACATGACTGGGTAGTTAGCCCTGTGCACAACCACTAGGGTGTTGCCCTTCACAGCCTTGTGGGTAGCTGCCTTTGTTTAAGGTTAGGTCCCTTAGCCTTTGTGGATCCCTCCACTAACTACAAGGCAGTAGTTGCCTGCTTTGGTCCGCCCCGAGAATTGTATTTCATCGGCACTCACCATATCTGGCGAGCTTTCCCCTATCCGCCACCTGGGGAGGCGCCCGATGGGAGTTCGGCCTCTCCACACGAGTCATAGCTGTTATGCGTTTAGATATGTCCTTACTTGCAGTGACTTTATGACTAAGTCAATCATTGACGACAATCTTAACCAACATCCCAACATAAATGGGAAATTAATTAAAAGGTACTAGATTGGCTGCTCCATTTTTAGTATAAAGTTATGACCAGTAGACTCTGATATATCTTGAAGTAGACCACCAACTGCCTTTACTTCAACGCACAATAAATTCAATGCAATTACTCATGATGTCGATTTCTAGTGTTATTTTTTCATCTATTATACAGAAGTACTGTAAAAAAAGCTAAAGTGCAGTATGTAAACAGCTCTTAGTACTTTATGTACATATCTAGCAAAATGATTGGCAGCCCGGCATATGTACTTGTACAGATTTTATAGGCCAGTCACTGACCTAATATTCTCCTCTGCTGTTTGACACTTAAAGATCATCACTAACCATTTTTTTTCCTTTTATTTCAACAACCAAACATTTTCATGTACACATCAGATAAACGCAAAGTGTAGTTTTTTTTTTAAATTGTGTGAAATATATGACGAAAGATTTTACAATGGATTCTTAAATTTGTTCGATGTACATGAACGGAAGGGTCCGATCAAACCGCTTAACGGGCTGTACTTGACCGCGGGACATAGATTTTTATGTCTGGGTCATTCCATGTCAACTCAACCAGTGGTGTTCACCCGACCCTCTCCGATCTTCCTGAAATTTCCAGGGCTTGTAGTACATACAAAGTTGAGTAATTCCTGAAAATTTCAGGTCATTTGGTTAAAAACTTTCCGAGATGTGATTTTGTAAAGTTTTAAGGGTAGTCGCGAGTTTGCGTGACACTTACATTTTTGCGATATTTGAACGTGAATATTTCAAAAAACTAAAAGAGGTATCAGGCTGAAATTGTCAGTATTTACTTATTGTTTTACCCTAAGTTGAATGATGTTTTTATCTTAAGTGTAACTTGCATACAGAATGCCCTAAAAATGTCCAAACATTGTACTTCAGACAGTTTTCATCAATATTTGACCCGGTATCGCCAAGAACCTATAAGACATGGAGTGATGTTTGTTATACATTTAGTAAGTACCATTTATGTGTTTATTATTTTGATAGAGAATTCCTGTCAATCAATAATAGTGTACTCATTGTGGGCCCCTTTATGCATCATGGTCATCCATTGTTGCACGCATTGCGACCCCCAGATGAGCATGTGGACAGTAATTCACACTTTTCATATTTTGCAACTTGTTAACCTTGGCAAATACTAGCTATAGTTAAAATTTCATGTTGGTGTTTTGATGCCTTCTTGGTGAAAAATCTGCATGAAATCGCATGATTTGTAAACTGTCGATGACTATGGTAATTTTGAATGTTTGAACTGACATCTTTGATGGACTGGGTTTTCTTATTGTGAATTTCATTTTTTTACTTGACACATGTATTCTGATATGTTTCTAAGTGTATAATTTTAAATGAATTTTTTGCGTAATATTTGCTTGCAAAAAACATCATGAGTTTAATGCAAAAAGTGTCAAAAAATTATTTTTTCAATGGTTTCTTAATTATTTCATATTAAAAACAATATATATATATATATATATATATATATATATATATATATATATATATATATATATCAGGCCCGTAGCCAGGGTTATTGGATTGAGGGGGGGCGAAGAAATTTTCGGGGGGGGGGGCGAAAAAATGATCCTGTGGCACAGGGCGGATCTAGACAACTTTGACGGGGGGGGCGGGCAAAACTTTGACTGGGGCGGGGGACAGGCCCGTAGCGTTTGGGGGGCCAGGAGGCCAGGGGCCCCCCTGCGATTTGTCTAGCAAACTCTGCTTATTTGTTCTACTTAGTAACATGTATTACTGGCCCCTGGGCTGGCGGGGGGGGCAAACTGTTTTCATTATTGAAAATTTGTCTTAGAACTAAAAATATTTCGATAATTTAATGATGTATTACCAAAACCTGCGATAATGGGAGGGGGCATGGCCCCTCCCCCTAAATACGCCCCTGGTGGGGTAGAAGAAATGTTCGGGGGGGGGGGCGAAAATGGAGGCGCGAAGCGCCGAAAGCTTGCGAACGGAGAGGAGGGGTTTGGGGAGGGGATCTCAGTGAGTGCCCTCCCCAAGAAATTTTTTGCAGTTTTATATCTGGAATGGTGCATTTTAGTACCGATTGTTTAGCTATTAATTAGAAATATATAATTTTAACTTCGTTTCAATAATGCATGGCATGTTGCAGTTTTGTTAAAAATAATTTAAATAGCAAAGAGTTTTAATGATAAACATTTATTGAGGCTGAGCAATTTCTGATTCCTGTTATAAATGTATTGACCATTTGTTCTGCTACACAACTGTTACATAATAGAGACCTGATTTATCTCTATACTTATAAGACGCATTTTTTGTCTGTCTGTCTGTCTGTCTGTTCCCTTATAACTCAAGATCTAGAAAAACAGATAACATGAAATTTGTTACACATACACATAATTACATGGGGAAGGTTATAGGACAGGTTTCGTTTCATCTCGATGGGTAGTTTAATTGTAATTATTTTTTTTTTATTTTAGTATTTTACTATATTAAAGTAATCTCGACGGCGCCATAAATAAAATTCCTCTGCGACGTCATTTCCCGATTCGAATAGAACTTGCGCGCTGGTGCTGTATTGTGCCTTTGTGATGCAAAGAATGGTTGTTTTTTCATGCTCCCTGATTTGTACAGTTTGAGGAAGATAAAGGAATGAAGAAGGATTTTAGAAGAAGTGTGAAGCCATAATAATAAGTATATATATATATATATATATATATATATATATATATAGAGAGAGAGAGAGAGAGGGGGCAGGAGGAGAGAGAGAGAGGAAAGGAGGGTAGGAGGGAGTGAGGGAGGGGGAGAGAGGAGGGAGGGGATGGACAGGGGGGAGAAAAGGAGGGGGAGATGAA
Organism: Bulinus truncatus; assembly: GCA_021962125.1. Lineage (NCBI taxonomy): Eukaryota > Metazoa > Mollusca > Gastropoda > Planorbidae > Bulinus > Bulinus truncatus. Next base: position 403,267 of record JAGDYQ010000361.1, read on the forward strand.
AAGAGAAAGGAAGGGAGGGAGAGAGGGAGGGAGGAAGGGGGAGAGAGGGGGAGGGAGAGAGAGGTGGAAAGGGGAGGGAGGGAGAAAGGAGGAAGAGAGGGGTTAGGGAGGGAGAGAGGGGAGGGAAGGAGAGGGGAGGGAAGGAGAGAGGGAGGATGGACGTTGGGAGAGAAGGAGGGGGAGAGGGGAGAGCGGGATATGGGAGAGAGATGTGAGAGAGGGAGGGAGAGGGAGGGAGGGAGGGAGAGAGAGAGGAAGGGAGAGAGGGGGGAGGGAGAAAACAGAAGGTAAACAGAAAACCTTATTTTAAACCCGGGCAAAGCCGGGTACTTGCAACTAGTATTATTATACTGTTGGTTTAAGGTAAAACCCGGGAAGAACGACAAAGATGCACGAATATAGCTTAGCTATTTGTGTGATATTTCTTATACAATATTGAAAAAAAAGTTATTCAATTTAAAATAAAATTAATTCTGCTAAAAAGTAAATTTGCAAATTAAACAACATCACTCAGAAATCACGGAGTTAATACTTTATTATGTTATTATACATATGTATAAAAATGAAGTCAGAAGTCAATGTTATTTATTAACTTATTTAAGTTGCTAGCTGTCCTCAGAAGATATCAATATATAAAACAATTACAAGGTTGCGAACAGGCCTATCGAAAGAAATTTCGGGCCCCTGGGCAGGGGTAACACGGGCCCCCATGCTGATATTAATATTTTAAAAAGTTGATTGACCAGCTCAGTCCAGGCCCCTAAGACTCACCGGGCTCCTGGGCATTTGCCCCCATGCCCCCCACTCGTCGGCATTGGTTGCGAACTTACATTATTATACGTTTCAAATTTGCAAACGTCGTGGTTTAGCACTGAATTTACCTAAAAATGCTTCAGCATTAAGATTGTCTGTTAAATCTTTTTCAAATGCAAGCAGGAAAAGATTGCTTAGACGCTTTTGTAATGATCTGCGATATTGGGTGAGCATTCGTGTGAGGGTTGAGAAACTGTTCTCACACACTGCTGTTGAAGCCCCAAATGCAAATGGTGCCCAAAATATCCAGAAGTGAACTTCAATAAGATTCAATCTTTTATGCCCAAAAATTAGATAAGCTATATATGTAAGTAAAATAGCCTGAATTATTGCCAAAATATAAACTTTGAAGTTTTTATTATTTTTGATTTATTGAACAAAATGATTGATGTTTTATAGCCGTTATTATTAAATTTTGGTACAAAAAGCTCAAATCATGCACATCAAATCATGAATGTATTAGATTATTAATTTATTTCATTGAATAAAATTTGCCTCAAGATGATATTCAAATCAAGTAAAAATTCCATTGTGTGTTTATAAAAGAAGTAAGGGAGTTAATTGTGTAAACAAAGTGACATTCACACACCCCTTTCACAGGTCAACAACTTTCAAACTTTCTGACTCCCCCTCCATAGGTTGCTGACGTAATTAATGGAAGACCCCTGATAGAAGTAATCTCATTTCAGAAAACAATGACACGTTCTCTAAAAAACACAAATAAAAAAAATCTGAAGTAAAGTTCTAAGATTAAGTTTTACGAGATTACACAACAATGCGGTCGTCATATTTTTAATACACTAGGATACTATGATAGTTCACTGTCGACTTACATATATCTAGGTCACATGAGCTTACCGTGGGAAACAACATGTGTCAGACAGACAAACAGTTGGAGACAAGAGATGAATAGAGAAGTGTATGCAATTCTGGACAGATAATGAGGGAAATTGAATTATTACATATTTAGCTATCCATTAAATCCGTTGGCTAATAATCACATTTTAATTCTAGAATTATGCTAGAAATATGTGAGAAAATGCTATTCCTCTTATAAACAGTTTACATAGAAGAAAAAATATATAAGAGCATTCTATACAATATTTATAAAAGGAAAAACTAATTATTCCTTGTTGTTCTTTCTGATGTGAATGGCTGTTGACCAGCTGATGGTGTGGATGGCTGTTGACCAGCTGATGGTGTGGATGGCTGTTGACCAGCTGATGGTGTGGATGGCTGTGTCCCTGTGAGAGTTTCGAGTTTGAACCCCCTCATCCCACCATAGGTACGCCTCTGTGTTCAGCTTTGATACATATTTTCAAATTTTTTTTTTTTTTAAGTTATAAAATAAGTAAAAATCTAATTAGTAGTTGTTTCTTTTTCTTACAACATCCTAAAAGATAAATTATCTCAATAAAAAATGTCAAAGAGATCTAATTAGTTACTTTTCATTAAAACAGCTAAAAGGATACATTCTAAAAAATATAGCAATAAAAAATATGTCCCTGAAAGGAATCGAACCTGGATAGTCAGCATAAAACAATATAAATCCCCAAGCTGCTTATCCATTCAGCCACCACGTAACTAGTGATAATTTTAATTGCTCAATTATATTGACTTTGGTATATACGAACGCACTCGCTATAGTCTTAATGTTTACGTTTGACGATGTTAAAATGCTATCTGTTGTAATAAAAACATAAATAATTTGAATGATTTGATATATTACACTGGGCAACAGTCAAAAAATGGTAAGGGTTTTTAAACTAATTTTGGTGTTCTGAATCCGAATATCACATTGATTTTGCTCGGTCAGGTCAACTTCTTGAGATACAGCCATAGACCTACCTGACGAGCTATACGTATTCTAATATCAGGGGTTTTGAGTTCAATCATTTCTCTAAATTAGCTGCATAAAAATTAGCAGCAAAATAATCACAATTATAAAAACAGAGATAATTATATTTTATTTATAAATCATCAATCTGGATTTTAACTTGATTATTTAATGCATCAGCACTTGATTGGGCACAGCCTACAGTACCCCGACCTTCCATCTGCCCGTCGTCCAGCTGCTCACTGCCAAGAAATTCCTGTACCAGTTTTCAGAGATCTTCCTGACAGCGACGATGAGGCCACCACTTTAGACGAGGGAGGAGATACAGATGAGGAGTATGAATCACAAGATGGTCCGCAGCCGTTCTCACAATGTGAGCTTAATGATCTGGTTCGGGATCTCAGCTTGTCAAATAATTCCTCCGAGCTGTTGGCCTCCAGACTCAAAGAGAAAAATCTACTTGGCAAGGACGCGCGTATCACTTTCTTCCGTAGAATGCATGAGAACTACATGGGCTTCTTCTGCCAGGAGGAAGACATTGTGTACTGCCGAGATGTCGCCGGTCTTCTTGATAAACTCGGCGGTCCTCAATACGATCCGAGAGATTGGCGACTCTTTATTGACAGCTGCAACCGCTCTTTGAAGTGTGTACTTCTCCACAACGGGAGCCAGTTCGCCTCAATCTCTCTTGCGCACTCCACAACTCTTGAAGAGAAATATGAAGCAGTGATTGAAATATTTTGAAAATATGTATCAAAGCTGAACACAGAGGCGTACCTAGGGTGGGGTGAGGCGGGGTTCAAACTCGAAAATCCCACAGGGTCCCAGCTTGAGGGACCCCCCCCCGCACACCCAACATTATTTTTTACATTAAACATTAAGTACATAATCTCATGTCATAGTATCGAACGTCAAATCAATGTTGCCTTTGTGCAACCCCTAAATATTTCACGATTGTATTAATTTTTTTTCAGAAAACACTTTTTTTTTCTGGCAGAACACAATGCAGGCCTTAAATTTAGAAAAATTGAAAAAAAGTTTTTTGGGCTACCCTAATATATATATATATATATATATATATATATATATATAAATAAATATATATAAATATATATATATATATATATATATATATATATATATATATATATATATAAATATTAGGGTGGTCCAGAAAAACAAAGTAACAGATTTAAGTTGTCCACAAGGTTATTTCTGTTCTTTATTATGTTAATAACAATTGTGCAAAATTTTAATGAAAACAAATAATATTTACAGGTCAACCCATTTGACAGTTTTTTGGGTTATCTCAAATGAAATAGTTATTGCCAATTATAGTTGATGATCGATTTAAAACTTAAGGTTAAAATTTTAAAGTAAATTAAAATTAAGAAATTAAATTAAAGTTGTAATTAAAAAATGTAACTAAAACTTACAATCTAATGAAAAACCTTAGTTTTAAAATTTGACAGTTTCACAGTGGATAATCTATGACGACGACATAAGTGATGTCTTTGATGGAGTTGGGAAATTCCTGCGATGGTTTGCAACCAATCGAAGAATAAACTGTTTCTGTTCCTCATTCTTTGTCAGTGTTTTATTGCATTTCTCAATAAGACTGATTCCCCTTTCAGCTACATCATTTACAACTGTCATGTGTGCAGCCAGTTCATAAAATTTCTTGAAGACTGGATCAGATGTCCACTGTCCTGGTGGTTTCTTAAGGAATGTCTGAGACTTTTCTTTGCCTTCTTCCATGAGGACATCAAAGAAAGATGTCGTCCTTTCTGTCACCAGGTCCTCCAATTTCAACTGTTCAGATTCACTTGTCAACTTTACACGCCGAGGGATGTCTGCCAATGCTGGTCGAAGTAGATTTTGTACCATCTTTTCTTTGATTGATACTGACACTCTGTCATCTAAAAGGGCTATGCCAACCAAATGTTCAGAGAGAAACCAGAGGTGCCTTGAAAATGCTTCATGTGCCTTGCTGGCAACAGTCTTATTCGGATAGGTCTTCAGATTTGATAAAAATTCGATGTCATTGAGAGGGGCTCGGATTGCAAGTGGTGCTTCGTTCCACTGTTTTACATAAACAAGACTGACAAAGAGAGCCAAACCTGTGATATTCTGGGATTCACGAACAGTCAACTTGAACTGAGTCTTAAAAAGAAAGATATATATATATTTTAGGGTGGCCGAAAAAAACTTTTGTCAAATTTTTCTGGAGCTTTTTGTTTTTGTGTTTCCTTTGACTTCAAAACAGCACATAAAAAATTTCATGAAAACATGACTTTATTTAGTACTGCCTCATCGATACTGTAAATTTAAATCATTTTGAATGAATTTTGAATGTGAGTAGGTATATATAAAGCCCACAGAAAATGCTTCAATGTTCTGGAAAGTTTTAGAAAAATCTATACAATTCTAGAAGGTTCTGAAAGGTTCTATGAAATATCTAGAAAAACGTGGAAAAACTTGAAAAGGTTCCGGAAAATTCTAGAAATCTCTAGAAGTTTTGATTTTCATATAAATAGTCAGGTTCACCAGTGCATTTCAATTTAGTTATAAAAATCGAGTGTTATAAGATCAAATGTTGCGGCTATATAAATATCATTCATTTAGTTGTGACTATTAATTCGAAAAGTGTTGTTCATTTCAATGGCATAAAAGTTGACACAACTCCTGTTTATTGATCTAGGTACTTCCCCTAATTGAACTTACTGGCCAATGGTATGTTTACAAACACAGCCGTCTGGCAGTCAGTTGATACTATTTTTATATGAACTATTTCTTTGCTTGTATACTGTCCAGTGGACATGCCAATGTTTATTGAGCTAGGTACTTCCCCTAATTGAGCCTACTTGTCATTGGTATGTTTAGGGGGTAGTACAATAAACCGGTTGTGCTGCTATTCAAGCGCTTTAAGACGTTTTGGTCAAAAATAAAACAGGCTGAATTTAGCATATGCAACGATGTTCGGCTGAAGCAAAATCTCGAGCCATTAAAAGAAGAAGCCATCACATTTTGTTCAAATGAAAGACAACTCAAGATATTTGCCACGTGAAGATTACAAAGAGCTTCTGACTATGAATCTTATCTTCCTGTGAGGAATTCCCCCCCCCCCCTTGGGGGTGCGTTTTCGTGTTGCAGGAGCAAGGTTGATGTCTCAAATAATCTACATCAAAAAGATTTATACCTTCCGTCATCAATTCAAGGTGGCTAAGCATGAATATATAACAATTGCAGAATTTGGTATCTTTGCAACCTTGGTTTACATTAAAGCTTGGATTCAGTGTCCCATTCCAGCAGACGCACCTCTGAATGATCTGGATTTCATCAAGTTTCTTGTTGATTATAAGAATGTTTCTCCGTCCATTTCTCATTGAAAACGATAGGCCGACATCTCTGTTACCTTAGTGCGCCCGCACGTCCAGGCCTCCACGTGGCGTGGGTGGATGCGCTGAAGCAGGGGAAAGAGAGAGTTCAACCATATAGAACAACTAGTTGCAAGTACCCGGCTTTGCCCGGGTTTAAAAGAAGGTTTTTTGTTTACCTTCTGTTTTCTCCCTACCCCCTCTCTACCTCCCTCTTTCTCTCCTTCCCTCCCTCCCTCTCCCTCCCTCTCTCCCATCTCTCTCCGTCCCTCTCCCCTCTCCCCTTCCTTCTCTCCCCCCGTTGATCCTCCCTCCCTCCTCATTCCCTCTCTCTCCCTCCCTACCCCCTCTTTCTCTTTATCTCTTCCTCCAATTTCTTCCATCCTCTCCCTCTCTCCCTTCCTAACCACTATCTCCCTCCTTTATCCCTCCCTCCCCCTTTCCACCTCTCTCTCTCCCTCCCCCTCTCTCCCCCCTTCCCCCTTTCCTCATTCCCTCTCTCTCCCTCCCTGCCCCCCTCACTCTTTATCTCTCTCCCTCCCTCTCTCCCACCCTCTCTCTCCCTCCCTCCCCTCTCTCTCCCTCCCTCCCCTCTCTCTCCCTCCCTCCCCTCTCTCTCTCTCCCTCTCCCCCCTGCTCCCTCTCCCATCTCCCTCTCTCCCCCTCTTTCCCAGTACAGGAACGCTAATACGAAACGAGATACGATATCAGTCCCCTGCTGCTCTTGGGTGACTAGAATCTGATTCGGAGTCCGTAACATGGCACTGCTAAGTGATGTATACGTAAGAAACTTAATGCGACAAAACACGCTCGACCAATGGTCTCGAAAGGTCCCCCCGGGGGACTAGCAAAATGTAACATGGTGACATCGTCTCTAACGTGGATCAACACACCTGCCCTTTACAGTACGCGTGGCGCTTAGCGAGTCGCTGTTCGTCTGGAGGTCACCTAAGATTTACACCCGGCCGGTCCCATGGGGGCTGAGGTCATCCCTAGGGGCCGGCTGACTTCATGTCTGGTAGAAGACAATAAAGACTACCAAAAATCCCGAAAGATAACTGGTTGACCATACACTTGATCATACTAGGGTAATCGCCGCTACCCACACCAAACCACCCCTGGCCGAGGGGTCGTGTGCTCGTTTGAGACCGTGTAATGGTAGAAGGCTCTAAGGTCTGAGAGCCCCATAGCTTACGCTGAAGGGGAATCCGTTACCAAAGATGCTTGTCTAAGTCCCGTGGTGGCCGACAAAACGCAACTATACGGAGTTAATGTGAAAGTGATCGATAATGTACGCAACTTACAGGGGACCTCCAAACCACTCTAGGAGGCCCTTCACTAAGAACGAGTGCACGAAAACTGCAGTATACAAACGTCCGTTTGAGACCGTGAAAGTGGTCGATGAAACTGCCTATGGCACTTTAACATGGGACCTCCGAACGGCTCTAGGAGACCCCCCCCCGCTAGCACAGCGATATATATGAATAAGTGAGCGCCCTGTGTGGTCGATACTGTTTCCGCACGCATGCATTGCACAGCCTGCCCCGCAACGGCAAATCGGGCCTTTGAGAAAAAATCCATACCATTCCACTCTCTCACAAAGTCTCTAACTTTTAAACTGAGAAGAAATAAAGGTAGCATATGACGGACCAAGACCTGGTATGCCTTGGATCGGGCCTCATTTACTGCGCCTCCCGGCAGTCAGCGGCAGCACCTGTGCTGCCCGAACCTAAGCCAACACGGCAGACCCACCCAGTCCGCCCCCCGTTGGGGCATAAATAAAACATGACAAACACACCAAATTCAAATAAACCCGGCTATAGGCAGACCCTAACAGGCCCCGCGAGTCGGTATTCGGAAGGCAGTGCCGGCCACGAAAATTAGAATCTGTAATCCCCGTGAAACGTCTACAATTGCGCCAAAGATAACAAAATTTTTTACGAAGGTGGGCCAGCGGGTGGCCCGCACTTCCGCGGGGGGGGATGTCCCCCTCCCCCGTCAGTTAGCAAAGGAAAGGCAGGTGCCAAAAGCACAAAGGTGTGTGGTAACGATACTTTCAAGGTAGTCCACCTGAACGTCAACGGTCTGACTTGCACGCGATGTTGATGTGGCAATGCTACAAGACTGTCGATTGAAAGGAAAACGGCCTACGTCATTGATGGGATTCTAGGCCTACCAGTGTGCCTGCACGAGCTGTCGTGGTTAGTCACCTATGTCAGAAATCCCCTGACCGCTCTTTTAGGGGAGAAAACTGCTGCTAGCCGCGGAGAAACCGATGCCCTGACAGTAGAGGTCGTCAAGAGGGGGGGGGAGTACACTTGCACTAACGTGTACAACCCTCTAAAGACCAAGCTAATGATGGGGGTCCCTAACCCTATCCTGTCTCGAACAATCATTGGAGGAGATTTGAACGCGAAATCCCCAGCGTGGGGGTACGATGTGACCAACGCGGCGGGTCACGAGGTCGAGGAGCTGTGCAACAGTTTAAACCTCATCCGAATGCAAGACAGAAACTCTAAACCCACTCTCCTCCACACAGGAAACGGAATTAGAATCGATGCCGGACTTAACGTTGATCTCCGCGGACATCGAGTCCGAAGCGACGGTCAAGGAGCTAGGCGATGTGGGCTCTGACCATAAGCCAGTCCTCGTAGTGGAGATTCAAGCGGCTGGAGGAACACTGTCGTATGAGGAAAATGGCGGACGGATGGACGGTGCGGAAGAGGATCAAAACACCAGTCCTTTATGCACCTGGCACAAAGGCTGAATAGTGAGGTCCAACTCCCCACAAACCGCCTCCGACTTAAGTTGACCTCAGATGTCCCTCCTGGCTCAGCTCACCGTCTGTCAGAGGTGCGCCCGAACTTGATGGATGCGTCCGTGGGAAAGCATAGTGACCCCTTGGTACTACTAGCTGCGGCAAAGATACCAATGCGTCCTACCCTGAAGGCACGATTAGAGTCTACACAGACGCTAGTGTCCAAGGTGATGGCGACGACAGACGTGCAGGGTACGGTGCATACATTGAGTATCCTCAACCCAGCAGGCGAAAACGCGACATTGCATTCTGCTCCTGTGCCAATCTCTGTGTTTTTGAGTCGGAGATCAGAGCAATACAGGGAGGAGCCGCAAAGGTTGCAGAGCGTCTAAAGGAAGCTACTGCCTCGTCAACAGTGATGGTCATCCTGACGGACAGCCTCTCAGTGATCGAGGCCATTGGTGGGGACGGACCGAGACCGGAGAGACTTGAGGGGATGACACGGGCCCTTCAAGATCTTATGCAAGACTTTGGGATCCCAGTATGATGCAATGGGTCCCAGGTCACGCGGGAGTATTTATAAATTAGAAGGCAGTCAAAATTGCCAAGCTCGCCGCGATGCTCGACGACGAAGAAGAGCCATGCTCTTTCGAGAACGTACGAATTTTGATTAGAGAGGCAGAGCGAGACATTTGGCACAAAAAGCTGGGAACAGGGCAACACGGGACGCGAGGTATCTAAAAACTTACTTAAGCCCAACTAAACCGATCCGTGGTGGCAGCTCCGGCAGCATGAGCAGGCCCTTATAGCACAATTCAGAACTGGTCACTGTGCAGTCGGATCATATCTGGCGCGAATTCGGGACACGCACGATCCCCGGTGTCGGCGCTTCGGTGAAGATGTCGGTCATGTTCTATTTATATGTCCAGCTCTGCAGAAGTACAGGCAGGACCCACTGGGTAACACAAAGGTCATTGAGCTCTATGGATCTCTCCAGGAGTTGAGAGACACAGCTACACTTATTTCAAGAGCTTTAAAAGTCTAGGTATTGTGTTCAAACCAAAAGAGAGGTATAACGAGGTACCTTAGTGCAGAACTCATTCCTTTGGCTCTCTTTTCTCAACGTGTCTCAGTGGATGACAAAAACATCCTTGCTGCTTGCTTGAGAAAATTCATGGAGAAATCTTCTGATGATCAGAAAGAAGAAAGGAGCATCCGCAGCACAAATGATCCTTCAGCATTTCATGATGTGCTATTAAAGGATTTTGTGACCTCGACATCGGTGCTCTTCTTGAATGCTCTTCTGCTTCCCACAAATTTTCTCATGACTGATGCTTTCACTTGGCAACAAAATCCATCTTTTCAGAAAGGCAACAGCAGTTGTCTCTTGCTTGAAAGTTGACTGAGCCGAGCGGAGAATTGCACTGGCGTCATCATTCAACTCATTTTTATACCAAATCAGAGGAGAAAAAGCAGTACTTGCTCCAAATTGCTGAACAGCATAGCAAAGAGGTTCCAGATGCAAAAAAATCAACTGTGCTGAAGAGATCGCAACTTGAAGACCTTCAATACTCAGAAAGCACAGACTAAAAAAACTTTTGAAGTGTATTTTTGAATGGCGTACTTAAAACTAGGGAGCGACCGATATGCCTTTTTACCGATAGTCCGATACCGATATTTCCCCCCAGCATTTTTACCGATACCGATATTTTATTTTTTTGGGGCTGTCCATTATTTATGTCAACAAATTTTTGGCGATTTTTACCCCCCCCCTCTTGTCAACAACTTGTCAAGCTTTCCAAGACCCCATTATAAAATTACGTCAACATTCGATTACCCCCCCCCTAAAAAGGTGGCTTCCAAAATGTTTATGTGGCAAAATTAGTAGGAATATAGTTAGTTTAATTAAAATACTGAATGTTAAGCGAGTGTGTAACACAGAACTACAAACGCTGCTCAATTTTCCTATTTATTAAGTAATTATATTAAATTTAAAAAAGTAACATTGTTGACGTCAACTTTTCTTGACCTCCCCCCCTTCCCCTTGTCAACAACTGTCAAACATTTTCTGACCCCTCCCCCTATTTTGTTGACGTAATTAATGGACAGCCCCTTAAGCAATAACAATGCCAATAGGGCGTGAAAGTCTGACGTCACAAGCGCCATTTTGGTTCCAACCATACTTGCCCGATAGTGTTGTTTTCATAGACATACATGTAGATGTCTATTATTGCTTTTAAAATATTGAATATTATCATAAAGAATGGTACAATATATTGCTCCAGACTGTAACCATCGACCGGAACGTGAAACTTGTTCTTTTTTTTTGCTTTTCTGATGGTAATAAGCAAAAACTTTACTTCAGAAATAGATGGCACCAATACTAATAAGGTAAGGTTTGTATGATGTGAGTGACTGTCTTGTTTCTATTTGTAGCTTAATCATTAGTGGGACTGAAATCATTATAAAAGTAACCAAATAAATATGTAAAGGATTTACTGTAAACATATTGTTTTAATTACTGTATTTCGCGATAAATTGTATCACGTAAGGATAATATACTGTCTTGTACACTTTAATGATAACATTGAAAAATGATTTAATATTAGTTGTGGAAATCGTACCATACCAGACTAATTAATTATCATATTAATATATAGTCAATTTTGATTCATTATATATTACTATGTACTAATTGAACTTATTGAGTTTTGTGCTGGTCTGTTAGTGTTAATATTGTTAATAGTCTAATATTACATTTTTATATTTGTAAAACTTATTGTTACTTCAATTTTTTTTCTTAGACAACAGGACAAACAACTTTCCAGGCTGTGATCATGTCAAGCTAGAAATGGGACTAATGATATGGGATCTGAATCTTTCTAAGAAACAAAAACTCTTTCTTTAACAAGAAAGACCAAGTTAAAGATTAAAGAGATAGGGTCTACAACTGCCAATTTTATTAAGACATTGAACTAGAAGATAATGTTATTTTTTTTTAATGGAAAATAAACAAGAAAGATATAATAACCGCCTTTAGTCTTTATTAAATAGTCAAATAATGAAATTTACAGAAATTCTTGATAAAGGTGAGAAACATAGCATGCAATCATAATATATACACCAGTCTAACATAATTGTTTTGAAATTGTTTAAATATAAGAGTACAGTATCAGTATCACACATTTTTGAAGAATATATAAAGGCTATAAAAAGCATTGTCTATAGTATAGTCTCTCCATGAAATAGTTTAGTCTCTTCATGAAAACTTCAATTATGGCTTCACCAGCCCATCAGTAGAACCTCCAAGACATTCACTTCCCTCTTGCCATATTCCAGTTTGAATGACTGAAAGGTTTGTTATGGAAGTGAAAATACTAATTGCCTCAGCTCCTACAAAATTGAGTGTACTTGAGGTGTAGGGTTAAGTGCAATTTTATTCTTTAATCAGTTTAAAATCATAGTCGGCATTGCTTAGTAAAGCTGGTTCCATGTCAGTGTAGTCTACTTCTCTACGACCATTAAATGTAATAAAACACTGATAAGAACATTTTCATGTTCGAACAATATCAGTCAGCTACAACATGTCACATTATGTAGCGTTTTTCACATATATCTAAAAATATAATATCTTTTGAAGCTATTTAATGAGAGTACACATTAACGCTATGGCTATTATCACTGGGTTCCACGGATGTGTGGAAACAAAATGGCGATCGTGACGTGACGACTTTCACGCTCTATTGCCAAACACGTGTTATTCTCGTGCTAAATGACGTATTTCAACCCAAGTTCACATATTTTGTAACACTTCGCCCACGCCTGTCTTGTTTACCCCCCCCCCCCAACTTCCCATCCCAACAAAAAATACGCACAGATGTTCACTAATTGTATCATTCAAGGTCATACATTAGAATTAAGAAATGCCAATCCTATTGTTTCAAGGTCATATCTCTGATGTATACGTGACAATTTCTGTGTACGGGTTTTTTTTTCCTTTTTTTTTTAAATCTTGTCTGATCTGGTTATAGAATTGGGTTATTTACTGATTTTTTTTTCTGCAACTCTGTTGTGAAAAAAAAAAACAATGTATCGGCAGCCAAAAAACGGCCGGTCCGACAGTTAACCCATAGTGCCAATATCGGTTCGACTATCGGTCGCTCCCTACAACAATCGGCCGATCCGATATTAACCGATAGTGCCAATATCGGTCCGATACCGATACCGATCCGATTATCGGTCGCTCCCTACTTAAAACTACTCTGCAATACATTCAGGTTAATGTGTCATGCAATCAGTAATATTTTACTGTTTAATTCCTACTATGTAATGTAATTGTTTTTGTATCTAAAAACAATATTTTAAACCTTGAACAATTTTCATTGGATGCAACTGTTGAATACCATAAAACAACAGATAACAAGTGCACTGAGGCAGTATTTATAGAAGCCCAAATGGTGTGAAATTCGGTATATACATGTTTTTATTCCCAGTGAACCAGAAAACTAAAATGCTCATGAAAATTAATCAACTTTATGTAAAAATAGCTTTAGATAGATTCCCATACAATTTTAGAACCACTGTTCAGTTGGGTGGTCAAAATTGAAAGTTCATTGGCCAAGGACACAGGCATAGATTTTGATAATTAGAATTCCAGCGTGTTATTTGGGGACACTAAATTTGTCAATGAGGATCGGTGACACCAGATGTACGTGACAAGACGTAATTAAGTGGAGCAAAGAGTGATTTTTTCGCCGCACCAATCGCTAGGGCCCTTATGACGTAGATGAGTTGGGAAAGGATATTGTTGAGCCATCCAGAAGTGTTGGGGCTTTGTAGTCACGTGATAACTCACCATCACATATAATGAAATGTAACTCAGATTTTAGGCAGACCGAAGATAGACATAGAGACATCAAGACACCATAGAGATCGAAAGACAGACATTGTAGAGATAGATAAGTCAGTACAGAGAGAAGTCAAGTTGTTAAGTATACGTACTCTTAATCATGCGATAAGACAGTTTACAGGTGTTCAAAGAGAAATCAAGTTATTAGGTATACGTACTCTTGTTTTTAAGACAGTATACATATATTAGCAAGTTATCAAGTTATTAAGTTTTAAAGTACACAGTCAAAGTTTATTCTGCTAAAGCATTTTTGTGAATATTGCTGCACATTTTACATGTTTTCTTATTGTTTAATAAATATCATTGAATCGTAGAACTTTGCCTCATTATTGGTTTGCTATCTGTAAGTGCAACGAGACTGAACGCTACCTTAGTTAAACCAGAGTTATAATATCGGCAGCTACATAGAACCATTATAGTTATCTGAAGCAGCAGTAAAGAACACACAGGATTACATTGGGTGGAACAGCGATAGTACCATAACGTTGACAATTTCCAAAGTTAAATTGGTGTCTACAACAGTATCTATCATATACAACATAATACATAACGTTATATACAAAAAACATAACGTTACAATATATATATATATATATATATATATATATATATATATGTGGATATACATTACATTCAGAGATAGTTTAATCAATAATTACATTCAAGTTATAAAATACAAATACTTCTCTTTAATACTGTTCTTGAGCAAAGATTTAGTGGTTCTGAGAATATTTGATGTAATTTTGAGTTGTTGTTGAGAGAGGCTGGAAATAATGTCATTAACGAGTTAAACATAAATGGTCGCAATGATTAATCAAAAATAATCCTTCTTTATGATCTTGATTAACATTCTTTTGGAATTTTATATTTTATAATTGTTATTTGATTAATGTTCAGTCAAACACCCATTATAAAGTTAGCATCACTTACAGTTACTTGCATCTAAGTTTACTGTTACCTACTGTCGAGGTCACTGACTTGTATCAACTTGAGACAAAGAAAGTTCGTTGTCCTATTTAGGATTATGAGACAGTAGTGCTCCCCCTTTAGTATTTAACACAAAAGTCTGAATGTATTTTGGATGTAGCTTACCAAATCTTCACAACCTTTGTCACCAGAAACTGTAGAATTATGACTTGTTCTTTTTTTAACCTGTTTCTACATAACAAAGATCTAAACTTTTAATTTAACAATATATATATATATATGTGTGTGTGTATGTTTGTGTATGTGTATGTGTATAATTGTATGTATGTGTGAGTGTGTATAATTTGTATTTATATGTGTGTGTGTGTGTGTGTGTGTGTGTGTGACATTGGCCGCGTGAACTTTTCAACTTGATTAATTAAATTTTCTAAGTAATCAGTTGATCGAAAGTCGTAGAGATATATTTAAAGCTATCGTTAAACTTTCCATTGGTTGATTAGCCTTTAAATACTAATCGTCTTATCATATGTATGTCAGAAAAAAACAACTTCTAACAGCTGTGAACTAATTTACTATTATCTGTATTTAAAGACATTTAACAACGATAAAGGACTCTTCACGTATTAGTCTCCATAACGTTTTTTTACAGAATAATTTTATTGTTACAGATAGTCAGTGATGTGTAGACAGAATGTTATATTTACATATAGTCAGTAATGTGTAGACAGAATGTTATTGCTACAGATAGTCAGTGATGTGTAGTCAGAATGTTATTGTTACATACAGTCAGTGATGTGTAGTCAGAATGTTATTGTTACAGAGTCAGTGTGTAGACAGAATGTTATTGTTACAGATAGTCAGTGTGTAGACAGAATGATATTGTTACAGATAGTCAGTGATGTGTAGTCAGAATGTTATTGTTACAGATAGTCAGTGATGTGTAGTCAGAATGTTATTGTTACATATAGTCAGTGATGTGTAGTCAGAATGTTATTGTTACATATAGTCAGTGATGTGTAGTCAGAATGTTATTGTTACAGAGTCAGTGTGTAGACAGAATGTTATTGTTACAGATATTCAGTGTGTAGACAGAATGTTATTGTTACAGATAGTCAGTGATGCGTAGACATAATGTTATTGTTACAGATAGTCAGTGATGTGTAGACAGAATGTTATTATTACATATACTCATTGATGTGTAGACAGAATGTTATTGTTACAGATAGTCAGTGATGTGTAGATATAATGTTATTGTTACAGATAGCCAGTGATGTGTAGACAGAATGTTAATGTTACAGATACTCATTGATGTGTAGACAGAATGTTATTGTTACAGATACTCATTGATATGTAGACAGAATATTATTGTTACAGATACTCAGTAATATAATAAGTTATTCATTTTACATTTTAAAAAAAGTCAAAAATAATCCAAAATTCATATAACTATATAACTAAGTTGCTAAAGAATTATGTTAATAAAATTAAATTAGACAGATCAGAAAAATCACGTTGTCACACGGTGACTAAATTTGTTTGCGGTTATATAATTTATTCGTAATAACTTACTTGTCCAGATGTCCTCCACCTTGAAATGTGTTGTATTAATTTCCATCGTAGCGATGTCTTAAGACAGTGGTCTGCAAACTTACTAGCCAAGGAGCCAAATATTATAATTACAACAATTTAAAAAAAAATTGGGAGCCAAAAATGTTTGTTTAGTAAACTTTTATTATACTAGATTTTATTAGACTAAATAAGTAGTACACTAAATAAAACTAAATTTCATACTTAATAAATAGTTATTAATGCAAGCAATTGTATTTCAAAGCTACCAATGTCAATTTCAAAAGGAGAAAAGTTCAACTCGGTTATCGTACCATGAAGAGGATTTTCGACAAATGCTAAAGTTGCTCTGAAACCTGCTTATAATTGCTTCCCTTATATTTCAAACTATTGCTTTAAAAATGGTCTTTATCAATTGAGGAATTATTTTCTTGGCGATGCTTCAGCAGGCTCGGAAAATCAAGCAATGTTTCCCTTTCAAAATCCTGAGAAAAAAATGAATAATTTGTTTTCGAATTTAATTAGTTCTTCTAACATCGAAACAACTAAGTTTCCTTCCCTTGTAGTTTATGATTCATCTGGTTTAGATGAGACGTAACGTCTATCATGAAATAAAAGGTGTGTATCCACTGATCGTCTGTTAGTTCTGGATAATGAAGGCCCTTTCCAAGGAGAAATGCTTTAATTTCCGGAAAAAGGGACGCGAAACGTTTTAAAACGTTCCCTCTCGACAACCAACTACATTGTTTTGAAGCAGAAGATCACCGTACTCACTCTCCATTTCAAATACAAATTCTTTCGATTGGCGATGATTAAGAGTTTTAGCTCAAATGGAGTTGATAATGGTAATCACTAATTCCATAACTTTACAAATTTCATCTGGAAATGTTTGCGCACAAAGCGCTTCTTGGTGAATGATACAATGGTAAACAAGTATCTTGTGATTAATGAATGATACAATGGTAAACAAGTATCTCGTGATTAATGAATGAAGCGAGTCCGAGTAACGAATAATGAAATTTTTCTTGTGCTGTTTTACAATTTTTGTTACGCCTTCTGTCCACAATTATAATGTTTCTATTAAAAGTTATTAATAGATCAATGAGAAAAATTTCATTATTCCCAAGTAATTTTTTAAATGAAAATATTAGTGTGCCATCCGTGGATATTTGTGCCAGAGCCGCAATACAGATTGAAATAAACCATTGTATGGGAAGGGTCCAATGAGGTCGAATTAAGGCAGATGTGGAATAAAAAAAATAAATAACATTCGGCATCACTAGTCTGAACTGAGACTGAAGACTGATGCCTATCTACAAGAATGTAAACATACTGTTATAGCTCTCTTATTGCCCTCGTTAGTATCTGGGAATTCCCTATATCAGCGCACCGTAGAATGTGTAATTGAAAGCTGTAACGGTATGAGCGTGATGGCGTAGTGACAGGACATGGAAATCAAGATATAGCATCAGGAAGGACAACCAATATTTTAAAAAATACGGTTTAGGCTGACACACAATCAAGTGTTTAGCGTTAGTCTTCATGTTTAATAGCAGTTTTGTATATTTGGTACTTATATTTTTATGAAATAAAAACAAACGCAATTAAAGTTTGAAAACTTTTAATAACAAATTTTTTAATTTAAAATCTTTATTTTGTCAATTTAATTATTTTTCGTTTTTTCATTGGTTTTTCAAGAACGGTCTCATTCAATTGCCTAACATAACTTTGAGACGAACAATTAAAAAATTTAACATAAATAAGTTCTTTTAAATTATGATTAAAATAAAAAAATAATTTCTTCAATCAGCAATGACTCATCAATTGTTACTCTATCAACAATTTAAACAATTTTTTTTTATTTGTTTGTCCTAGAAATAGTTTTAGACTACTTGCTGATCTTTTCAATGAATTGAATACTTTCCAATTTAGTAGGCAAGTAGAGAAGGTGTACTCAGATGGCTTCAGTAGCCCTCCTCTGTTGACATTGTTAAAAAAAACATCCAGCTTTTTCAATCTTAATTCGTCAATGTCTTAAAAATTTGTATCGACTAATATTTCTCTAAAGCTTTTATTTTAAAAATTATGTTATTATAGTATATATATGAAAATGTAGTAAATTGAAAGGGCTTTTTAACAATATATGTTTCAAAGTGATATTATTATGCAAGTATTTTATTATTTTTAAAAAGTTTAGATGAAAAAAATAAACAAAAATAAATTAATTAAACAATTCACAAACACAAAGAAGAAAAAAAAATTCATTATGATTCATTTCAATAAAAGTTACTTTTTATTAAACTACATTCAATTCTCTGTGTGTAGGATATTTTTGAAGACATTATAATCAGATACAAAAGATATTTAAAAATTTCTAAAAATGATGTGTTTTAACAGAAAAAGGACCAAAATCTGCTGGGATCAACATTGACCATGCAACAAGAAAAATTCAAAAATATAAATCTAAGTTATAAAAACTAACATTCTAATGTCTATTGATAACAACAAAGCCCAATTTCAGTATGTTTTATAACTTCGCTAAAAATATTTTACAAGATTAGTGTAACTATTATACCAGCTTATGATAATTTTTTATAGAACATTATATTTATTTATCAACTGGTCACTCTTATCTACAGCCCCCATATATTTATTGTAATCCTGTATTATGGTTGGTTGGTCAACAGTAAGTTCCTAAAATTTCCCATTTACTTAGTCTGTCATTTAAATGTTCCAAATCCATTTGCATTATGCATAGTGGACATAACCGAAACAGTTTTATTGTCCCTCCATCGTACTGTCAATAACTCCCTTTCTAACTCATCTCATATCCCCTCTTTTAGATTTTTTTTCAAAGTCTTTTATATTTTTCAAAGATTGGAGAATACCTTTACATGTCCTAAGAATAGTTCCACATGCTCCTACCCCTAAATTCCATAGATCTTTAGACAATTGTATAGTAGTATAAAAATTATCGACTAATAATTTATACCCCTCTTTAGCTATAGATTTAATTAATTTCATTACCACCCCATATGCTAATCCAAAAGGCCCATTATCCTGTTTACCTAAATACATGTATAAATGAAAATCATAAGTATACCTAGAAAGAGAATCAGCTAATACCCATAACTTCATTCACCACTTAGTCGGCTTATCCCTTATGTACTGCCAAAAAATATATCTACCTTTATTTCTTATCATTCTTTAATCTATTGATATATCTTGGTAAGGCTGAAACAATTTTATACATTACAATCTAATAAAGTTAAAGAAAAATGTACTTTACATAACTTGTTTGTTTTGTCTTCAGTTTGAGGATTAGACACCTTTAGAAAGCTCATTATAGATTTCAATCTATCACGAAACATAAAAGCTCTGGCCCAAAGTCCATTGTATAGTGATTTAGTTGACCAGAAGCGGTCAATGTTCTGTGCTTGAACAAGTCCAGCATACATGATAAGTCCACAGAATCTGTAGAATTCATCTGGTGTAAGATCAAACCAGCCTTGGTAAACACAAGGTTTTGTAGGTCCATAATCTCTGGCATTGCTATTATTAGTCACAAATATGAATTACTAAGTCCAAAGTAAAATAAAGTTTTTAAAATGCCACTGCATTGCAGAATTTCCTAATGTCTTCCCTTGTTTTAGCTCCTCCGAGTTGTTGAATGCCTGGATTCCTCTCAGGTAGAAAATTCTTTGGTGGTTCTGGTAATGTGTCATTCAATTCATTCATATCATCATGCCATATGATCTGGGGGATAAAAAAATATGTAAAGAAAACCATAAATAAAAAAAAAATTCAGCTTATTTATCGAGCTACAATTAATTATTTTATAATGATGAAAACAAAATATCATCAATACAGATATGTAAATATTATGTAAACTTCAGTTTTTTTGTTTTTTTTTTGTGTTTACGAAAATCTGCTGATTGGCAATAACACAAAAATAAAACAGTAACAGTAATTCTAGCGGTAGAGAACTAAATAAATAATATTTATACATAAAACTTTATATAATAAAATATAAATCTTTATACTTTTCTCTTATTTTATAACTATTCCCACATTTTAAGTTCTAAAGAATAAATAGATGAATAAATAAATAAACATAAAGATCATTAAGACAAAGTCAAAGCATGTTGCCTGTTGGTTCAATACTTACACATGTGAGTTTGGAAGTGTTGAAAACTTGAATTAAAACTAATATTTTCAGCTTCAAAGTCATCTGAAGAAGTAATGAGCTCCCAAGTTTCATCTTTGTCACTTGAATCAAGTTTATTTTCCTCTAAATAATCAGAATCGAATTGACTGACAAAACGTAAACAAATCAAAATGGCGTTCGGTGCCAACTGATAGCGTTGTTTTATTACGAGAAATTGTTGTTAAAACAAAAATTGACAATTATTTTTTAGTAGAAAGTATTTAGAAAGCATTTTTTAAAATAAAAATATTATACTAGACATAAAAAGTCACATTTTATTGTATGCCGTCGGTTGGGCTTTAATCCTTGCGTCAGCCTAAACCGTACACAGCTAGAATGAAATTTTGTTTGGTTGTCTATCCTGGTGTTATATCTAGATATCCATGGACAGGAGATAGAGAGAAGGGATAGTAACGAAGCCGTCGAGAACAGTGGTCATTATTGTTTATAACCATCAAATGCTCTTGTATTGAACCCATACCTGTGTGTGTCCGTTATTGAACAGTGAGAGCATTTAACACTGATGTAGAATGGCAAGCAGAAAAATCAATGAACATTTTGTTAGAGAATTAAAAGAAGAATTAGAAGAGAGATCTTTGCCTACAGCCGGTAACAAGGAACAACTAGTTGATAGACTTAAAGAAGCCTTGGTCGAAGAGGGAATAGATCCGGTAAACCATCAATTCCAAATTATAAGGCCGGCTGATTTAATGGGACTGTTCAGAAAGGGAGAATTTTCAACAAAAAAGTAGGTGTGAAGGAAATGACAAAAGAAAACATGATCCAGAGACAAAGTTAATCTATGAAACAGACTTAGACGTGCAGTCAGTTGTATCTGAAGATGTGGTCATCCAGGAAGTAGTACCTGAGGTTGTGATCATCCAGGAAGTGGTACCTTAGGATGTGGTCATCCAGGAAGTGGTACATGAGGATGTGGACGTCCAGGAGGGGTACCTGAGGATATGGTCATCCAGGAAGTAGTAGCTGAAGATGTGGTCATCTATGAAGTGGTATCTGATGATGTGGTCGTTCAAAAAGTGGTACCTGAGGATGTGGTCATCCAGGAAGTGGTACATGAGGATGACTCAATCCAAGAAGAGCCACTCAGTATTATGAGCCCCTGTGAGCATGATCAGTTCGCAGAGTGTCTGAAAGCTTCTATAAACCGCCGCCCTGGTTACCTTGAATATCCAGACAACCTGAAAAATTTCTACACAGCAGAAATGGATGCTAGTGAAATCAATTTAGCCAGCCTTAGGCAGGGAAGTGTGCCCTGCAGCAATAACAACCGGAGAGAGTACATTGAAAATGACGTGAACAATGAAACGCAACTCAGCGAAATCAAGGGTGACTATGGAGCTGATGCTGATACCAACGTTTGGCACTGCAACAGCCAGACCTTTACCGGGCTGAATTTCCTGCAAAACCTGGGGAACTCCATGAGCAGGATGACTTTTGTGATGACCCTGCACAATACGACTGACCACCAACGGGAGATAACCATTTCCGGCATCATTAATTTATGAGTGAACAGGCTATCTACCCTGAGTCTGGCATCATGGACCCAAATGTGAGCAAATTGTGGTGCCTGCAGCAGGAGACCACGTGTTCCCCGATAAACGAGAAACCATCTCTCCATTTGAGATATATCCAGGTCTGTACCCGGTATGGACCGGCGATCATGAAAGTGTCATCTCGGTTAATCAGCCTTCAAGCTTAGAAAACATCAAGATAATACAGCATCTTGCAAAAATGGCAGATGACTCCCAAAACAACTGGGACAACTACATTCCCATGTTCCTTACGGCAAATAGAGGGTCAACCGCCATTACGACCAGTCATACGCCATTAATGTCGTTGTTCGGCCGGGATCTTCGATTACCGTGCGACATTATGTCCGGGCTCCCCAAAGACACCTCAGCCACAAAGACTGATTATGCTGATAATCTAAAGTCTCAACTGGAGCTAATTCGTTCCTCCGTGAGGAAAAAAATTGAATGACCACAACGCATTGAAGATCCAGATTTTATGAAGACCAAATTCTTAGGTGCAGATGAATCTGTCCGGGACGGTCGGAACTAAGAATGGGGCAGTGTTATCATTCTCTCCTTGCCCTCTGTAGTATTTGGAAATTCCCTATGTCAGCTCGGCTCGATTGTCAGCTCACCAGAGAATTCGTAATTGAATGCGGTGACGGTATGAGTGTGATGACGTAGTAACAGGAGATGGAGAGAAGGGAGAATGACAAAGCCGGCAAGAACAATGGCAAGTAGTGTTTATTGTTTATAATCATTAAGTACTCTTGTATGGAACCTATGCCTGTGCGTTCAATTAGTGCACGGCATAATAGCGACTGTCAAAACAGCGACTGTCACAACAGCGACCTCAAGATAGCGATTGTATTAAAAGAGCGATTGTCACAACAGCGACTAATTCATCAGACAACTGGCAACAGATGAAAAAAACAAACACACACATACTACAAATCGTTGCGACTGATCATTAAAAAAATTCAAAGCAAAAGAAAGTAAAAATTACATTTAATTTATTATCGATGAATTAAATAAATTGAAAATAAAATTGAATTTGAATTAGCCACATACGAAGTCACATGATTTAAAAAGCTGATTTAAAACATGATTGAAATAGATCATAGACTGTACAAGAAAACTTCTTGGCTTATCATATCACTTCCTTTTTTTGATTTTATAAACTCCATTGTAGACCACGGTCAGTTTTTCAAAACTAAAAACTCTCAACCCTGTGTCGACTGTCTCTTAACTCTTCATCTATTAACTAACCAATATGTCCCAATCCAGCCGTAATTTTATCTCTAACGTCCGCACCTTCATTACTCTACTTACGTCACAGTCTACTTCCATCATTCACAATTACTAAATTTCTTTACCAACTTGTTGGCAGTAATTACACAATCATCTTGATAAAGAAAAGTGAAACAGGGCAAGAAACTAGAGATTGTTTTATAAACTAACAAAACTAAAGGATGAGACAATATAGACCTAATGTTAGTCCTAATGATATAGACCCAATAATGTAGATGTTCACTGTGAAACTACAAGATGACCCTTTATTATATTTTTCAGTTTAGTTGACTTGGAATCAATGACAACAAAAGTGATACCTTAGTATTCAAAACTCAATATTCAACCAACTCACTGTCTTATGGAGACACTAGACTCAATTCCTGCAGAGATGGAAGGAACAATTGATGTTTCTTCTACTTCATTCCAATTACTAAATGTGAAACAAATTTACCTCAAGTCTTAATGCAGCAAGTGTAATAGACATATTAGCAAAGAAAATTATTCTTTCAGGTCAAACTGTGCATACTGAAATGCAAAGCCCGCTGTTCTGTTGTGTATACTACATGTAACTAGAATGTCAGGTTATCTACATTTGAATATTTTTGATATCACAAT
Organism: Bulinus truncatus; assembly: GCA_021962125.1. NCBI lineage: Eukaryota > Metazoa > Mollusca > Gastropoda > Planorbidae > Bulinus > Bulinus truncatus. Next base: position 427,101 of record JAGDYQ010000361.1, read on the forward strand.
GCCTTCAGATTATTTATGTATTGTTTAAAGTTTTAATCTTTTTTTATGAATGACACAAAACAGTTTTTAATTAACAAAAAAAATTTCAAAGTTAGTTAGGTAGCAGTCAGTTTTATTTATAAAACTGTATGTGTGTGTTACACCCAGTTGTGTGTTACACCCAGTTGTGCGTTACACCCAGTTGTGCGTTACACCCAGTTGTGCGTTACACCCAGTTGTGCGTTACACCCAGTAGTGCGTTACACCCAGTTGTGCGTTACACCCAGTTGTGCGTTACACCCAGTTGTGTGTTACACCCAGTTTTGTGTTACACCCAGTAGTGTGTTACACCCAGTTGTGTGTTACACCCAGGAGTGTGTTACACCCAGTTGTGCGTTACACCCAGTTGTGCGTTACACCCAGTTGTGCATTACACCCTGTAGTGCGTTACACCCAGTAGTGCGTTACACCCAGTTGTGTGTTACACCCAGTTGACAGGGACAGTAGAACAAAATTTCAGCCCCACACAAAAAAGTCTCTATGACTTGTCTCAGTCAATGTGTTCATTTATACTGTGTTATAGACTGTCCGACGTTGCCCGCGGTCTACTTCTAGAGTGTTTGATGTTTTACAAGTCTATTGTTTTCTACCCATCTAGTCTTAAGTCGTCTGTTTGGCCATTACTTGTCTTAATCCTAATGGCTAGACAACTTTTATATCACAATATCGAAGTGGATAGTCTTCATTCTCTAAGCCCTTCACTATCTTCTACCAGTGAGTAGTGAGTGTATCTCACTCTGAAGTTGACAGTCGCTATTATAATGCGGTCGCCATTTAGACAATCGCTGTTATGACAGTCGCCATTCTGATTACGCTACTCATTTGAAGTCGTTGTTATGACAGTCGCTGTTTTGACAGTCGCTCTCCAGCCCGAACACAGAGGTAGTATTTAAAAATACCATATTATATAGAATGGTAATAACCCCATTTAATAAACAATTGTAATAACATGATGTGCAGATTGATATCCGGGTCAAAAACCCCAGCGGACAAATGCTCCACGGACAAATTCCTCAGTGGACAAAACCCCAAGCGGACTAAATCCACACTGGACTTAACCCATATTTTTATTATAAAATCTAATATTTGGGCCCCATTTTATTATGCAATGTGATATATAATATATACATATAATAAAAATGGGGCCCGAATAATAGATTTCATTATATATATATGTGTATATGTATTTTAAGTGATTTTTGTCAACGTACCCCAATAAGATGCATTAGCCCTTTGACCCCCAGTGGTCAAAAGACAATCCCTTGTTAGCTTTACAACAACAGGAAGCATATCTTACCAGGTAAAACAAACAAAAGTAATAATTTTAGCCCAAGATGAAGACTGACCATATCTTAATTCTACTTTTCATTCTCACGCAAAACACACATTTAATAGCAGAAAGTAAAACAAACAGCTTACGAACCACTGTGGTCGAAAGCCAATCTTTTATCTAGGTAAAAACAACATTGATAAACTGCGTTGACAGATATGATCTCTTATATTGACAAACATATCCCATTGAAACATGAACAAGAATATATATATATATATATATATATATATATATATATATATATATTGAAAGCATCAATAATATCGTTTTAAACTCGATTTTTATATTTTGAGGGTTTTGTCCTTCACTCGTGCAGATCATGTAGATTAATTCAATAGACATGGAATACCTGATCTCCTGTAATGGGGGAGGGGGGGTGACAGCTGGTGGGACTCCGTCTAGAAATTCGGTCTGTTTTTTGCTGCTTTTGAACGTTAATTAAAACAAAAAAATAACCTACTATATTACAATTAAATCATATGTAATCATTATGTGTTGATTATCAATGAAAAAGAAAAGAAACACGGACACCTCTATCGTGATGTACAAAGTAACAGGTGTTATCACAGATTTTTACAAAAGAAGTTCGAGATTTTTTTTTACTTTACTAACTTGGCTGGTATTGGGCTAGTATTTGGCCGGGATTAGGCGTACTCTATTTTATTTGTCTTTCGAAACATCTTGTAGTACTGGCAACTTATGACATAATTTGGCGATATAAATAAAAATAATATTACACTTTTTCTGTAATTTCTAATTTACGTACTTAAAGTACATATGAAACGATTATGTAAAAATGTGTTTGACAATAAAATAATAATTTTAATTCTATAGGGTTTTATTGAACATACATGAATATCTGATTGAACACACTTGTTTAAGAAATATAGTGGCTTATAAGTAGTTCAAATAGAGTTAAAGTACTAATATACTAAAAATACAAATTCATAAAAAAAATGTTATAAGCCACTAAAAGGGCGGTCTCCTTTTTCATCTCCACTATATCGGAAAGTGCCACGGGCCAGGGCCGCTTTATCAACTAGGCACAGTAGGCACTATGCCTAGGGCCTAATGACTTTTCAAAGGCCTACGAAAGCCGGAACATAAAGTGAAAACAAGTTCAGAATGCCAGTAAAATTTAATAATGTTTGTATTAAAGTAACTATATATAACCGTGTGATATGAGCACCTGAGCAAGTCAAGCTGCAGTGCTGTAGATCTGTAAATTACAGTATGTTAACTTTTCGGCTCTTTGTCTTAGCAATGTCACATATGAAGTCCTCAAAGTTTATTTCAATTTCAAATCGCAAAGAAGTGCGGGTGCATTCTTGAAAAAATATTAAAAATGAAGTTGGGGAGGGCCTACGACTTTGAAAGTGCCTAGGGCCTACGATGACCTTAAAACGGTACTGCCACGGGCCACGAACTGTTGCAGTAACACAACGCCCACGCTTTCCCCTGGAAAAAAAGAACAACCCGAATCTCTCAGTGAGATACATTCAAACTATTATTTTAAACACAACGCATTCATTTTATTGATATCAAGCTCTTTTTTATATTCTTGTTTTATTAAATACTAGTTGAAAAGCCTGCTGACACTGGCTGCTACCTGCGATATCAAAAAAAATCTACAACAAATTTAAAAAAAAAAACGATTTAACTAATACAGTGATTAGTCGACTCCTTATAATTGAGTTGTATCTCTTTGACCATCTTTGTTGCGAGGGATACACACGGTGTACCGCCTAGGTTAGACGATTATGTATTAGATACTTGAGTGTTATATTCATTGACATTGTTGGCATCTAAAAATTCTCAAATACCCCTTCCACATTCTTTATGTCAACAACTGTGATACCACTCACCCTTCAAATATATTGGCGTAACTTATGGACGTAACCATAAGGAAAGAGGGGGGGGGGCTTTGCAACGGCTCTCGTTTTTTATAAACTCTGGTTTGCGATTTTACTCAGGACAACCATCTTATTTATGTGTAATATGGAAGGCTGCTCAAATAGGCACGATATAAGAAAGTGTGGTTTTAAGTGGTTAATAGCTTTAACAATATGAATCAATACGCTGTTAAATTACGGCGACATTTTCGACCTGCCAGCATTTCAATGTGAAAGATACAATGTGTAGACCGACTCTCAAGTGCAATCTCCTTAATCCGAGCTGTTCAACCAGACAGTAGTCAAATAATAGCATCAGAGTCGTATGTGCATATACCAACACAATTGGCCATTTTAGTTGTTCTGATATATAACCACCCAGCGACTTGAGCAATTCCGCTCCTTTGATTAGCAAAGACTGAGCACATAACTAATCTCAGTCACATCATCCGAATAGAGATATCGCACAAAAACAGCTAGTATTGCCTTATTGTTGTTATCGGTAGAGTCGTCAACCTGGACTACCGTACCACGGTGATGTATTAATACGCTCCAACGATTGTGTCTCAATGTTTTCGGCCATTTCCTCATTGCGCCTTGCTAGCCGACAAAGCCACATATGCTGTTTTTAAACATCACACTCTTCTACTAGTTCTCGGCAAATGTCTTTAGTCTGGTTAGCCGCCACATATGCTGCTCTCAGTTCAATGTCATTCAATGATGTGGTGGCCATTAGACATTTCTTCTGTCCTTCATGTTTCCGTTATTTTTTCTTTCATTATACTCCAGGGGCTTGTCTATTAGTCCAGGGCTCCTGGTGTTCAAGTGGTGAATCAGTTTGGAAGGTTTAGTCCAGGGCTCCTGGTGTTCAAGTGGTGAATCAGTTTGGAAGGTTTAGTCCAGGGCTCCTGGTGTTCAAGTGGTGAATCAGTTTGGAAGGTTTAGTCCGGGGCTCTTGGTGTTCAAGTTATGAATCAGTTTGGAAGGTTTAGTCCGGGGCTCCTGGTGTTCAAGTGGTGAATCAGTTTGGAAGGTTTAGTCCAGGGCTCCTGGTGTTCAAGTGGTGAATCAGTTTGAAAGGTTTAGTCCAGGGCTCCTGGTGTTCAAGTGGTGAATCAGTTTGGAAAGTTTAGTCTAGGGCTCCTGGCGTTCAAGTGGTGAATCAGTTTGGAAGGTTTAGTCCAGGGCTCCTGGTGTTCAAGTGGTGAATCAGTTTGGAAGGTTTAGTCCAGGGCTCCTGGTGTTCAAGTGGTGAATCAGTTTGGAAGAATTAGTCCAGGGCTTCTGGTGTTCAAGTAGTGAATCAGTTTGGAAGGTTTAGTCCAGGGCTCCTAGTGTTCAAGTTGTGAATCAGTTTGGAAGGTTTAGTCCAGGGCTCCTGGTGTTCAAGTGGTGAATCAGTTTGGAAGGTTTAGTCCAGGGCTCTTGGTGTTCAAGTGGTGAATCAGTTTGGAAGGTTTAGCCCAGGGCTCCTGGTGTTCAAGTTGTGAATCAGTTTGGAAGGTTTAGTCCAGGGCTCCTGGTGTTCAAGTTGTGAATCAGTTTGGAAGGTTTAGTCCAGGGCTCCTGGTGTTCAAGTGGTGAATCAGTTTGAAAGGTTTAGTCCAAAGCTCCTGGTGTTCAAGTGGTGAATCAGTTTGGAAGGTTTAGTCCAGGGCTCCTGGTGTTCAAGTGGTGAATCAGTTTGGAAGGTTTAGTCCAGGGCTCCTGGTGTTCAAGTGGTGAATCAGTTTGGAAGGTTTAGTCCAGGGCTCCTGGTGTTCAAGTGGTGAATCAGTTTGGAAGGTTTAGTCCAGGGCTCTTGGTGTTCAAGTTGTGAATCAGTTCGGAAGGTTTAGTCCAGGGCTCTTGGTGCTCAAGTTGTGAATCAGTTTGGAAGGTTTAGTCCAGGGCTCTTGGTGCTCAAGTGGTGAATCAGTTTGGAAGGTTTAGTCCAGGGCTCCTGGTGTTCAAGTGGTGAATCAGTTTGGAAGGTTTAGTCCAGGGCTCCTGGTGTTCAAGTGGTGAATCAGTTTGGAAGGTTTAGTCCAGGGCTCCTGGTGTTCAAGTTGTGAATCAGTTTGGAAGGTTTAGTCCAGGGCTCTGGTGTTCAAGTGGTGAATCAGTTTGGAAGGTTTAGTCCAGGGCTCCTGGTGTTCAAGTTGTGAATCAGTTTGGAAGGTTTAGTCCAGGGCTCCTGGTGTTCAAGTTGTGAATCAGTTTGGAAGGTTTAGTCCAGGGCTCCTGGTGTTCAAGTGGTGAATCAGTTTGGAAGGTTTAGTCCAGGGCTCCTGGTGTTCAAGTGGTGAATCAGTTTGGAAGGTTTAGTCCAGGGCTTCTGGTGTTCAAGTGGTGAATCAGTTAGGACGGTTTAGTCCAGGGCTCCTGGTGTTCAAGTTGTGAATAAGTTTGGAAGGTTTAGTCCAGGGCTGGTGGTGTTCAAGTGGTGAATCAGTTTGGAAGGTTTAGTCCAGGGCTCCTGGTGTTCAAGTGGTGAATCAGTTTGGAAGGTTTAGTCCAGGGCTCGTGGTGTTCAAGTGGTGAATCAGTTTGGAAGGTTTAGTCCAGGGCTCTTGGTGTTCAAGTGGTGAATCAGTTTGGAAGGTTTAGTCCAGGGCTCCTGGTGTTCAAGTGGTGAATCAGTTTGGAAGGATTAGTCCAGAGCTCCTGGTGTTCAAGTGGTGAATCAGTTTGGAAGGTTTAGTCCAGGGCTCCTGGTGTTCAAGTGGTGAATCAGTTTGGAAGGTTTAGTCCAGGGCTCCTGGTGTTCAAGTGGTGAATCAGTTTGGAAGGATTAGTCCAGAGCTCCTGGTGTTCAAGTGGTGAATCAGTTTGGAAGGTTTAGTCCAGGGCTCCTGGTGTTCAAGTGGTGAATCAGTTTGGAAGGTTTAGTCCAGGGCTCCTGGTGTTCAAGTTGTGAATAAGTTTGGAAGGTTTAGTCCAGGGCTCCTGGTGTTCAAGTGGTGAATCAGTTTGGAAGGTTTAGTCCAGGGCTCCTGGTGTTCAAGTGGTGAATCAGTTTGGAAGGTTTAGTCCAGGGCTTCTGGTGTTCAAGTGGTGAATCAGTTAGGACGGTTTAGTCCAGGGCTCCTGGTGTTCAAGTTGTGAATAAGTTTGGAAGGTTTAGTCCAGGGCTTGTGGTGTTCAAGTGGTGAATCAGTTTGGAAGGTTTAGTCCAGGGCTCCTGGTGTTCAAGTGGTGAATCAGTTTGGAAGGGTTATTCCAGGGCTCCTGGTGTTCAATTGGTGAATCAGTTTGGAAGGATTAGTCCAGAGCTCCTGGTGTTCAAGTGGTGAATCAGTTTGGAAGGTTTAGTCCAGGGCTCCTGGTGTTCAAGTGGTGAATCAGTTTGGAAGGTTTAGTCCAGCGCTCCTTGTGTTCAAGTGGTAAATCAGTTTGGAAGGTTTAGTCCAGGGCTCCTGGTGTTCAAGTAGTGAATCAGTTTGGAAGGTTTAGTCCAGGGCTCCTGGTGTTCAAGTGGTGAATCAGTTTGGAAGGTTTAGTCCAGGGCTCCTGGTGTTCAAGTGGTGAATCAGTTTGGAAGGTTTAGTCCAGGGCTCCTGGTGTTCAAGTGGTGAATCAGTTTGGAAGGTTTAGTCCAGGGCTCCTGGTGTTCAAGTGGTGAATCAGTTTGGAAGGTTTAGTCCAGGGCTCTTGGTGTTCAAGTTGTGAATCAGTTTGGAAGGTTTAGTCCAGGGCTCCTGGTGTTCAAGTTGTGAATCAGTTCGGAAGGTTTAGTCCAGGGCTCTTGGTGTTCAAGTTATGAATCAGTTTGGAAGGTTTAGTCCAGGGGTCTTGGTGCTCAAGTTGTGAATCAGTTTGGAAGGTTTAGTCCAGGGCTCCTGGTGTTCAAGTGGTGAATCAGTTTGGAAGGTTTAGTCCAGGGCTTCTGGTGTTCAAATGGTGAATCAGTTAGGAAGGTTTAGTCCAGGGCTCTTGGTGTTCAAGTTGTGAATCAGTTTGGAAGGATTAGTCCAGAGCTCCTGGTGTTCAAGTGGTGAATCAGTTTGGAAGGTTTAGTCCAGGGCTCCTGGTGTTCAAGTGGTGAATCAGTTTGGAAGGTTTAGTCCAGCGCTCCTTGTGTTCAAGTGGTAAATCAGTTTGGAAGGTTTAGTCCAGGGCTCCTGGTGTTCAAGTAGTGAATCAGTTTGGAAGGTTTAGTCCAGGGCTCCTGGTGTTCAAGTTGTGAATCAGTTTGGAAGGTTTAGTCCAGGGCTCCTGGTGTTCAAGTGGTGAATCAGTTTGGAAGGTTTAGTCCAGGGCTCCTGGTGTTCAAGTGGTGAATCAGTTTGGAAGGTTTAGTCCAGGGCTCCTGGTGTTCAAGTGGTGAATCAGTTTGGAAGGTTTAGTCCAGGGCTCTTGGTGTTCAAGTTGTGAATCAGTTTGGAAGGTTTAGTCCAGGGCTCCTGGTGTTCAAGTTGTGAATCAGTTCGGAAGGTTTAGTCCAGGGCTCTTGGTGTTCAAGTTATGAATCAGATTGGAAGGTTTAGTCCAGGGGTCTTGGTGCTCAAGTTGTGAATCAGTTTGGAAGGTTTAGTCCAGGGCTCTTGGTGTTCAAGTTGTGAATCAGTTTGGAAGGTTTATTTCAGGGCTCTTGGTGTTCAAGTTGTGAATCAGTTTGGAAGGTTTAGTCCAGGGCTCTTGGTGTTCAAGTTGTGAATCAGTTTGGAAGGTTTAGTCCAGGGCTCCTGGTGTTCAAGTGGTGAATCAGTTTGGAAGGTTTAGTCCAGGGCTACTGGTGTTCAAGTGGTGAATCAGTTTGGAAAGTTTAGTCCAGGGCTCTTGGTGTTCAAGTGGTGAATCAGTTTGGAAGGTTTAGTCCAGGGCTTCTGGTGTTCAAGTGGTGAATCAGTTAGGACGGTTTAGTCCAGGGCTCCTGGTGTTCAAGTTGTGAATAAGTTTGGAAGGTTTAGTCCAGGGCTTGTGGTGTTCAAGTGGTGAATCAGTTTGGAAGGTTTAGTCCAGGGCTCCTGGTGTTCAAGTGGTGAATCAGTTTGGAAGGGTTATTCCAGGGCTCCTGGTGTTCAATTGGTGAATCAGTTTGGAAGGATTAGTCCAGGGCTCCTGGTGTTCAAGTGGTGAATCAGTTTGGAAGGTTTAGTCCAGGGCTCCTGGTGTTCAAGTGGTGAATCAGTTTGGAAGGTTTAGTCCAGGGCTCCTGGTGTTCAAGTGGTGAATCAGTTTGGAAGGTTTAGTCCAGGGCTCCTGGTGTTCAAGTGGTGAATCAGTTTGGAAGGTTTAGTCCAGGGCTCTTGGTGTTCAAGTTGTGAATCAGTTCGGAAGGTTTAGTCCAGGGCTCTTGGTGCTCAAGTTGTGAATCAGTTTGGAAGGTTTAGTCCAGGGCTCTTGGTGCTCAAGTGGTGAATCAGTTTGGAAGGTTTAGTCCAGGGCTCCTGGTGTTCAAGTGGTGAATCAGTTTGGAAGGTTTAGTCCAGGGCTCCTGGTGTTCAAGTGGTGAATCAGTTTGGAAGGTTTAGTCCAGGGCTCCTGGTGTTCAAGTGGTGAATCAGTTTGGAAGGTTTAGTCCAGGGCTCTTGGTGTTCAAGTGGTGAATCAGTTTGGAAGGTTTAGTCCAGGGCTCCTGGTGTTCAAGTTGTGAATCAGTTTGGAAGGTTTAGTCCAGGGCTCCTGGTGTTCAAGTTGTGAATCAGTTTGGAAGGTTTAGTCCAGGGCTCCTGGTGTTCAAGTGGTGAATCAGTTTGGAAGGTTTAGTCCAGGGCTCCTGGTGTTCAAGTGGTGAATCAGTTTGGAAGGTTTAGTCCAGGGCTTCTGGTGTTCAAGTGGTGAATCAGTTAGGACGGTTTAGTCCAGGGCTCCTGGTGTTCAAGTTGTGAATAAGTTTGGAAGGTTTAGTCCAGGGCTTGTGGTGTTCAAGTGGTGAATCAGTTTGGAAGGTTTAGTCCAGGGCTCCTGGTGTTCAAGTGGTGAATCAGTTTGGAAGGTTTAGTCCAGGGCTCTTGGTGTTCAAGTGGTGAATCAGTTTGGAAGGTTTAGTCCAGGGCTCTTGGTGTTCAAGTGGTGAATCAGTTTGGAAGGTTTAGTCCAGGGCTCCTGGTGTTCAAGTGGTGAATCAGTTTGGAAGGATTAGTCCAGAGCTCCTGGTGTTCAAGTGGTGAATCAGTTTGGAAGGTTTAGTCCAGGGCTTGTGGTGTTCAAGTGGTGAATCAGTTTGGAAGGTTTAGTCCAGGGCTCCTGGTGTTCAAGTGGTGAATCAGTTTGGAAGGATTAGTCCAGAGCTCCTGGTGTTCAAGTGGTGAATCAGTTTGGAAGGTTTAGTCCAGGGCTCCTGGTGTTCAAGTGGTGAATCAGTTTGGAAGGTTTAGTCCAGGGCTCCTGGTGTTCAAGTTGTGAATAAGTTTGGAAGGTTTAGTCCAGGGCTCCTGGTGTTCAAGTGGTGAATCAGTTTGGAAGGTTTAGTCCAGGGCTCCTGGTGTTCAAGTGGTGAATCAGTTTGGAAGGTTTAGTCCAGGGCTTCTGGTGTTCAAGTGGTGAATCAGTTAGGACGGTTTAGTCCAGGGCTCCTGGTGTTCAAGTTGTGAATAAGTTTGGAAGGTTTAGTCCAGGGCTTGTGGTGTTCAAGTGGTGAATCAGTTTGGAAGGTTTAGTCCAGGGCTCCTGGTGTTCAAGTGGTGAATCAGTTTGAAGGGTTATTCCAGGGCTCCTGGTGTTCAATTGGTGAATCAGTTTGGAAGGATTAGTCCAGAGCTCCTGGTGTTCAAGTGGTGAATCAGTTTGGAAGGTTTAGTCCAGGGCTCCTGGTGTTCAAGTGGTGAATCAGTTTGGAAGGTTTAGTCCAGCGCTCCTTGTGTTCAAGTGGTAAATCAGTTTGGAAGGTTTAGTCCAGGGCTCCTGGTGTTCAAGTAGTGAATCAGTTTGGAAGGTTTAGTCCAGGGCTCCTGGTGTTCAAGTTGTGAATCAGTTTGGAAGGTTTAGTCCAGGGCTCCTGGTGTTCAAGTGGTGAATCAGTTTGGAAGGTTTAGTCCAGGGCTCCTGGTGTTCAAGTGGTGAATCAGTTTGGAAGGTTTAGTCCAGGGCTCCTGGTGTTCAAGTGGTGAATCAGTTTGGAAGGTTTAGTCCAGGGCTCTTGGTGTTCAAGTTGTGAATCAGTTTGGAAGGTTTAGTCCAGGGCTCCTGGTGTTCAAGTTGTGAATCAGTTCGGAAGGTTTAGTCCAGGGCTCTTGGTGTTCAAGTTATGAATCAGTTTGGAAGGTTTAGTCCAGGGGTCTTGGTGCTCAAGTTGTGAATCAGTTTGGAAGGTTTAGTCCAGGGCTCCTGGTGTTCAAGTGGTGAATCAGTTTGGAAGGTTTAGTCCAGGGCTCCTGGTGTTCAAATGGTGAATCAGTTAGGAAGGTTTAGTCCAGGGCTCTTGGTGTTCAAGTTGTGAATCAGTTTGGAAGGTTTAGTCCAGGGCTCCTGGTGTTCAAGTTGTGAATCAGTTTGGAAGGTTTAGTCCAGGGCTCTTGGTGTTCAAGTTGTGAATCAGTTTTGAAGGTTTATTTCAGGGCTCTTGGTGTTCAAGTTGTGAATCAGTTTGGAAGGTTTAGTCCAGGGCTCTTGGTGTTCAAGTTGTGAATCAGTTTGGAAGGTTTAGTCCAGGGCTCCTGGTGTTCAAGTGGTGAATCAGTTTGGAAGGTTTAGTCCAGGGCTACTGGTGTTCAAGTGGTGAATCAGTTTGGAAAGTTTAGTCCAGGGCTCTTGGTGTTCAAGTGGTGAATCAGTTTGGAAGGTTTAGTCCAGGGCTTCTGGTGTTCAAGTGGTGAATCAGTTAGGACGGTTTAGTCCAGGGCTCCTGGTGTTCAAGTTGTGAATAAGTTTGGAAGGTTTAGTCCAGGGCTTGTGGTGTTCAAGTGGTGAATCAGTTTGGAAGGTTTAGTCCAGGGCTCCTGGTGTTCAAGTGGTGAATCAGTTTGGAAGGGTTATTCCAGGGCTCCTGGTGTTCAATTGGTGAATCAGTTTGGAAGGATTAGTCCAGAGCTCCTGGTGTTCAAGTGGTGAATCAGTTTGGAAGGTTTAGTCCAGGGCTCCTGGTGTTCAAGTGGTGAATCAGTTTGGAAGGTTTAGTCCAGCGCTCCTTGTGTTCAAGTGGTAAATCAGTTTGGAAGGTTTAGTCCAGGGCTCCTGGTGTTCAAGTAGTGAATCAGTTTGGAAGGTTTAGTCCAGGGCTCCTGGTGTTCAAGTTGTGAATCAGTTTGGAAGGTTTAGTCCAGGGCTCCTGGTGTTCAAGTGGTGAATCAGTTTGGAAGGTTTAGTCCAGGGCTCCTGGTGTTCAAGTGGTGAATCAGTTTGGAAGGTTTAGTCCAGGGCTCCTGGTGTTCAAGTGGTGAATCAGTTTGGAAGGTTTAGTCCAGGGGTCTTGGTGCTCAAGTTGTGAATCAGTTTGGAAGGTTTAGTCCAGGGCTCTTGGTGTTCAAGTTGTGAATCAGTTTTGAAGGTTTATTTCAGGGCTCTTGGTGTTCAAGTTGTGAATCAGTTTGGAAGGTTTAGTCCAGGGCTCTTGGTGTTCAAGTTGTGAATCAGTTTGGAAGGTTTAGTCCAGGGCTCTTGGTGTTCAAGTGGTGAATCAGTTTGGAAGGTTTAGTCCAGGGCTACTGGTGTTCAAGTGGTGAATCAGTTTGGAAAGTTTAGTCCAGGGCTCTTGGTGTTCAAGTGGTGAATCAGTTTGGAAGGTTTAGTCCAGGGCTTCTGGTGTTCAAGTGGTGAATCAGTTAGGACGGTTTAGTCCAGGGCTCCTGGTGTTCAAGTTGTGAATAAGTTTGGAAGGTTTAGTCCAGGGCTTGTGGTGTTCAAGTGGTGAATCAGTTTGGAAGGTTTAGTCCAGGGCTCCTGGTGTTCAAGTGGTGAATCAGTTTGGAAGGGTTATTCCAGGGCTCCTGGTGTTCAATTGGTGAATCAGTTTGGAAGGATTAGTCCAGAGCTCCTGGTGTTCAAGTGGTGAATCAGTTTGGAAGGTTTAGTCCAGGGCTCCTGGTGTTCAAGTGGTGAATCAGTTTGGAAGGTTTAGTCCAGCGCTCCTTGTGTTCAAGTGGTTAATCAGTTTGGAAGGTTTAGTCCAGGGCTCCTGGTGTTCAAGTAGTGAATCAGTTTGGAAGGTTTAGTCCAGGGCTCCTGGTGTTCAAGTTGTGAATCAGTTTGGAAGGTTTAGTCCAGGGCTCCTGGTGTTCAAGTGGTGAATCAGTTTGGAAGGTTTAGTCCAGGGCTCCTGGTGTTCAAGTGGTGAATCAGTTTGGAAGGTTTAGTCCAGGGCTCCTGGTGTTCAAGTGGTGAATCAGTTTGGAAGGTTTAGTCCAGGGCTCTTGGTGTTCAAGTTGTGAATCAGTTTGGAAGGTTTAGTCCAGGGCTCCTGGTGTTCAAGTTGTGAATCAGTTCGGAAGGTTTAGTCCAGGGCTCTTGGTGTTCAAGTTATGAATCAGTTTGGAAGGTTTAGTCCAGGGGTCTTGGTGCTCAAGTTGTGAATCAGTTTGGAAGGTTTAGTCCAGGGCTCCTGGTGTTCAAGTGGTGAATCAGTTTGGAAGGTTTAGTCCAGGGCTCCTGGTGTTCAAATGGTGAATCAGTTAGGAAGGTTTAGTCCAGGGCTCTTGGTGTTCAAGTTGTGAATCAGTTTGGAAGGTTTAGTCCAGGGCTCCTGGTGTTCAAGTTGTGAATCAGTTTGGAAGGTTTAGTCCAGGGCTCTTGGTGTTCAAGTTGTGAATCAGTTTTGAAGGTTTATTTCAGGGCTCTTGGTGTTCAAGTTGTGAATCAGTTTGGAAGGTTTAGTCCAGGGCTCTTGGTGTTCAAGTTGTTAATCAGTTTGGAAGGTTTAGTCCAGGGCTCCTGGTGTTCAAGTGGTGAATCAGTTTGGAAGGTTTAGTCCAGGGCTACTGGTGTTCAAGTGGTGAATCAGTTTGGAAAGTTTAGTCCAGGGCTCTTGGTGTTCAAGTGGTGAATCAGTTTGGAAGGTTTAGTCCAGGGCTCCTGGTGTTCAAGTGGTGAATCAGTTTGGAAGGTTTAGTCCAGAGCTCCTGGTGTTCAAGTGGTGAATCAGTTTGGAAGGTTTAGTCCAGGGCTCCTGGTGTTCAAGTTGTGAATCAGTTTGGAAGGTATAGTCCAGGGCTCCTGGTGTTCAAGTTGTGAATCAGTTTGGAAGGTTTAGTCCAGGGCTCCTGGTGTTCAAGTTGTGAATCAGTTTGGAAGGTTTAGTCTAGGGCTCCTGGTGTTCAAGTGGTGAATCAGTTTGGAAGGTTTAGTCCAGGGCTCCTGGTGTTCAAGTGGTGAATCAGTTTGGAAGGTTTAGTCCAGGGCTCCTGGTGTTCAAGTGGTGAATCAGTTAGGAAGGTTTAGTCCAGGGCTCTTGGTGTTCAAGTTGTGAATCAGTTTGGAAGGTTTAGTCCAGGGCTCCTGGTGTTCAAGTTGTGAATCAGTTCGGAAGGTTGAGTCCAGGGCTCTTGGTGTTCAAGTTGTGAATCAGTTTGGAAGGTTTAGTCCAGGGCTTCTGGTGTTTAAGTGGTGAATCAGTTTGGAAGTTTTAGTCCAGGGCTCCTGGTGTTCAAGTGGTGAATCAGTTTGGAAGGTTTAGTCCAGGGCTCCTGGTGTTCAAGTGGTGAATCAGTTTGGAAGGTTTAGTCCAGGGCTCTTGGTGTTCAAGTTGTGAATCAGTTTGGAAGGTTTAGTCCAGGGCTCCTGGTGTTCAAGTGGTGAATTAGTTTGGAAGGTTTAGTCCAGGGCTCCTTGTGTTCAAGTGGTAAATCAGTTTGGAAGGTTTAGTCCAGGGCTCCTGGTGTTCAAGTTGTGAATCAGTTTGGAAGGTTTAGTCCAGGGCTCCTGGTGTTCAAGTTGTGAATCAGTTTGGAAGATTTAGTCCAGGGCTCCTGGTGTTCAAGTGGTGAATCAGTTTGGAAGGTTTAGTCCAGGGCTCTTGGTGTTCAAGTGGTGAATCAGTTTGGAAGGTTTAGTCCAGGGCTCCTGGTGTTCATGTTGTGAATCAGTTTGGAAGGTTTAGTCCAGGGTTCTTGGTGTTCAAGTTGTGAATCAGTTCGGAAGGTTTAGTCCAGGGCTCTTGGTGCTCAAGTTGTGAATCAGTTTGGAAGGTTTAGTCCAGGGCTCTTGGTGCTCAAGTTGTGAATCAGTTTGGAAGGTTTAGTCCAGGGCTCCTGGTGTTCAAGTGGTGAATCAGTTTGGAAGGTTTAGTCCAGGGCTCCTGGTGTTCAAGTGGTGAATCAGTTTGGAAGGTTTAGTCCAGGGCTCTTGGTGTTCAAGTTGTGAATCAGTTTGGAAGGTTTAGTCCAGGGCTCCTGGTGTTCAAGTGGTGAATCAGTTTGGAAGGTTTAGTCCAGGGCTCTTGGTGTTCAAGTGGTGAATCAGTTTGGAAGGTTTAGTCCAGGGCTCCTGGTGTTCAAGTGGTGAATCAGTTTGGAAGGTTTAGTCCAGGGCTCCTGGTGTTCAAGTGGTGAATCAGTTTGGAAGGTTTAGTCCAGGGCTCCTTGTGTTCAAGTGGTGAATCATTTTGGAAGGTTTAGTCCAGGGCTCCTGGTGTTCAAGTTGTGAATCAGTTCGGAAGGTTTAGTCCAGGGCTCTTGGTGTTTAAGTTATGAATCAGTTTGGAAGGTTTAGTCCAGGGCTTTTGGTGCTCAAGTTGTGAATCAGTTTGGAAGGTTTAGTCCAGGGCTCTTGGTGCTCAAGTTGTGAATCAGTTTGGAAGGTTTAGCCCAGGGCTCCTGGTGTTCAAGTGGTGAATCAGTTTGAAAGGTTTAGTCCAGGGCTCCTGGTGTTCAAGTGGTGAATCAGTTTGGAAGGTTTAGTCCAGGGCTCCTGGTGTTTATGTTGTGAATCAGTTTGGAAGGTTTAGTCCAGGGCTCCTGGTGTTCAAGTTGTGAATCAGTTTGGAAGGTTTAGTCCAGGGCTCCTGGTGTTCAAGTTGTGAATCAGTTTGGAAGGTTTAGTCCAGGGCTCTTGGTGTTCAAGTTGCGAATTAGTTTGGAAGGTTTAGTCCAGGGCTCCTGGTGTTCAAGTTGCGAATCAGTTTGGAAGGTTTAGTCCAGGGCTCTTGGTGTTCAAGTTGTGAATCAGTTTGGAAGGTTTAGTCCAGGGCTCTTGGTGTTCAAGTTGTGAATCAGTTCGGAAGGTTTAGTCCAGGGCTCTTGGTGCTCAAGTTGTGAATCAGTTTGGAAGGTTTAGTCCAGGGCTCTTGGTGCTCAAGTGGTGAATCAGTTTGGAAGGTTTAGTCCAGGGCTCCTGGTGTTCAAGTGGTGAATCAGTTTGGAAGGTTTAGTCCAGGGCTCCTGGTGTTCAAGTGGTGAATCAGTTTGGAAGGTTTAGTCCAGGGCTCCTGGTGTTCAAGTGGTGAATCAGTTTGGAAGGTTTAGTCCAGGGCTCTTGGTGTTCAAGTTGTGAATCAGTTTGGAAGGTTTAGTCCAGGGCTCCTGGTGTTCAAGTGGTGAATCAGTTTGGAAGGTTTAATCCAGGGCTCTTGGTGTTCAAGTGGTGAATCAGTTTGGAAGGTTTAGTCCAGGGCTCCTGGTGTTCAAGTGGTGAATCAGTTTGGAAAGTTTAGTCCAGGGCTCCTGGTGTTCAAGTGGTGAATCATTTTGGAAGGTTTAGTCCAGGGCTCCTGGTGTTCAAGTTGTGAATCAGTTCGGAAGGTTTAGTCCAGGGCTCTTGGTGTTCAAGTTATGAATCAGTTTGGAAGGTTTAGTCCAGGGCTCTTGGTGCTCAAGTTGTGAATCAGTTTGGAAGGTTTAGTCCAGGGCTCTTGGTGCTTAAGTTGTGAATCAGTTTGGAAGGTTTAGTCCAGGGCTCTTGGTGCTCAAGTTGTGAATCAGTTTGGAAGGTTTAGTCTAGGGCTCCTGGTGTTCATGTTGTGAATCAGTTTGGAAGGTTTAGTCCAGGGCTCCTGGTGTTCAAGCTGTGAATCAGTTTGGAAGGTTTAGTCCAGGGCTCCTGGTGTTCAAGTTGTGAATCAGTTTAGAAGGTTTAGTCCAGGGCTCTTGGTGTTCAAGTTGCGAATTAGTTTGGAAGGTTTAGTCCAGGGCTCCTGGTGTTCAAGTGGCGAATCAGTTTGGAAGGTTTAGTCCAGGGCTCCTGGTGTTCAAGTTGTGAATCAGTTCGGAAGGTTTAGTCCAGGGCTCTTGGTGTTCAAGTGGTGAATCAGTTTGGAAGGTTTAGTCCAGGGCTCCTGGTGTTCAAGTGGTGAATCAGTTTGGAAGGTTTAGTCCAGGGCTCTTGGTGTTCAAGTGGTGAATCAGTTTGGAAGGTTTAGTCCAGGGCTCTTGGTGTTCAAGTTGTGAATCAGTTTGGAAGGTTTAGTCCAGGGCTCCTGGTGTTCAAGTGGCGAATCAGTTTGGAAGGTTTAGTCCAGGGCTCCTGGTGTTCAAGTTGTGAATCAGTTTGGAAGGTTTAGTCCAGGGCTCTTGGTGTTCAAGTGGTGAATCAGTTTGGAAGGTTTAGTCCAGGGCTCCTGGTGTTCAAGTGGTGAATCAGTTTGGAAGGTTTAGTCCAGGGCTCTTGGTGTTCAAGTGGTGAATCAGTTTGGAAGGTTTAGTCCAGGGCTCTTGGTGTTCAAGTTGTGAATCAGTTTGGAAGGTTTAGTCCAGGGCTCCTGGTGTTCAAGTTGCGAATCAGTTTGGAAGGTTTCGTTGCATCATAAGATATCCGGTCGCCTCAAACATGCAAGTCGGTGGTTGTTGTTGGGGAATCACCTGTCACAATGAATCTATATTTCAAGTAGGACTCATGGTATTGCCTTTTCAAAGTTTTATGTTTCTCTGATAGTGACGTCATAGTGACGTCTCTTATTCTCTGATAGTGACGTCACTTATTCTGTCTTTTCACTTGGCCTTTTCTTTTTCACAGGGAAATTTTAAAATTATAGTGACGTCTGTTTCGTAATCAATTTCACTATTGTGTGGGTTAATTTGAGAGATCATGTGACCGAGATGTGACAAGAAAATAAAACAAACATCGCTAAACTTAGACAGTAAATTTGGACTAAAATAGGGGCAAAACTTAAAACACACAATACATGTACAACAAGCACTGTTATACATGGGAAAAGTACCGAGGAACAGAGAAATAAGAGTCACGCACATTTTCTCCACCAAAGTTACAACGACACTGCCACTAGCAGCCACTCAGCTCCCGGTTAACCTCTCGTTTATGGAAAGTCTTACAGAGAAATACACCACATCAGGGAGAATATATTTGAATAAGCATACTTGCTATTTATATGACTTAGGTGGATGATACAAGCTTTGATATGTTCCAATTAAGAAAGAAACAATTTAGTAGTAAGAAAAGGATGCTTTGATGTTAGATAATTTTCTAGATAAAATTATTATGTTATTTGTATGTTATATTGAGGTTTCTAAATTACTTCGAGTTTCTTTTGGAGAAAATTTGGGGGGGGGGAGAGAGAGAGAGAGATTCACGGAGCTAGGACTGTGTGTGGCTCCATTAGAAATTTCTAAACATAAATGTTGGTATTTTATTTAACAGTAATAAACTATAATTAGCGATATACATTTGAGTAATTTTATATCTAAAAATATGACTATTGTATTGTTAAAATCACATGTAGTTTTTCACAAATAATTTTTTGCTCAGTTGTTTTGATCAGCACAATAATCTCATAGCCAACATTCCACACAATAATCTCATAGCCAACATTCCACACAATAATCTCATAGCCAACATTCCACACAATAATCTCATAGCCAACATTCCACACAATAATCTCATACCCAACATTCCACACAATAATCTCATAGCCAACATTCCACACAATAATCTCATAGCCAACATTCCACACAATAATCTCATACCAACCTTCAACACAATAATTCCATAGCCAACTTTCAACACAATAATCCCATAGCCTAGCCAACTTTCAACACAATAATCTCATAGCCAACCCCCATTGCGTCAGGGAAAAACGCCACATAGAAAAACAATCCTTACGTCTAAGAAGTAGGAGATGGGTGACGTCTGCAATTCTCGAATACAATGAAGCCTAAAAAAAAAGAATTTACTTAGTCATTACATTAATTCTTATTCAATTTCATTCAACATTTAAATCAAATTTGTAAATTATTTATGGATAGATCGGTTTTTAGATCACCATAAAAACTCATTTATTTACATTCAATTTTTAACATCAGCGAGGGCGCATATGTGAAAAGCAATTTCTCTCCATCTTAGGGACAAAGGCATCGCCGTGCTTAGATGAAATAAAACATCATAATACTTTTATATTTTCAGACTTGGGTGAATGTTGCATGATTTCCACAATTTAGATTTTCCATTTTTTTATGCTAGTCAAGGCCTGCAGTACATAAGTGAAAACTTTATATCCGAACTGAACAATTTCCTAACTTCCTTTTGAATGTCCACGGCAAGTAATAGGAGGACACATCTTTCACACTACAAGCTAACACAGATATAAACATTAAAAAAAATGTATTGTGATACGTAGTTTTAAGTACACTAGTTGAAAAGCCTGCTGAAGCTGGCTGTGCTACCTGCTATATATTAAGATATCCTTGTTATGTTTAGATTTCCAGTTTTGGAATTCTCCAGACTATTTTTAGCCCAGCTTGTGAGTTAACTCCCCTTTCCCACAAAAATAAAACACTCCACCTCTCATCTCTTCCCCCGTTTGGAATTCCCCAGACTATTTTTAGCCGGGATCCACACGGTCGAACGTACGGTCGGTCTACATGGTTAATGAATACAGTAGATGAATTAGCAGTACGCGGTGTCAATGGTGAGAGTCATCAGCGGTTCCTATAGAGGAAGCGGGGTCTATACTGAGTGTCATCAGTGGTTCCTGAAGCAGAAGCGGGATCAATGGTGAGTGTCATCTGCGGTTCCTGTAACAGAAATGGGGTCAATGGTGAGTGTCATCAGTGGTTCCTGTAACAGAAACGGGGTCAATGGTGAGTGTCATCAGCGGTTCCTGTAACAGAAACGGGGCCAATGGTGAGTGTCATCAGTGGTTCCTGTAACAGAAACGGAAACGGGGTCAATGGTGAGTGTCATCAGCGGTTCCTGTAACAGAAACGGGGTCAATGGTGAGTGTCATCAGTGGTTCCTGTAACAGAAACGGGGTCAATGGTGAGTGTCATCAGTGGTTCCTGTAACAGAAACAGACACGGGGTCAATGGTGAAAGTCATCAGCGGTTCCTGTAACAGAAACGGGCTCAATGGTGAAAATCATCAGCTGTTTCTGTAACAGAAACGGGGTCAATGGTGAGTGTCATAAGCGGTTCCTGTAACAGAAACGGGGTCTATGGTGAGTGTCACCAGCGGTTCCTGTAACAGAAACGGGGTCAATGGTGAGTGTCATCAGTAGCAGAGATAAAAAAGCTTTATTTATTTTTTGTTCTTTTACAAAAGTCCGAGCATAAAACGACAGTTAAAATACATTTGTATTGGTTTGCAGTGTGCATTTAAATAAATTGAATTTATTTACTTAGTAATATATTGATAAAATTATTTATGTTCGTTGTTTTTATTCCTTGATTCATTTTCATA
Organism: Bulinus truncatus; assembly: GCA_021962125.1. Classification (NCBI taxonomy): domain Eukaryota; kingdom Metazoa; phylum Mollusca; class Gastropoda; family Planorbidae; genus Bulinus; species Bulinus truncatus. Next base: position 446,847 of record JAGDYQ010000361.1, read on the forward strand.
ATGTCTTTTTTTAAGTAATGTACGCCTCCTGAATTGTACTTTACAGCGACTTGAGTTTAAAGGTTTTGTACGATAAAAAACACGAAACGCAAATAATTAGGCTGGATGTATTCTTTCTTTTTTTCCCTATTGATAAGATAATTGTTATCTTTCAAAAAAGAAGAAAAAAGTATTCTCACGAAATTTCAACCAATGAAAATTAAAAAATTGCATCTGAACATATTTCGAAAGTAAATAAATAGCAGGACTTTATGAATACATTTTCGAAATCTTTTTCCACTCGGTGATCTTGGTAAGTAATTTTTTGTTTAAAATTTACCGGGTAATTAAAATACTTTACAAAAGTTTTACTTCAATACCTAATGAACAAGTCTGTCTTAATTTTCTTTGCACTCGACATTTTCATCCATTTATACAAACTAGTCATTGTTTGTATTTGATACTGTTTGTATGATCCGCTGTTTGTTTGATTGTATTCCTACTTCAATCCTTATTGAGCGTAAAACTACCTTCACTTTATTTAAGATTTTGATGAAGAAAAGACGTCTCTTTAAATATCTTTTAGTTAACTTCTTTTCTCAGGCTTATATTATTGGATAAGCCTGCTTATATATAAATATATATATATATATATATATATATATATATACAATGTAATTTCTTTTTTATGCTGGAGATACATACTAGTATGGCACAAAAAAGACTAATTCTTGTAACAATAAAGATGCGTTCCATTTTCTGGAGTATCATAACTTCAATTGAAAAAATAATTCTAATTCTACCATTACATATTTAACTTTCTTTGCATTAAATAATTAGGTTTTACCTAAATTAAAAACCAGTTGTATGATATTTTCTTTGAGGTAGACCATTGTTCCCAATCGTCGGGACCTTCTCTGTTCTTTCTAAAAAAAAATCATTTCTTGAATGTGGATCCCTTTTGCAAGTAAAATTAACTGTGTTCCATGCCTTTTTCTATATTAAGAGATGAAATCTTTCAAAAAAATAATTTATAAAATAATCGCTCCATTTAAGCCGTTGTATGTGTGCCAATTGTGTACCTAACTAATTCCCCCCCCTCCAACTCCAACCCCCCGCTAATGACACCCCCTAATACGAATGTAAAAAAAAAATCGAACAACTGTTTCCCCAGTATTTTAAATTGTTGGTGAGGTGAAAGTGTGGTCAGAATGTCTATCAAACTATGCTGCGATCTAGACTGCCACGTCTCATGTCAGTTTTTGAAATCTACATAATCTCGATGATATACAAAAAAATAAAACAAAAATTAATTTTATTAAACAATTAGAATGCATTAATAATGTCTTCCTAGATATGCAGCTGATGCTACAATATTCTAGTTATGAAGCTAGAGCTACAATATTCTAGATATGCAGCTAATGCTACAATATTCTAGTTATGCAGCCAATACTACAATACTTTATGGTTTTTTTTTACTAAGTACTCAAAAAAATAATTCAAAAATTACTTTTTGATGCTGTATTGTGTACTATTACATATGTTATTTTATAACATTTCACCCCCCCCCCCAATCTTACTTCTACAGGAAGTATTTTCTTATTTTGATAGCAGAAGAACAATTCAGTGATGTACATTAAAAGATAATATTCCAGCCTTAGTACTAAGATCATCCAGCCAATGACGACACTAGTTATACACCCCCCCCCTGACGCGGGAATACGTTCCAATAATAAAAGTTACATTAGTGCAGTACAAAATACCAAGATATATACACACACTCTACCTTGTAATAGCAAGATATATATGTACACACTCTACCTTGTAATAACAAGATATATATGTACATACTCTACATTGTAAAAACAAGATATATATGTACATACTCTACCTTGTAATAACAAGATATGTACACATACTATACCTTGAAATAACAATTTATATATGTACATACTCTACCTTGTAAAAATTTACTCGTGTTCCAAAATTGAGAGATCTAACTAAACAAATCTGATTCTATATTGAGAATAAGTTAAATATTTGGCAATTAAACGATACAACAATTCATCTCGAGCCTTGGGCTATTCAGGAACGAAAATTCAGTTAAACCTACGATGACTGCGATATTGAAAAACAAATTATTAAATGTAATTTAACGGGAGCTAATGTAGCTCTAAATGCATATATAATATATACATCAAACTTTATGTCAATTTGAAATGAATTTTTTTACAGGCTGTCCTATCCATCTTCACAATGCTAATTGCAGTTCTGTTTCCGCTTTTGTTAATTGGCTCTACGTCAGCATTGCCGGTGAGTCTCATACTAACAAATTTTGGTATTTTTATATCTATAATAATTTTATTAATAATAACTATTTTTAAACTTATAAAGTATATGTGTTATAAAAACTCTAGCCTGTACAATTTGAATTCTTTAAATACCTTTTTTTAAAGGTTCAACAAGAACAGGACTTAGGTCTGACTGATCTTTTAAACCTGGTTAATGCAGTTGGAAAACGAGCTGAAGATGTCGATAGTATATGGGACATTGTCAAAGATATAGCCCCTATTGTAATCAGTGTTGCAGGTAAAAGATCTGAAGAAGTCGAAGGTTTCTGGGACATTGTCAAAGAAGTCGCCCCAATTGCTATTTCTCTTATTGGAAAAAGATCTGAAGAACTCGAAGGTTTCTGGGACATTGTCAAAGAAGTCGCCCCAATCGCTATTTCTCTTATTGGAAAAAGATCTGAAGAACTCGAAGGTTTCTGGGACATTGTCAAAGAAGTCGCCCCAATTGCTATTTCTCTTATTGGAAAAAGATCTGAAGAACTCGAAGGTTTCTGGGACATTGTCAAAGAAGTCGCCCCAATTGCTATTTCTCTTATTGGAAAAAGATCTGAAGAACTCGAAGGTTTCTGGGACGTTGTCAAAGAAGTCGCCCCAATCGCTATTTCTCTTATTGGAAAAAGATCTGAAGAACTCGAAGGTTTCTGGGACATTGTCAAAGAAGTCGCCCCAATTGCTATTTCTCTTATTGGAAAAAGATCTGAAGAACTCGAAGGTTTCTGGGACATTGTCAAAGAAGTCGCCCCAATTGCTATTTCTCTTATTGGAAAAAGATCTGAAGAACTCGAAGGTTTCTGGGACATTGTCAAAGAAGTCGCCCCAATTGCTATTTCTCTTCTTGGAAAAAGATCTGAAGAAATCGAAGGTTTCTGGGACATTGTCAAAGAAGTCGCCCCAATTGCTATTTCTCTTATTGGAAAAAGATCTGAAGAACTCGAAGGTTTCTGGGACATTGTCAAAGAAGTCGCCCCAATTGCTATTTCTCTTATTGGAAAAAGATCTGAAGAACTCGAAGGTTTCTGGGACATTGTCAAAGAAGTCGCCCCAATTGCTATTTCTCTTATTGGAAAAAGATCTGAAGAACTCGAAGGTTTCTGGGACATTGTCAAAGAAGTCGCCCCAATTGCTATTTCTCTTATTGGAAAAAGATCTGAAGAACTCGAAGGTTTCTGGGACATTGTCAAAGAAGTCGCCCCAATTGCTATTTCTCTTCTTGGAAAAAGATCTGAAGAAGTCGAAGGTTTCTGGGACATTGTCAAAGAAGTCGCCCCGATTGCTATTTCTCTTATTGGAAAAAGATCTGAAGAACTCGAAGGTTTCTGGGACATTGTCAAAGAAGTCGCCCCAATTGCTATTTCTCTTATTGGAAAAAGATCTGAAGAAGTCGATAATTTCTGGGACATTGTCAAAGAAGTCGCCCCAATTGCACTTAGCATTGCTGGAAAACGTGCATACTAGTTATTTAGATTCTAAGTCATGGCTAAATCACTAGCTTTTTTTTTTTGCAATTTCAATTGTAGGAATGTAGGTTTTAATGCCAGATTGAATAATTCTTTTTTTTAACTATTGCTTAGTTCACCTGCTTATGCTGTGAATAAATAATTTGTTAAATGATAATAAAAAAATGATTTTTCTTTTAAATTATTTTTATTTCAATATTAGTGCTGTTTCAAAAATAAATCTTACTAAAACAGTGCTAGTTAAAGGTTTTAACCTCAGACGAAAAAATGTAAAAGCCATAATGCACAAAGGGCATCTATTGTCATTACATTGAATGGTAATAATATGACGATAAGATGTCATGTAATGGTTGGGCAATAATTTTTTAAAAGTACAGTTGTCCTTGTAATATTTTATTTTCATTTTATTGTAGTTCTGAATAACATAACACTTTTTATTAGGCGAAACCTATTTGAAAATTATTTTTTACCTTCTTTTTAATCTGTATATGTAATTCTAATGCCCATACCCATGTAATTCTAATGCCCATACCCATGTAATCCTTAGATAAGCTCAAAAATTATAACATGGCAGCAACATCACTGTAGATTATTTTAAAATTACTCAATAACTTCGCCGAAAGTGTGTGAAGTTTTCAAAAGAGTAAAACTATATAATAAAGAAACGATAGTAAACAACACAAAAAAGGATGATAATCCCGCAACCATAACATTGTATGTTAACAATGACCTTTATATACGAGTTCAAAGATAAAACAAAACATTGTCAGTAGTCCATTGCGTATTATGTTTCAAGAAATGTCATCAAGCTATCAACTGAGTGGTAAAGTATTGTAATTAAATGGCTTGACTAGATTGAGTCAAAGCTTCTAGTAAAATGAATGCGTGGTCCATAATATTTGGTTGACCTGATAGAGAAAAAATGTACTGAAAGTAATGATTGGATTTGAACTGTATTTAAAAATGCATTGATGAAAGCCATAAATGTTATTTTATCTTGAATGGTGAATCTATCGATGAAAAATGTAATGATGAACTAAAATGAATTAGAAGCACAGTGTAAATGTACAGTGTAAATGTACAGTGTAAATGTACAGTGTAAATGTACAGTGTAAATGTACTTATCTGAATTAAAAGTTATAACAAATTAACTTCAATGGCAAAACAATCACAATTTACTAGATGAGGTAAGAACATAAGGTAATTCAATAAAAATTAAAATTTTTCTACTTATTAAAATGAAATAATGAGGTGAAACTTTAAAAAAAATAAATTAGGCGGGACGGATGGCCGAGTGGTGTAGATACTCGACTGTCAACCTGAGGTGAAACTTAACAACCTGATTATTTTTTCACCTAAATGTTCCATTGACCTATTATGGAATGTTTCTGGTGAGCTGACGATGGTACAATGATGTCAAATGATGGGTAATTTTTGTAGAGGATGGTACAATGATGTCAAATGATGGGTAATTTTTGTAGAGGATGGCAAGGCAAAGTGTAACGCTCCCCTCCTCTATTCCGTCTGATATTCATGGGGGGAGTGAAGGTAACGGATACACAGGTTATGCAATAAGACTAATGAATATATTCACACAATAGTCCTATATTTCTATAACACTAACCCTTAACCCTACAGCCTATGAAAAGATCTCCACACATCTCGACAGAAACTACGTCATGGGCTCGAGAAATGGAGGTAGATATTTTCACATCTGCAAATCTCCCTAAGCGACCAAACAACAAATAACGAATTATAGGACTGACTGTATGATGTCGGGACATTCGTTCAAATCCCCCCCCCCCCTTTCCATTCACACGCACTTTGCTTAGGGCGTACTGACTTGGGATAATAGACTATGAGGGGTAGTGTTAAGACAGGTGTACTAGTATGGAAACGCATAAAAAGGTGAGACACATTTGTTCTCTGGGATACGATTGATCATGTAACATATTGACCAACGATGTTAAAGGGAGCTGGGTTCATCCAGCAAAGGACGCGGAAAGCTACAGACCGATTTCCCTCACTTCGTGTGTTGGGGAAGGTAGCTAAACGCTTGGAAAACAGAAGGGTTTAACTTTGCCTGCTAAGAGCATCGTCATCCTGACTGACGGGCTGTTAGTTCTCCAGGTTATAACAGAGGCGAGAGAATGGCTCGAGCCAATGGGAGCCATACTTGTGAATGAGCGGGTTGATATCCTCGTCAAGTCGTTTCTCACGTGATCATAGAGTTTATAGGAAGAGATCACGGTCAATGTGTAAGTTACGAGGGGGGGTAGTGTGTACAATCCACTGTATTGTTTGATACATTTAGACCATGTTTGGATGTTACCTGGTGTACCGGGCCTAAGTTGCTACCTGTGGCGCTGTACCTAGCTTGCTATTGGCTACAGTACCACAGTGACAAGACACGTATGTAGTACCACAGTGACAAGACACGTATGCAGTACTACAGTGACAAGACACGTATGAAGTAAGTACCAGAATGACAAGACACGTATGCAGTACTACAGTGACAAGACACGTATGCAGTACCACAGAGACAAGACACGTATGCAGTACCACAGTGACAAGACACGTATGCAGTACTACAGTGACAAGACACGTATGCAGTAAGTACAAGAGTGAAAAGACACGTATGCAGTACTACAGTGACACGACACGTATGTAGTAACACAGTGACAAGACACGTATGTAGAACTACAGTGACAAGACACGTATGCAGTAAGTACCAGAGTGACAAGACACGTATGCAGTACTACAGTGACAAGACACGTATGCAGTACTACAGTGACAAGACACGTATGCAGTACCACAGAGACAAGACACGTATGCAGTACCACAGTGTAAAGACACGTATGCATTACCAGTGACAAGACACTTATGCAGTACCAGTGGCAAGACACGTATGCAGTACTACAGTGACAAGACACGTATGGTGAATCGGTGTTCGTAGGAACTCCTATAGGCATTGTGTGGTAGTGGTTGTTTACAATTTATACGGAGCGTCACGCTGTTTAATGGACTGTGCCTCTTGTTTTGTAATCTTTGAGTTCAGGCTATGAACTTATATGTATAATTGTTGATCTTTGAGTTCAGGCTATGAACTTATATGTATAATTGTTCATTCTTTGAGTTCAGGCTATGAACTTATATGTATAATTGTTAATTCTTTTGGTTATTGTATAAATATTAGACATATTTATTAATGATGCTACTCGACTGTGACTATGGTTATGGTATGTGGGGTTAGCTTATTGAATCATTGTATTTGTTGTTAATTTTCTGGGAGCATACCTTAGTCACAGGCCTAGTTTAGTCCTGTAATATCAATCCCTTCTTATTTACTTTTCTTTTCCTAGTATGTTGTCACTATAATGTAAGTACATAATGTATGACCAAAATACCGTGGATTGTGTTGAGTCCATTATATACCTCTAGACAAGGGAGCTGCAGTTATAGTGTGGAGGGGTCTGCTGAAATAGGTTCTGACATCGTTCAGTGCCCAAGCACCAACTCGTGGGTGTGGACAAGAACTCACTAGAGGATGTCTGTACCACGATAAGAAACTTTGAGCGAACTCAGTGGTTCTCGACTTAAGACGATATGCTGACGGCCAGATAGGTCCCCACTTTATTGGAGCGGCCATCCAAAACTGACCCGTGGTAGGGCGGGGGCTCAGAAAAGTTGAGCAGCAATTAATTGCTTAATTACGCACTGGGTATCGCTCTAAATATGTGTACTATGAGAGGTTGAGGCCCGATGTGGATTCCGTTTGCCGCCGCTGCAGATAGATTGAGGAAACTTAAAACATGTACTATTCGAGTGCCCCGGGCTGTCGGACGGCTAGCTTACTGGCCATTAACCTCTGATTGGACGGATTGTAAGAGAACAAGTCTCAGACCGCATAAAGTCTCGTGAGTATTGAGCATACGTAGTAAAGAAAGATTATTTCTATTTCCTTTCACTACACATACGGTAATCCACAGATTAGATAGTATACTGATTTGCGAAACCCTCGATTTGAAACAATGTTTTCATCGCCGCCATTAATGATATTTACTCTCATCAGTCCATTCATTGAATAGAAATGTTTATTATGTATATTTATATATATCATAAACTTTGTATTTTCTTTTTTTTTATATTTCAAGAGCAAATTGAAAGCTTTTCCATTCTTATTTCGTGTCTTGAAAAAAAAAAAACATTTAAGAAGTGTAAATAGGTCAGTTAGTTTTTGTGAATGAAAAGCATCATTGGAAACAAAGGCGAATAACAACAATGGTGCGAGAGTTTATAGCTCAAAAACAAGGATTATTTATATAGTGATGCGCTTTGCATGTAATATACAATCTGCGCGGTAATCTAGCGGTTTGGAAGGAAAATATATCTGCCGAAAGCATTGTCCATTAAATGATTTCTAGAAGATTGTAAAACTAAGAGCTGCGATATCGGTGTCAGAACTAAAGCTTTGTCCAGTCTCGATGTTGGTATTGGTGTTGGTGTTGATGTCGGTGTTGGTAGTCGTGTGTGTATCGGGGTTGGTGTCAGAGTTGATAACGGTGTTGGTGTCGGTTTTGATGTTGGTGTGGTGTTGATGTCGGTGTGGTCTTGATGTCGGTGTTGGTTTTGTGTTGGTGTCAGTTTTGGTTTCAGTGTTGGTGTTGATGTTGGTGCTGATGTCAGTGGTGTCAATGTTGATGTTGGTGTTGATGTCGGGGATGGTGTCGATGTTGATGTTGGTGCTGATGTCAGTGGTGTCAATGTTGATGTTGTGTTGATGTCGGGGTTGGTGCTGATGTTAGTGTTGATGTCGGGGTTGGTGCTGATGTTAGTGTTTATGTCGGGGTTGGTGCTGATGTTAGTGTTGATGTCGGGGTTGGTGTTGATGTCGGTGTTGATGCTGATGATGTTTGTGTTTATGTCGGGTTGGTGCTGATGTTAGTGTTGATGTCGGGGTAGGTGCTGATGTCGAGGTTGATGCTGATGATGTTGGTGTTGATGTCGGGGTTAGTGTTGATGTTAGTGTTGATGTCGGGGTTGGTGCTTATGATTTTGGTGTTGATGTCGGGGTTGGTGCTAATGTTAGTGTTGATGTCGGGTTTGGTGTTGATGTAGGGGTTGATGCTGATGATGTTGGTGTTGATGTCGGGGTTAGTGTTGATGTTAGTGTTGATGTCGGGGTTGATGCTGATGATGTTGGTGTTGATGTCGGGGTTGGTGTTGATGTTAGTGTTGATGTCGGGGTTGGTGCTGATGATGTTGATGTTGATGTCGGGGTTGGTGTTGATGTTAGTATTGATGTCGGGGTTGGTGCTGATGATGTTGGTGTTGATGTCGGGGCTAGTGTTGATATCGGGGTTGGTGTTGATGTTAGTTTTGATGTCGGGGTAGATGTCAATGCTGTGTTGATGTCGGGGTTAGTGTTGATGTTAGTGTTGATGTCGGGGTTGATGATGATGTTAGTGTTGATGTCGGGGTTAGTGTTGATGTTAGTGTTGATGTCGGGGTTGATGCTGATGTTGGTGTTGATGTCGGGGTTAGTGTTGATGGTAGTGTTGATGTCTGGGTTGATGCTGATGTTGGTGTTGATGTCGGGGTTAGTGTTGATGTTAGTGTTGATGTCGGGGTTGATGCTGATGTTGGTGTTGATGTCGGGGTTAGTGTTGATGTTAGTGTTGATGTCGGGGTTGATGCTGATAAGGTTGGTGTTGATGTCGGGGTTGGTGTTGATGTTAGTGTTGATGTCGGGGGTGGTGTCGATGCTGTGTTGATGTCGGGGTTAGTGTTGATGTTAGTGTTGATGTCGGGGTTAGTGTTGATGTTAGTGTTGATGCCGGGGTTGATGCTGATGTTAGTGTATATGTCGGGGTTAGTGTTGATGTTAGTGTTGATGTCGGGGTTGATGCTGATGTTAGTGTTGATGTCGGGATTGGTGCTGATGCTAGTGTTGATGTCGGGGTTGGTGCTGATGTTAGTGTTTATGTCGGGATTGGTGCTGATGTTAGTGTTGATGTCGGGGTTGGTGCTGATGTTGGTGTTGATGTCGGGGTAGGTGCTGATGTTTGTGTTTTGTCGGGGTTGGTGCTGATGTTAGTGTTGATGTCGGGGTTGGTGCTGATGTTGGTGTTGATGTCGGGGTTGGTGCTGATGTTAGTGTTGATGTCGGGTTTAGTGCTGATGTTAATGTTGATGTCGGGGTTGGTGTTGATGTTAGTGTTTATGTCGGGGTTGGTGCTGATGTTAGTGTTGATGTCGGGATTGGTGTTGATGTCGGGGTTGGTGCTGATGTTGGTGTTGATGTCGGGGTTGGTGCTGATGTTATTGTTGATGTCAGGGTTGGTGCTGATGTTAGTGTTGATGTCGGGGTTGGTGTTGATGTCGGGGTTATGCTGATGCTAGTGTTTATGTTGGGGTTGGTGTTGATTTTAGTGTTGATGTCGGGGTTGGTGCTGATGTTGGTGTTGATGTCGGGGTTGGTGCTTATGTTATTGTTGATGTCGGGGTTAGTGTTGATGTTAGTGTTGATGTCGCGGTTGGTGCTGATGATGTTGGTGTTGATGTCGGGGTAAGTGGTGATGTCGGGCTTGGTATTGATGTTAGTGTTTATGTCGGGGTTGGTGCTGATGTTAGTGTTGATATCGGGGTTGGTGTTGACATTAGTGTTGATGTCGGGGTAGGTGTCGAAGCTGTGTTGATGTCGGGGTTAGTGTTGATGTTAGTGTTGATGTCGGAGTTATTGCTAATGAAGGTGTTGATGTCGGGGTTAGTGTTGATGTTAGTGTTGATGCCGGGGTTGGTGTTGATGTTAGTGTTGATGTCGGGGATAGTGTCGATGCTGTGTTGATTTCGGGGTTAATGTTGATGTTAGTGTTGATGTTGGTGTTCATGTCGGGGTTAGTATTGATGTTAGTGTTGATGTCGGGGTTGATGCTGATGATGTTGGTGTTGATGTCGGGGTTGGTGTTAATGTGAGTGTGGATGTCGGGGTTAGTGTTGATGTCGGGGTTAGTGTTTATGTGAGTGTTGATGTCGGAGTTGGTGTTGATGTGAGTGTTGATGTTGGGGTTGATGCTGATGTGAGTGTTGATGTCGGGGTTGATGCTGATGATGTTGGTGTTAATGTCAGGGTTTGTGCTGATGTTAGTGTTGATGTCTGGGTTAGTGTTGATGTCGGGGTTAGTGTTGATGTCGGGGTTGGTGTTGATGTCGGGTTTGGTGCTGATGTTAGTGTTTATGTCGGGGTTAGTGTTCATGTCGGGGCTAGTGTTGATATCGGGGTTGGTGTGGATGTCGGGGTTGGTGGTGATGTTAGTTTTGATGTCGGGGTTAGTGTTTATGTCGGGGTCGGTGTTGATGTCGGGGTTGGTGCTAATGTTAGTGTTGATGTCGGGGTTAGTGTTGATGTTAGTGTTGATGTCGGGGTTGATGCTGATAAGGTTGGTGTTGATGTCGGGGTTGGTGTTGATGTTAGTGTTGATGTCGGGGGTGGTGTCGATGCTGTGTTGATGTCGGGGTTAGTGTTGATGTTAGTGTTGATGTCGAGGTTAGTGTTGATGTTAGTGTTGATGCCGGGGTTGATGCTGATGTTAGTGTATATGTCGGGGTTAGTGTTGATGTTAGTGTTGATGTCGGGGTTGATGCTGATGTTAGTGTTGATGTCGGAATTGGTGCTGATGCTAGTGTTGATGTCGGGGTTGGTGCTGATGTTAGTGTTTATGTCGGGATTGGTGCTGATGTTAGTGTTGATGTCGGGGTTGGTGCTGATGTTGGTGTTGATGTCGGGGTAGGTGCTGATGTTTGTGTTTTGTCGGGGTTGGTGCTGATGTTAGTGTTGATGTCGGGGTTGGTGCTGATGTTGGTGTTGATGTCGGGGTTGGTGCTGATGTTAGTGTTGATGTCGGGTTTAGTGCTGATGTTAATGTTGATGTTGGGGTTGGTGTTGATGTTAGTGTTTATGTCGGGGTTGGTGCTGATGTTAGTGTTGATGTCGGGATTGGTGTTGATGTCGGGGTTGGTGCTGATGTTGGTGTTGATGTCGGGGTTGGTGCTGATGTTATTGTTGATGTCAGGGTTGGTGCTGATGTTAGTGTTGATGTCGGGGTTGGTGTTGATGTCGGGGTTATGCTGATGCTAGTGTTTATGTTGGGGTTGGTGTTGATTTTAGTGTTGATGTCGGGGTTGGTGCTGATGTTGGTGTTGATGTCGGGGTTTGTGCTTATGTTATTGTTGATGTCGGGGTTAGTGTTGATGTTAGTGTTGATGTCGCGGTTGGTGCTGATGATGTTGGTGTTGATGTCGGGGTAAGTGGTGATGTCGGGCTTGGTGTTGATGTTAGTGTTTATGTCGGGGTTGGTGCTGATGTTAGTGTTGATATCGGGGTTGGTGTTGACATTAGTGTTGATGTCGGGGTAGGTGTCGAAGCTGTGTTGATGTCGGGGTTAGTGTTGATGTTAGTGTTGATGTCGGGGTTATTGCTAATGAAGGTGTTGATGTCGGGGTTAGTGTTGATGTTAGTGTTGATGCCGGGGTTGGTGTTGATGTTAGTGTTGATGTCGGGGATAGTGTCGATGCTGTGTTGATTTCGGGGTTAATGTTGATGTTAGTGTTGATGTTGGTGTTCATGTCGGGGTTAGTATTGATGTTAGTGTTGATGTCGGGGTTGATGCTGATGATGTTGGTGTTGATGTCGGGGTTGGTGTTAATGTGAGTGTGGATGTCGGGGTTAGTGTTGATGTCGGGGTTAGTGTTTATGTGAGTGTTGATGTCGGAGTTGGTGTTGATGTGAGTGTTGATGTTGGGGTTGATGCTGATGTGAGTGTTGATGTCGGGGTTGATGCTGATGATGTTGGTGTTAATGTCAGGGTTTGTGCTGATGTTAGTGTTGATGTTTGGGTTAGTGTTGATGTCGGGGTTAGTGTTGATGTCGGGGTTGGTGTTGATGTCGGGTTTGGTGCTGATGTTAGTGTTTATGTCGGGGTTAGTGTTCATGTCGGGGCTAGTGTTGATATCGGGGTTGGTGTGGATGTCGGGGTTGGTGGTGATGTTAGTTTTGATGTCGGGGTTAGTGTTTATGTCGGGGTCGGTGTTGATGTCGGGGTTGGTGCTGATGTTAGTGTTGATGTCGGGGTTAGTGTTGATGTCGGGGTTAGTGTTGATGTCGGGGTTAGTGTGGATGTTAGTGTTGATGTCGGAGTTGGTGTTGATGTCGGGGTTAGTGTTTATGTTAGTGTTGATGTCGGGGTTAGTTTTGATGTCGGGGTTAGTGTTGATGTTGAGGTTAGTGTTGATGTTACTGTTGATGTCGGGGTTAGTGTTGATGTCGTGGTTAGTGTTGATGTTAGTGTTGATGTCGGGGTTAGTATTGATAATAGTGTTGATGTCGGGGAATGTGTTGATGTTAGTGTTGATGTCGGGGTTAGTGTTGATGTTAGTGTTGATGTCGGGGTTAGTGTTGATGTTAGTGTTGATGTCGGGTTTAGTGTTGATGTTAGTGTTGATGTCGGGGTTAGTGTTGATGTTAGTGTTGATGTCGGGGCTAGTGTTGATGTCGGGGTTGGTGTTGATGTTGGTGTTGATGTCGGGGTTGATGCTGATGTTAGAGTTGATGTCGGGGTTAGTGTTGATGTTAATGTTGATGTCGGGGTTAGTGTTAATGTCGGGGTTGGTGCTGGTGTTAGTGTTGATGTCGGGGTTCGTGTTGATGTTAGTGTTGATGTCGGGGTTGGTGCTGATGTTAGTGTTGATGTTAGTGTTGATGCCGGGGTTGATGCTGATGTTAGTGTATATGTCGGGGTTAGTGTTTATGTTAGTGTTGATGTCGGGGTTAGTGTTGATGTCGGGGTTGGTGCTGCTGTTAGTGTTAATGTCGGGTTTAGTGCTGATGTTAATGTTGATGTAGGGGTTGGTGTTGATGTTAGTGTTTATGTCGGGGTTGGTGCTGATGTTAGTGTTGAATATCGGGGAAGGTGCTGATGATAGTGTTGATGTCGGGGTTGGTGCTGATGTTAGTGTTGATGTCAGGTTTAGTGCTGATGTTAATGTTGATGTCGGGGTTGGTGTTGATGTTAGTGTTTATGTCGGGGTTGGTGCTGATGTTAGTGTTGATGTCGGGGTTGGTGTTGATGTCGGGTTTGGTGCTGATGTTATTGTTGATGTCAGGGTTGGTGCTGATGTTATTGTTGATGTCGGGGTTGGTGTTGATGTCGGGGTTAATGCTGATGCTAGTGTTTATGTTGGGGTTGGTGTTGATTTTAGTGTTGATGTCGGGGTTGGTGCTGATGTTGGTGTTGATGTCGGGGTTCGTTCTTATGTTATTGTTGATGTCGGGGTTAGTGTTGATGTTAGTGTTGATGTCGCGGTTGGTGCTGATGATGTTGGTGTTGATGTCGGGGTAAGTGGTGATGTCGGGCTTGGTGTTGATGTTAGTGTTTATGTCGGGGTTGGTGCTGATGTTAGTGTTGATGTCGGGGTTGGTGTTGACATTAGTGTTGATGTCGGGGTAGGTGTCGATGCTGTGTTGATGTCGGGGTTAGTGTTGATGTTAGTGTTGATGTCGGGGTTAATGCTAATGAAGGTGTTGATGTCGGGGTTAGTGTTGATGTTAGTGTTAATGCCGGGGTTGGTGTTGATGTTAGTGTTGATGTCGGGTATAGTGTCGATGCTGTGTTGATTTCGGGGTTAGTGTTGATGTTGGTGTTCATGTCGAGGTTGGTGCTGATGATGTCGTGGTTAGTGTTGATGTTAGTGTTGATGTCGGGGTTGATGCTGATGATGTTGGTGTTGATGTCGGGGTTAGTGTTGATGTGAGTGTTGATGTCGGGGTTGGTGATGATGTTGGGGTTGATGCTGATGATGTTGGTGTTGATGTCGTGGTTGGTGTTAATGTGAGTGTGGATGTCGGGGTTAGTGTTGATGTCGGGGTTAGTGTTTATGTGAGTGTTGATGTCGGAGTTGGTGTTGATGTGAGTGTTGATGTCGGGGTTGATGCTGATGTGAGTGTTGATGTCGGGGTTAATGCTGATGATGTTGGTGTTAATGTCAGGGTTTGTGATGATGTTAGTGTTGATGTTTGGGTTAGTGTTGATGTCGGGGTTAGTGTTAATGTTGGGGTTGGTGTTGATGTCGGGTTTGGTGCTGATGTTAGTGTTGATGTCGGGGTTAGTGTTCATGTCGGGGTTAGTGTTGATATCGGGGTTGGTGAGGATGTCGGGGTTGGTGGTGATGTTAGTTTTGAAGTCGGGGTTAGTGTTGATGTCGGGGTCGGTGTTGATGTCGGGGATGGTGCTGATGTTAGTGTTGATGTCGGGGCTAGTGTTGATGTCGGGGTTAGTGTTGATGTCGGGGTTAGTGTGGATGTTAGTGTTGATGTCGGAGTTTGTGTTGATGTCGGGGTTAGTGTTTATGTTAGTGTTGATGTCGGGGTTAGTTTTGATGTCGGGGTTAGTGTTGATATCGGGGTTAGTGTTGATGTTACTGTTGATGTCGGGGTTAGTGTTGATGTCGTGGTTAGTGTTGATGTTAGTGTTGATGTCGGGGTTAGTATTGATAATAGTGTTGATGTCGGGGAATGTGTTGATGTTAGTGTTGATGTCGGGGTTAGTGTTGATGTTAGTGTTGATGTCGTTCTTAGTGTTGATGTTAGTGTTGATGTCACGGTTAATGCTGATGTTAGTGTTGATGTCGGGGTTAGTGTTAATGTTAGTGTTGATGTCGGGGTTAGTGTTGATGTCAGGGTACGGTCTGATGATGTTGGCGTTGATGTCGGGGTTAGTGTTGATGTCGGGGTTGGTGTTGATATTAGTGTTTATGTCGGTGTTGGTGCTGATGTTAGTTTTGATGTCGGGGTTAGTGTTGATATTAGTGTTGATGTCGGGGTAGGTGTCGATGCTGTGTTGATGTCGAGGTTAGTGTTGATGTAAGTGTTGATGTCGGGGTAATGCTGGTGATGGTGTTGATGTCGGGGTTAGTGTTAATGTCGGGGTTGGTGCTGATGTTAGCGTTGATGTCGGGGTTAGTGTTGATGTTAGTGTTGATGTCGGGGTTGATGCTGATGTTAGTGATGTCGGGGTTAGTTTTAATGTTAGTGTTGATGTCGGGGTTAGTGTTGATGTGAGTGTTTTTGTCGGAGTTAGTGTTGATGTTAGTGTTGATGTTTATGTTGATGTTAGTGTTGATGTCGGGGTTAGTGTTGATGTTAGTGTTGATGTCGTTCTTAGTGTTGATGTTAGTGTTGATGTCAGGGTTAATGCTGATGTTAGTGTTGATGTCGGGGTTAGTGTTAATGTTAGTGTTGATGTCGGGGTTAGTGTTGATGTCAGGGTACGGTCTGATGATGTTGGCGTTGATGTCGGGGTTAGTGTTGATGTCGGGGTATGTGTTGATATTAGTGTTTATGTCGGTGTTGGTGCTGATGTTAGTTTTGATGTCGGGGTTAGTGTTGATATTAGTGTTGATGTCGGGGTAGGTGTCGATGCTGTGTTGATGTCGAGGTTAGTGTTGATGTAAGTGTTGATGTCGGGGTAATGCTGGTGATGGTGTTGATGTCGGGGTTAGTGTTAATGTCGGGGTTGGTGCTGATGTTAGCGTTGATGTCGGGGTTGATGCTGATGTTAGTGATGTCGGGGTTAGTTTTAATGTTAGTGTTGATGTTGGGGTTAGTGTTGATGTGAGTGTTGATGTCGGGGTTGGTGTTGATGTAAGTGTTGGTGCTGATGTTAGTGTTGATGTCGGGGTTAGTTTTAATGTCGGAGTTAGTGTTGATGTTAGTGTTAATTTCGGGGTTAGTGTTGATGTTAGTGTTGATGTCGGAGTTAGTGATGATGTTAGTGTTGATGTCGGGGTTAGTGTTGATGTGAGTGTTGATGTCGGGATTGGTGTTGATGTGAGTGTTGATGTCAAGGTTGGTGCTGATGTTAGTGTTGATGTCGGGGTTAGTGTTGTTGTTGGTGTTTAACGTCAGGGTTGATGCTGATGTTAGAGTTGATGTCGTGGTTAGTGTTGATGTCGGGGTTGGTGCTGATCTTAGTGTTGATGTCGGGGTTAGTGTTGATGTTAGTGTTGATGTCGGGGTTGATGCTGAAGTTAGTGATGTCGGGGTTAGTTTTAATGTTAGTGTTGATGTCGGGGTTAGTGTTGATGTGAGTGTTGTTGTCGGGGTTAGTGTTGATGTGAGTGTTGATGTCGGGGTTAGTGTTGATGTTAGTGTTGATGTCGGGGTTAGTGTTGATGTTAGTGTTGATGTCGTTCTTAGTGTTGATGTTAGTGTTGATGTCAGGGTTAATGCTGATGTTAGTGATGTCGGGGTTAGTTTTAATGTTAGTGTTGATGTCGGGGTTAGTGTTGATGTGAGTGTTGTTGTCGGGGTTAGTGTTGATGTGAGTGTTGATGTCGGGGTTAGTGTTAATGTTAGTGTTGATGTCGGGGTTAGTGTTGATGTCGGGGTTGGGTCTGATGATGTTGGCGTTGATGTCGGGGTTAGTGTTGATGTCGGGGTATGTGTTGATATTAGTGTTTATGTCGGTGTTGGTGCTGATGTTAGTTTTGATGTCGGGGTTAGTGTTGATATTAGTGTTGATGTCAGGGTAGGTGTCGATGCTGTGTTGATGTCGAGGTTAGTGTTGATGTAAGTGTTGATGTCGGGGTAATGCTGGTGATGGTGTTGATGTCGGGGTTAGTGTTAATGTCGGGGTTGGTGCTGATGTTAGCGTTGATGTCGGGGTTAGTGTTGATGTTAGTGTTGATGTCGGGGTTGATGCTGATGTTAGTGATGTAGGGGTTAGTTTTAATGTTAGTGTTGATGTTGGGGTTAGTGTTGATGTGAGTGTTGATGTCGGGGTTGGTGTTGATGTGAGTGTTGGTGCTGATGTTAGTGTTGATGTCGGGGTTAGTTTTAATGTCGGGGTTAGTGTTGATGTTAGTGTTAATTTCGGGGTTAGTGTTGATGTTAGTGTTGATGTCGGAGTTAGTGATGATGTTAGTGTTGATGTCGGGGTTAGTGTTGATGTGAGTGTTGATGTCGGGATTGGTGTTAATGTGAGTGTTGATGTCGGGGTTGGTGTTGATGTGAGTGTTGGTGCTGATGTTAGTGTTGATGTAGGGGTTAGTTTTAATGTCGGGGTTAGTGTTGATGTTAGTGTTGATGTCGGGGTTAGTGTTGATGTTAGTGTTGATGTCGGAATTAGTGTTGATGTTAGTGTTGATGTTAGTGTTGATGTTAGCGTTGATGTTAGAGTTGATGTCGGGGTTAGTGTTGATGTCGGGATTAGTGTTGATTTTAGTGTTGATGTCGGGGTTAGTTTTGATGTTAATGTTGATTTCGGGGTTATTGTTGATGTCGGGGTTAGTGTTGATGTTATTGTTCATGTTAGTGTTAATGTCCGGGTTAGTGTTGATGTCGGGGTTAGTGTTGATGTTAGTGTTGATGTCGGGGTTAGTGTTGATGTCGGGGTTAGTGTTGATGTTATTGTTGATGACGGGATAGTGTTAATGTTAGTGTTGATGTCGGGGTTAGTGTTGATGTTAGTGTTGATGTCGGGGTTAGTGTTGATGTCGGGGTTGGTGCTGATGTTAGTGTTGATGTCGGGGTTAGTGTTGATGTTAGTGTTGATGTCGGGGTTAGTGTTGATGTTAGTGTTGATATCGGGGTTAGTGTTGATGTCGGGGTTAGTGTTGATGTTAGTGTTGATATCGGGGCTATTGTTGATGTCGGAGTTAGTGTTGATGTTATTGTTGATGTCGGGGTTAGTGTTGATGTTAGTGTTGATGTCGGGGCTAGTGTTGAATATCGGGAAAGGTGCTGATGTTAGTGTTGATGTCGGGGTCAGTGTTGATGTTGGTGTTGAAGTCGGGGTTGATGCTGATGTTAGAGTTGATGTCGGGGTTAGTGTTGATGTTAGTGTTGATGTCGGGGTTAGTGTTGATGTTAGTGATGTCGGGGTTAGTGTTGATGTTAGTGTTGATGTCGGGGTTAGTGTTGATGTGAGTGTTGATGTCGGGATTGGTGTTGATGTCAGTGTTGATGTCAAGGTTGGTGCTGATGTTAGTGTTGATGTCGGGGTTAGTGTTGTTGTTGGTGTTTATGTCGGGTTTGATGCTGATGTTAGAGTTGATGTCGTGGTTAGTGTTGATGTTAGTGTTGATGTAGGGGTTGATGCTGATGTTAGTGTTTATGTCGGGGTTAGTGTTGATGTTAGTGATGTCGGGGTTAGTGTTGATGTTAGTGTTGATGTCGGGATTGGTGGTGATGTGAGTGTTGATGTCAAGGTTGGTGCTGATGTTAGTGTTGATGTCAGGGTTAGTGTTGTTGTTGGTGTTTATGTCAGGGTTGATGCTGATGTTAGAGTTGATGTCGTGGTTAGTGTTGATGTCGGGGTTGGTGCTGATGTTAGTGTTGATGTCGGGGTTAGTTTTGATGTTAGTGTTGATGTCGGGGTTAGTGTTGATGTTAGTGTTGATATCGGGGTTAGTGTTGATGTCGGGGTTAGTGTTGATGTTAGTGTTGATGTCGTTCTTAGTGTTGATGTTAGTGTTGATGTCAGGGTTAATGCTGATGTTAGTGTTGATGTCGGGGTTAGTGTTAATGTTAGTGTTGATGTAAGGGTTAGTGTTGATGTCGGGGTTGGGTCTGATGATGTTAGCGTTGATGTCGGGGTTAGTGTTGATGTCGGGGTATGTGTTGATATTAGTGTTTATGTCGGTGTTGGTGCTGATGTTAGTGTTGATGTCGGGGTTAGTGTTGATATTAGTGTTGATTTCGGGGTAGGTGTCGATGCTGTGTTGATGTCGAGGTTAGTGTTGATGTAAGTGTTGATGTCGGGGTTAATGCTGATGATGGTGTTGATGTCGGGGTTAGTGTTAATGTCGGGGTTCGTGCTGATGTTAGCGTTGATGTCGGGGTTAGTGTTGATGTTAGTGTTGTTGTCGGGGTTGATGCTGATATTAGTGATGTCGGGGTTAGTTTTAATGTTAGTGTTGATGTTGGGGTTAGTGTTGATGCGGGGTTGGTGTTGATGTGAGTGTTGGTGCTGATGTTAGTGTTGATGTCGGGGTTAGTTTTAATGTCGGGGTTAGTGTTGATGTTAGTGTTGATGTCGGGGTTAGTGTTGATGTTAGTGTTGATGTCGGAGTTAGTGTTGCTGTTAGTGTTGATGTTAGTGTTGATGTTAGTGTTGATGTCGGGGTTAGTGTTGATGTTAGTGTTGATATCGGGGTTAGTGTTGATGTCGGGGTTAGTGTTGATGTTAGTGTTGATATCGGGGCTATTGTTGATGTCGGAGTTAGTGTTGATGTTATTGTTGATGTCGGGGTTAGTGTTGATGTTAGTGTTGATGTCGGGGCTAGTGTTGAATATCGGGAAAGGTGCTGATGTTAGTGTTGATGTCGGGGTCAGTGTTGATGTTGGTGTTGAAGTCGGGGTTGATGCTGATGTTAGAGTTGATGTCGGGGTTAGTGTTGATGTTAGTGTTGATGTCGGGGTTAGTGTTGATGTTAGTGATGTCGGGGTTAGTGTTGATGTTAGTGTTGATGTCGGGGTTAGTGTTGATGTGAGTGTTGATGTCGGGATTGGTGTTGATGTCGGGGTTGATGTCAAGGTTGGTGCTGATGTTAGTGTTGATGTCGGGGTTAGTGTTGTTGTTGGTGTTTATGTCGGGTTTGATGCTGATGTTAGAGTTGATGTCGTGGTTAGTGTTGATGTTAGTGTTGATGTAGGGGTTGATGCTGATGTTAGTGTTTATGTCGGGGTTAGTGTTGATGTTAGTGATGTCGGGGTTAGTGTTGATGTTAGTGTTGATGTCGGGATTGGTGGTGATGTGAGTGTTGATGTCAAGGTTGGTGCTGATGTTAGTGTTGATGTCAGGGTTAGTGTTGTTGTTGGTGTTTATGTCAGGGTTGATGCTGATGTTAGAGTTGATGTCGTGGTTAGTGTTGATGTCGGGGTTGGTGCTGATGTAAGTGTTGATGTCGGGGTTAGTTTTGATGTTAGTGTTGATGTCGGGGTTAGTGTTGATGTTAGTGTTGATATCGGGGTTAGTGTTGATGTCGGGGTTAGTGTTGATGTTAGTGTTGATGTCGTTCTTAGTGTTGATGTTAGTGTTGATGTCAGGGTTAATGCTGATGTTAGTGTTGATGTCGGGGTTAGTGTTAATGTTAGTGTTGATGTAAGGGTTAGTGTTGATGTCGGGGTTGGGTCTGATGATGTTAGCGTTGATGTCGGGGTTAGTGTTGATGTCGGGGTATGTGTTGATATTAGTGTTTATGTCGGTGTTGGTGCTGATGTTAGTGTTGATGTCGGGGTTAGTGTTGATATTAGTGTTGATTTCGGGGTAGGTGTCGATGCTGTGTTGATGTCGAGGTTAGTGTTGATGTAAGTGTTGATGTCGGGGTTAATGCTGATGATGGTGTTGATGTCGGGGTTAGTGTTAATGTCGGGGTTCGTGCTGATGTTAGCGTTGATGTCGGGGTTAGTGTTGATGTTAGTGTTGTTGTCGGGGTTGATGCTGATATTAGTGATGTCGGGGTTAGTTTTAATGTTAGTGTTGATGTTGGGGTTAGTGTTGATGCGGGGTTGGTGTTGATGTGAGTGTTGGTGCTGATGTTAGTGTTGATGTCGGGGTTAGTTTTAATGTCGGGGTTAGTGTTGATGTTAGTGTTGATGTCGGGGTTAGTGTTGATGTTAGTGTTGATGTCGGAGTTAGTGTTGCTGTTAGTGTTGATGTTAGTGTTGATGTTAGAGTTGATGTCGGGGTTAGTTTTGATGTCGGGATTAGTGTTGATTTTAGTGTTGATGTCGGGGTTAGTTTTGATGTTAGTGTTGATGTCGGGGTTATTGTTGATGTCGGGGTTAGTGTTGATGTTATTGTTGATGTTAGTGTTGATGTCCGGGTTAGTGTTGATGTCGGGGTTAGTGTTTATGTTAGTGTTGATGTCGGGGTTAGTGTTGATGTCGGAGTTAGTGTTGATGTTATTGTTGATGTCGGGGATAGTGTTGATGTTATTGTTGATGTCGGGGTTAGTGTTGATGTTAGTGTTGATGTCGGGGTTAGTGTTGATGTCGGGGTTGGTGCTGATGTTAGTGTTGATGTCGGGGTTAGTGTTGATGTTAGTGTTGATGTCGGGGTTAGTGTTGATGTTAGTGTTGATATCGGGGTTAGTGTTGATGTCGGGGTTAGTGTTGATGTTAGTGTTGATGTCGGGGCTATTGCTGATGTCGGGGTTAGTGTTGATGTTATTGTTGATGTCGGGGTTAGTGTTGATGTTAGTGTTGATGTCGGGGTTAGTGTTGAATATCGAGGAAGGTGCTGATGTTAGTGTTGATGTCGGGGTTAGTGTTGATGTTGGTGTTGATGTCGGGGTTGATGCTGATGTTAGAGTTGATGTCGGGGTTAGTGTTGATGTTAGAGTTGATGTCGGGGTTAGTGTTGATGTGAGTGTTGATGTCGGGATTGGTGTTGATGTCAGTGTTGATGTCAAGGTTGGTGCTGATGTTAGTGTTGATGTCGGGGTTAGTGTTGTTGTTGGTGTTTATGTCGGGGTTGATGCTGATGTTAGAGTTATGTCGTGGTTAGTGTTGATGTCGGGGTTGGTGCTGATGTTAGTGTTGATGTCGGGGTTAGTGTTGTTGTTAGTGTTGATGTCGGGGTTGATGCTGATGTTAGTGATGTCGGGGTTAGTTTTAATGTTAGTGTTGATGTCGGGGTTAGTGTCGATGTGAGTGTTGTTGTCGGGGTTAGTGTTGATGTGAGTGTTGATGTCGGGGTTAGTGTTGATGTTAGTGTTGATGTTAATGTTGATGTTAGTGTTGATGTCGGGGTTAGTGTTGATGTTAGTGTTGATGTTGTTCTTAGTGTTGATGTTAGTGTTGATGTCGGGGTTAATGCTGATGTTAGTGTTGATGTCGGGGTTAGTGTTTATGTTAGTGTTCATGTCGGGGTTAGTGTTGATGTCGAGGATGGGTCTGATGATGTTGGCGTTGATGTCGGGGTTATTGTTGATGTCGGGGTTGGTGTTGATGTTAGTGTTTATGTCGGTGTTGGTGCTGATGTTAGTGTTGATGTCGGGGTTAGTGTTGATATTAGTGTTGATGTCGGGGTAGATGTCGATGCTGTATTTATGTTGAGGTTAGTGTTGATGTAAGTGTTGATGTCGGGGTTAATGCTGATGATGGTGTTGATGTCGGGGATGGTGTCGATTCTGTGTTGATGTCGGGGTTAGTGTTGATGTTAGTGTTGATGTTGGTGTTGATGTCGGGGTTAGTATTGATGTTAGTGTTGAAGTCGGGGTTGGTGCTGATGATGTTGGTGTTGATGTCAGTGTTAGTGTTGATGTTTGGGTTGATGTCGGGGTTGGTGTTGATGTCAGGGTTGATGCTGATGATGTTGCTGTTGATGTCGGGGTTAGTTTTGATGTGAGTGTTGATATCGGGGTTAGTGTTGATGTCGGGATTAGTGTTGATGTGAGTATTGATGTCTGAGTTGGTGTTGATGTGAGTGTTGATGTCGGGGTTGATGCTGATGATGTTGGTGTTGATGTCGGAGTTGGTGTTGATGTTAGTGTTGATGTCGGGGTTAGTTTTGATGTCGAAGTTGGTGTTGATGTCGGGGTTGGTGCTGATGTTAGTGTTGATGTCGGGGTTAGTGTTGATGTCGGGGTTAGTGTTGATGTGAGTATTGATGTCTGAGTTGGTGTTGATGTGAGTGTTGATTTCGGGGTTGATGCTGATGATGTTGGTGTTGATGTCGGGGTTGGTGCTGATGTTAGTGTTGATGTCGGGGTTAGTTTTGATGTCGAAGTTGGTGTTGATGTCGGGGTTGGTGCTGATGTTAGTGTTGATGTCGGGGTTAGTGTTGATGTCGAGATTGGTGTGGATGTCAGGGTTGGTGGTGATGTTTGTTTTGATGTCGGGGTTAGTGTTGATGTCGGGGTTGGTGTTGATGTCAGGGTTGGTGCTGATTTTAGTGTTGATGACGGGGTTAGTGTTGATGTCGGGGTTAGTGTTGATGTCGGGGTTAATGTTGATGTTAGTGTTGATGTCGGAGTTGGTGTTGATGTCGGGGTTAGTGTTTATGTTAGTGTTGATGTCGGGGTTAGTTTTGATGTCGGGGTTAGTGTTGATGTCGGGGTTAGTGTTGATGTTACTGTTGATGTCGGGGTTAGTGTTGATGTCGGGGTTAGTGTTGATGTTAGTGTTGATGTCGGGGTTAGTATTGATAATAGTGTTGATGTCGGGGTATGTGTCGATGTTAGTGTTGATGTCGGGGTTAGTGTTGATGTTAGTGTTGATGTCGGGGTTAGTGTTGATGTTATTGTTGATGTCGGGGTTAGTGGTGATGTTATTGTTGATGTCGGGGCTAATGCTGATGTTAGTGTTGATGTCGGGGTTATTGTTAATGTCGGGGTTTGTGTTGATGTTGGTGTTGATGTCGGGGTTGATGCTGATGTTAGAATTGATGTCGGGGTTAGTGTTGATGTTAGTGTTGATGTCGGGGTTAGTGTTGATGTTAGTGATGATGTCGGGGTTGATGCTGATGGTAGTGTTGATGTCGGGGTTAGTGTTGATGTTAGTGTTGATGTCGGGGTTGATGCTGATGTTAGTGTTGATGTCGGGATTGGTGCTGATGCTAAGGTTGATGTCGGGGTTGGTGCTGATGTTAGTGTTTATGTCGGGATTGGTGCTGATGTTAGTGTTGATGTCGGGGTTGGTGCTGATGTTGGTGTTGATGTCGGGGTTGATGCTGATGTTTGTGTTTATGTCGGGGTTGGTGCTGATGTTAGTGTTGATGTCGGGGTTGGTGCTGATGTTTGTGTTGATGTCGGAGTTTGTGCTGATGTTAGTGTTGATGTCGGGGTTGGTGCTGATGTTGGTGTTGAGGTCGGGGTTGGTGTTGATGTCGAGGTTGATGCTGATGTTAGTGTTGATTTCGGGGTTAGTGTTGATGTCGGGGTTAGTGTTGATGTCGGGGTTAGTGTAGATGTTAGTGTTGATGTCGCGGTTGGTGTTGATGTCGAGGTTAGTGTTGATGTTAGTGTTGATGTTGGGGTTAGTGTTGATGTTATTGTTGATGTCGGGGTTAGTGTTGATGTTAGTGTTGATGTCTGGGTTAGTGTTGATGTTGGGGTTGGTGCTGATGTTAGTGTTGATTTCGGGGTTAGTGTTGATGTTAGTGTTGATGTCGGGATTGGTGCTGATGATGTTGGTGTTGATGTCGGGGTTAGTGGTGATGTCGGGGTTGGTGTTGATGTTAGTGTTTATGTCGGGTTTGGTGCTGATGTTAGTGTTGATGTCGGGGTTGGTGTTGACATTAGTGTTGATGTCGGGCTAGGTGTCGATGCTGTGTTGATGACGGAGTTAGTGTTGATGTTAGTGTTGATGTCGGGGTTAATGCTGATGATGGTGTTGATGTCGGGGTTAGTGTTGATGTTAGTGTTGATGTAGGGGTTGGTGTTGATGTTAGTGTTGATGCCGGGGATGGTGTCGATGCTGTGTTGATTTCGGGGTTAATGTTGATGTTAGTGTTGATGTTGGTGTTGATGTCGGGGTTAGTATTGATGTTAGTGTTGATGTCGGGGTTGGTGCTAATGTTGTTGGTGTTGATGTCGGGATTAGTGTTGATGTTAGTGTTGATGTCGGGGTTGATGCTGATGATTTTGGTGTTGATGTCGGGGTTAGTGTTGATGTTAGTGTTGATGTCGGGGATGATGCTGATGATGTTGGTGGTGATGTCGGGGTTGGTGTTAATGTTAGTGTTGATGTCGGGTATGGTGTCGATGCTGTGTTGATATCGGGGTTATTGTTGATGTTAGTGTTGATGTCGGGGTTGATGCTGATGATGTTGGTGTTGATGTCGGGGTTGGTGTTGATGTTAGTGTTGATGTCGGGGATGGTGTCGATGCTGTGTTGATGTCGGGGTTAGTGTTGATGTTAGTGTTGATGTCGGGGTTAGTGTTGATGTTAGTGTTGATGTCGGGGTGGATGCCGATGTTAGTGTTGATGTCGGGGTTGGTGCTGATGTTAGTGTTGATGTCGGGGATGGTGTCGATGCTGTGTTGATCTCGGGGTTAGTGTTGATGTTAGTGTTGATGTCGGGGTTGATGCCGATGTTAGTGTTGATGTCGGGGATGGTGTCGATGCTGTGCTGATGAAGGGGTTGGTGTATGTCGGGGTTGGTGTTGATGTTAATGTTGATGTCAGAGTTGATGCTGATGTTAGTGTTGATGTCGGGGTTGGTGTTGATGTGAGTGTTGATGTCGGGGTAGGTGTTGATTTTAGTGTTGATGTCGGGGTTGGTGTTGATGTTAGTGTTGATGACGAGGTTGGTGTTGATGTTAGTGTTGATGTTGGGGTTAATGCTGATGTGAGTGTTGATGTCGGGGTTGGTGTTGATGTCAGGGTTGGTCTTGATTTTAGTATTGATGTCGGGGTTGATGCTGATGTTAGTGTTGATGTCGGGGTAGGTGCTGATGTTAGTGTTGATGTCGGGGTTTGTGCTGATGTTAGTGTTGATGTCGGGGTTGGTGCTGATGTTGGTGTTGATGTCCGGGTTGGTGCTGATTCTAGTTTTTATGTTGGGGTTGGTGTTGATGTTAGTGTTGTTGTCGGGGTTGGTGCTGATGTTGGTTTTGATGTCGGGGTTGGTTCTGATGTTATTGTTGATGTCGGGGTTGGTGCTGATGTTAGTGTTGATGTCGGGGTTGGTGTTGATGTTAGTGTTGATGTCGGGGTTGGTGCTGATGTTGGTGTTGATGTCGGCGTTGGGGCTGATGTTAGTGTTGATGTCGGGGTTGGTGTTTATGTCGGGTTTAATGCTGATGTTAGTGTTGAGATCGGGGTTGGTGATGATGTCGGGGTTGGTGCTGATGTTACTGTTGATGTCGGGGTTGGTGCTGATGTTAGTGTTTATGTCGGGGTTGATGCCGATGTTAGTGTTGATGTCGGGGATGGTGTCGATGCTGTGCTGATGAAGGGGTTGGTGTATGTCGGGGTTGGTGTTGATGTTAATGTTGATGTCAGAGTTGATGCTGATGTTAGTGTTGATGTCGGGGTTGGTGTTGATGTGAGTGTTGATGTCGGGGTAGGTGTTGATTTTAGTGTTGATGTCGGGGTTGGTGTTGATGTTAGTGTTGATGACGAGGTTGGTGTTGATGTTAGTGTTGATGTTGGGGTTAATGCTGATGTGAGTGTTGATGTCGGGGTTGGTGTTGATGTCAGGGTTGGTCTTGATTTTAGTATTGATGTCGGGGTTGATGCTGATGTTAGTGTTGATGTCGGGGTAGGTGCTGATGTTAGTGTTGATGTCGGGGTTTGTGCTGATGTTAGTGTTGATGTCGGGGTTGGTGCTGATGTTGGTGTTGATGTCCGGGTTGGTGCTGATTCTAGTTTTTATGTTGGGGTTGGTGTTGATGTTAGTGTTGTTGTCGGGGTTGGTGCTGATGTTGGTTTTGATGTCGGGGTTGGTTCTGATGTTATTGTTGATGTCGGGGTTGGTGCTGATGTTAGTGTTGATGTCGGGGTTGGTGTTGATGTTAGTGTTGATGTCGGGGTTGGTGCTGATGTTGGTGTTGATGTCGGCGTTGGGGCTGATGTTAGTGTTGATGTCGGGGTTGGTGTTTATGTCGGGTTTAATGCTGATGTTAGTGTTGAGATCGGGGTTGGTGATGATGTCGGGGTTGGTGCTGATGTTACTGTTGATGTCGGGGTTAGTGTTGATGTTAGTGTTGATGTCTGGGTTGATGCCGATGTTAGTGTTGATGTCGGGGTTGGTGCTGATGTTAGTGTTGATGTCGTGGTTCTTGTTGATGTTAGTGTTGATGTCGGGGTTGATGCTGATGTTACTGTTAATGTCGGGGTTGGTGCTGATATTTGTGTTTATGTCGGGGTTGGTGCTGATGTTAGTGCTGATGTCGGGGTTGGTACTGATGTTGGTGTTGATGTCGAGGTTGGTGCTGATGTTAGTGTTGATGTCGAGTTGGGTGCTGATGTTAGTGTTGATTTCGGGGTTGGTGTTGATATTAGTGTTTATTTCGGGGTTGGTGATGATGTTAGTGTTGATGTCGGGGTTGGTGTTGATGTCGGGGTTGATGCTGATGATTGTTGTGTTGATGTCGAAGTTAGTGTTGATGTTAGTGTTGATGTCGGGATTGGCGCTGATATTAGTGTTTATGTCGGGGTTGGTGCTGATGTTAGTGTTGATGTCGGGGTTGGTGTTGATGTCGGGGTTGATGCTGATGATGTTGGTGTTGATATCGGGGATGGTGTCGATGCTGTGTTGATGAAGGGGTTGGTGTATGTCGGGGTTGGTGTTGATGTTAATGTTGATGTCAGAGTTGATGCTGATGTTAATGTTGATGTCGGGGTTGGTGTTGATGTGAGTGTTGATGTCGGGGTAGGTGTTGATTTTAGTGTTGATGTCGGTGTTGGTGTTGATGTTAGTGTTTATGACGAGGTTGGTGTTGATGTTAGTGTTGATGTTGGGGTTAATGCTGATGTGAGTGTTGATGTCGGGGTTGGTGTTGATGTCGGGGTTGGTGTTGATTTTAGTATTGATGTCGGGGTTGATGCTGATGTTAGTGTTGATGTCGGGGTAGGTGCTGATGTTAGTGTTGATGTCGGGGTTTGTGCTGATGTTAGTGTTGATGTCGGGGTTGGTGTTGATGTTGGTGTTGATGTCGGGGTTGGTGCTGATTCTAGTTTTTATGTTGGGGTTGGTGTTGATGTTAGTGTTGTTGTCGGGGTTGGTGCTGATGTTGGTTTTGATGTCGGGGTTGGTTCTGATGTTATTGTTGATGTCGGGGTTGGTGCTGATGTTAGTGTTGATGTCGGGGTTGGTGTTGATGTTAGTGTTGATGTCGGGGTTGGTGCTGATGTTGGTGTTGATGTCGGCGTTGGGGCTGATGTTAGTGTTGATGTCGGGGTTGGTGTTTATGTCGGGTTTAATGCTGATGTTAGTGTTGAGATCGGGGTTGGTGATGATGTCGGGGTGGTGCTGATGTTACTGTTGATGTCGGGGTTAGTGTTGATGTTAGTGTTGATGTCTGGGTTGATGTCGATGTTAGTGTTGATGTCGGGGTTGGTGCTGATGTTAGTGTTGATGTCGTGGTTCTTGTTGATGTTAGTGTTGATGTCGGGGTTGATGCTGATGTTACTGTTAATGTCGGGGTTGGTGCTGATATTTGTGTTTATGTCGGGGTTGATGCTGATGTTAGTGTTGATGTCGGGGTTGGTACTGATGTTGGTGTTGATGTCAAGGTTGGTGCTGATGTTAGTGTTGATGTCGAGTTGGATGCTGATGTTAGTGTTGATTTCGGGGTTGGTGTTGATATTAGTGTTTATTTCTGGGTTGGTGATGATGTTAGTGTTGATGTCGGGGTTGGTGTTGATGTCGGGGTTGATGCTGATGATTGTTGTGTTGATATCGGGGATGGTGTCGATGCTGTGTTGATGAAGGGGTTGGTGTATGTCGGGGTTGGTGTTGATGTTAATGTTGATGTCAGAGTTGATGCTGATGTTAGTGTTGATGTCGGGGTTGGTGTTGATGTGAGTGTTGATGTCGGGGTAGGTGTTGATTTTAGTGTTGATGTCGGGGTTGGTGTTGATGTTAGTGTTGATGACGAGGTTGTTGTTGATGTTAGTGTTGATGTTGGGGTTAATGCTGATGTGAGTGTTGATGTCGGGGTTGGTGTTGATGTCGGGGTTGTTGTTGATGTTAGTGTTGATGTTGGGGTTAATGCTGATGTTAGTGTTGATGTCGGGGTAGGTGCTGATGTTAGTGTTGATGTCGGGGTTTGTGCTGATGTTAGTGTTGATGTCGGGGTTGGTGCTGATGTTGGTGTTGATGTCGGGGTTAATGCTGATTCTAGTTTTTATGTTGGGGTTGGTGTTGACGTTAGTGTTGTTGTCGGGGTTGGTGCTGATGTTGGTTTTGATGTCGGGGTTGGTTCTGATGTTATTGTTGATGTCGGGGTTGGTGCTGATGTTAGTGTTGATGTCGGGGTTGGTGTTGATGTTAGTGTTGATGTCGGGGTTGGTGCTGATGTTGGTGTTGATGTCGGCGTTGGGGCTGATGTTAGTGTTGATGTCGGGGTTGGTGATGATGTCGGGGTTGGTGCTGATGTTACTGTTGATGTCGGGGTTAGTGTTGATGTTAGTGTTGATGTCTGGGTTAGTGTTGATGTTGGGGTTGGTGCTGATGTTAGTGTTGATTTTGGGGTTAGTGTTGATGTTAGTGTTGATGTCGGGGTTGGTGCTGATGATGTTGGTGTTGATGTCGGGGTTAGTGGTGATGTCGGGGTTGGTGTTGATGTTAGTGTTTATGTCGGGGTTGGTGCTGATGTTAGTGTTGATGTCGGGGTTGGTGTTGACATTAGTGTTGATGTCGGGGTAGATGTCGATGCTGTGTTGATGTCGGGGTTAGTGTTGATGTTAGTGTTGATGTCGGGGTTAATGCTGATGATGGTGTTGATGTCGGGGTTAGTGTTGATGTTAGTGTTGATGTAGGGGTTGGTGTTGATGTTAGTGTTGATGTAGGTGATGGTGTCGGAGCTGTGTTGATTTCGGGGTTAATGTTGATGTTAGTGTTGATGATGGTGTTGATGTCGGGGTTAGTATTGATGTTAGTGTTGATGTCGGGGTTGGTGCTTATGATGTTGGTGTTGATGTTAGTGTTGATGTCGGGGTTGATGCTGATGCTGTGTTGATTTCGGGGTTAATGTTGATGTTAGTGTTGATGTTGGTGTTGATGTCGGGGTTAGTATTGATGTTAGTGTTGATGTCGGGGTTGGTGCTAATGTTGTTGGTGTTGATGTCGGGATTAGTGTTGATGTTAGTGTTGATGTCGGGGTTGATGCTGATGATGTTGGTGTTGATGTCGGGGTTAGTGTTGATGTTAGTGTTGATGTCGGGGATGATGCTGATGATGTTGGTGTTGATGTCGGGGTTGGTGTTAATGTTAATGTTAATGTTAGTGTTGATGTCGGGTATGGTGTCGATGCTGTGTTGATATCGGGGTTATTGTTGATGTTAGTGTTGATGTCGTGGTTGGTGCTGATATTAGTGTTGATGTCGGGGTTGGTGCTGATGTTAGTGTTGATGTCGGGGATGGTGTCGATGCTGTGTTGATCGCGGGGTTAGTGTTGATGTTAGTGTTGATGTCGGGGTTGATGCCGATGTTAGTGTTGATGTCGGGGTTGGTGCTGATGTTAGTGTTGATGTCGGGGTTCATGTTGATGTTAGTGTTGATGTCGGGGTTGATGCTGATGTTAGTGTTAATGTCGGGGTTGGTGCTGATATTTGTGTTTATGTCGGGGTTCTTGCTGATGTTAGTGTTGATGTCGGGGTTGGTACTGATGTTGGTTTTGATGTCGAGGTTGGTGCTGATGTTAGTCTTGATGTCGGGTTGGGTGCTGATGTTAGTGTTGATTTCGGGGTTGGTGTTGATATTAGTGTTTATTTCGGGGTTGGTGATGATGTTGGTGTTGATGTCGGGGTTGGTGTTGATGTCGGAGTTGATGCTGATGATGTTGGTGTTGATATCGGCGATGGTGTCGATGCTGTGTTGATGTCGGGGTTGGTGTTGATGTCGGGGTTGGTGTTGATGTTAGTGTTGATGTCGGGGTTGGTGTTGATGTTGGTGTTGATGTCGGGGTTGATGCTGATGTTAGTGTTGATGTCGGGGTTGGTGTTGATGTTAGTGTTGATGTCGGGGTAGGTGTTGATTTTAGTGTTGATGTCGGGGTTGGTGTTGATGTTAGTGTTGATGTCGAGGTTGGTGTTGATGTTAGTGTTGATGTTGGGGTTAATGCTGATGTGAGTGTTGATGTCGGGGTTGGTGTTGATGTCGGGGTTGGTGTTGATGTTAGTATTGATGTCGGGGTTGATGCTGATGTTAGTGTTGATGTCGGGGTAGGTGCTGATGTTAGTGTTGATGTCGGGGTTTGTGCTGATGCTAGTGTTGTTATCGGGGTTGGTGCTGATGTTGGTGTTGATGTCGGGGTTGGTGCTGATGTTATTATTGATGTCGGGGTTGGTGCTGATGTTAGTGTTGATGTCGGGGTTGGTGTTGATGTTAGTGTTGATGTCGGGGTTGGTGCTGATGTTGGTGTTGATGTCGGCGTTGGGGCTGATGTTAGTGTTGATGTCGGGGTTGGTGTTTATGTCGGGGTTAATGCTGATGTTAGTGTTGATGTCGGGGTTGTGGTGATGATGTCGGGGATGGTGCTGATGTTACTGTTGATGTCGGGGTTAGTGTTGATGTTAGTGTTGATGTCTGGGTTAGTGTTGATGTTGGTGTTGGTGCTGATGTTAGTGTTGATTTCGGGGTTAGTGTTGATGTTAGTGTTGATGTCGGGGTTGGTTCTGATTATGTTGGTGTTGATGTCGGAGTTAGTGGTGATGTCGGGGCTGTGTTGATGTTAGTGTTTATGTCGGGGTTGGTGTTGATGTTAGTGTTTATGTCGGGGTTGGTGCTGATGTTAGTGTTGATGTCGGGGTAGGTGTTGACATAAGTGTTGATGTCGGGGTAGGTGTCGATGCTGTGTTGATGTCGGGGTTAGTGTTGATGTTAGTGTTGATGTCGGGGTTAATCCTGATGATGGTGTTGATATCGGGGTTAGTGTTGATGTTAGTGTTGATGTAGGGGTTGGTGTTGATGTTAGTGTTGATGTCGGGGATGGTGTCGATGCTGTGTTGATTTCGGGGTTAATGTTGATGTTAGTGTTGATGTTGGTGTTGATGTCGGGGTTAGTATTGATGTTAGTGTTTATGTCGGGGTTGGTGCTAATGATGTTGGTGTTGATGTCGGGATTAGTGTTGATGTTAGTGTTGATGTCGGGGATGATGCTGATGATGTTGGTGTTGATGTCGGGGTTGGTGTTAATGTTAGTGTTGATGTCGGGTATGGTGTCGATGCTGTGTTGATATCGGGGTTATCGTTGATGTTAGTGTTGATGTCGGGGTTGATGCTGATTATGTTGGTGTTGATGTCGGGGTTGGTGTTGATGTTAGTGTTTATGTCGGGGATGGTGTCGATGCTGTGTTGATGTCGGGGTTAGTGTTGATGTTAGTGTTGATGTCGGGGTGGATGCCGATGTTAGTGTTGATGTCGGGGTTGGTGCTGATGTTAGTGTTGATGTCGGGGTTGGTGTTGATGTTAGTGTTGATGTCGGGGATGGTGTCGATGCTGTGTTGATCTCGGGGTTAGTGTTGATGTTAGTGTTAATGTTAGTGTTGATGTCGGGGTTAGTGTTGATGTCGGGGTTAGTGTTGATGTCGGGGTTTGTGTTGATGTTAGTGTTGATGTCGGGGTTAGTGTTGATGTTAGTGTTGATGTCGGGGTTAGTGTTGATGTTAATGTTGATGTGGGGGTTAGTGTTGATGTTATTGTTGATGTCGGGGTTAGTGTTTATGTTATTGTTGATGTCGGGGTTAGTGTTGATGTTAGTGTTGATGTCGGGGTTGGTGTTGATGTCGGAGTTAGTGTTGATGTCGGGGTTGATGTCGGAGTAGGTGTTAATGTTAGTGTTGATGTCGGATTAGGTGTGTATGTTGGTGTTGATGTCGGGGTTGGTGTTGATCATAGATATATAAGACTAGATCGCTTATTGGCTATGCATAGCCATATATTGTGTGGACCCTAACTTTAAAAAGAGAAGAGTACAATTTCTGTATAACCTGATGACATAGTACGCATAGAAACCTCAAGTAACCGAAATAAATAGCAGAAGACATTTTGCACTGTTTTCCTTGACAATTTTTAAAAAAATTTTCTTTTATCAATTAACTCTGAATAAAATGCCTTCGTGTTGTGTACCCGTCTGTTTGATTATATTATTACTAACCGTCAAATATAATTTTTTCGGACACATCAGTAGATTTTAAAAGCGCCAACCTCTAGCATGAATGGGGATTTTTTTTTTAATTAAAAGGAAGGAAATCTTTTTCGGTAAAAAATAAAGAACTGTACAGAATAGTTCTCTTCTCTTTTCAAAGTAGGGGTCTCGAATACAACACTTTTTCGGTCTCTATTAAATAAGCATAAGCGTTCTAGTCTTATATATCTATGGTGTTGATGTTGGCGTTGATGTCGGGGTTGATGTCGGGTTTGGTGCTGATGTCTGTGTTGATGTTGGTGTTGATGTTGGTGTTGATTTCGGAGTTGGTGTTGATGGTGTTGATGTCGGGGTTGGTGTTGATGTCGGAGTTGGTGTTGATGTTGATGTCGGGGTTGATGTCGGGGTTGATGTCGGAGTTGATGTCGGAGTTGGTGTTGATGTCGGAGTTGGAGTTGATGTTGGTGTTGGTTTTGATGTCGGGGTTGGTGTTGATGTTGGTGTTGATGTCGGGGTCGGTGCTGATGTTGGTGTTTAAATCGGGGTTCATGTCTGAGTTGGTGTTGATGTTGGTTTTGATGTCGGGGTTGGTGTTGATGTTGGTGTTGATGTCGGGGTCGGTGCTGATGTTGGTGTTTAAATCGGGGTTCATGTCGGAGTTGGTGTTGATGTTTGTGTTGATGTCGGGGTTAGTGTTGATGTCGGGGTTGTTGGTGTTGATGTCGAAGTTGGTGTTGGTGTTGATATTGTTGTTGATGTTGATGTCGAAGTTGGTGTTGATGTTGGTGTTGATGTCGGAGTTGGTCTTGATGTTGGTGTTGGTGTTGATGTTGGTGTTGATGTCGGGGTTTATGTCGGAGTTGGTGTTATGTTGGTGTTGATGTTGGTGTTGATGTCGGAGTTGGTGTTGATGGTGTTGATGTCGGTGTTGATGACGGTGTTGATTTTTTTGCTGATGTTGGTGTTAATGTCAGTGTCGATGTTGTTGTTGATGTAGGTGTCGATGTCGGTGTTGATGTCGGTGTTGGTGTCATGTAAATATTTCGTTGTCCATAGCTAAACTAGAAGTCAAGATTGACATCAGACTGACCATTGTTCTTATATCTGATCCACTATTATTGATTGCATCTTAAAAGTTCTTTTCAGGGCTAACACACATGTTACAATTAGCTTTGTGTTTGCATTACATAATAAAGGGCCCTTTTCAGGATCTATTAAAAGTAAAAGCTATATAATTATGGTAGGCTACATTCAACAAAAGTAAATTAATGAATTTTTGGGCTGAGGGGTACAAGGATATATGTTTCAGGGACGAGGCGTGAGTTAGTGCCGGTCATAAGAGAAAAAAATGTATTGATATCTTTATGTTATATACAAGGCACAAACGAATATATGTGTATACATTATTAGACTATAGCAACATATACGTTATAGATATATAAATAAATGTTATATGTATTTAAATTTGTAGTCATCTTAATATGAATGATTATGTTAACTATATACAATAAATACATTACCATTATATAATAACTTCTATAAATATGACTATGACAGGCAACACTAAAGACTCGTCCTTGATATATATATATATAAATATTTTTTTCGTGTAAGAATTTGAAGTTATGAGATTTTGGTCTCAAATGATATCACCCCATTAAAAATAAAAAAATACTTATACTTTTGTCATGGCTGTTATAATCCGTGGTCAGCAGGGGCGCCGAGAGCCAACAAAGGCCCCAGGGCAGGACATCATTGCAGGCCCCTTAATAAACAATGAGTCGTGACAAATTGACATGTTCGGGGCAGCCGGGCCCCCTGGCAATGACCCTTCGACCCCCCCCTCTCGGCAAGCCTGGCTGTCAGTACACGTTGTAAGTTTGAATTCAATATAAAATTGTGCTAGTGGTGACGAAAATTAGGGCTAGTGAAAATGCTGACCAGTGGTGAGGTAGTTAGAAAGCAGGACTGTTAAAAGGTGATTATAATAATTGAGAGAGTAAGATAGTTTACTGTGTATAGTTAATATTGAAGTGTTATGGAAGTA